>JAODXP020000025.1:30286957-30364457 GCA_027497455.2 Sardinella longiceps
ACCCCAAACATCAAATTCACATGACCTTTCCTTTCCTTCACTTGGCGTAAATAGGTTTGCTGAAAGAAGGGCAAATGCTACTGAACTAGGGTTTCAGGCAGTGCTTGCCATGTGAAGCTGACCCTATTGCTTCCAGAGACCATTAATTACATTAGCCTCCTAATGTCAGACCCATATAGAATACGCCAAAGCAAACTGGAAGCATGTGCGGTACGTGGAAAACTCACTGAAAAGGTCCTTTGACTTGGCACACGAGCAGCAACGTATTTAGGCAGATCTTACCCTAGCACTTGAGTAGAATAATATACTGTAGAAATGCCCCCAAACGCACATAATAATACAGGACAGGAAAATGAGCCTTATCATGTTATGGTAGGCACTAAAACAAACAAACATTTACTGCCCCCTCTGGAAGTTTTTGGTGAATTTTAAAAACTCTATTCTATCTATTTATCTATTGATCTGTCTGTACTGTACGTACGTACATACTGTACGTCTCTGTACATATGATCTATGAGTGTAATGCAGAGCAGAAAGGGTAAAGATGCTCCCTTTGAGTCAGTGGGATGTAGGATGAGTAGATCTTAAAGCAGCTTTCACTTGTGAATTAGCTGACCTTGTTTGGGAAGTCAATTTGTCTCTCAAATTTAACCTAAGGCTCAGGGGTTATTTTGAATGGTTACTTACAAATGAATACAGCAAATCAAATTAGACTGTAATTGTCTTTAAACACATTTCATACAAATGAACCACATGACTACCATCCTATAGTTAACAACAGCAAAAATAACAACAACAACAACAACAACAACCTGAAATGAATGCCTTACCTATGTGTATAGAGTTCATATGTTGTTTTCAGAAGATCAAACTTGGCTATGTGGTCGTGAGGAGCACTTTCAATGGTTTTCTGAGAAAACACACAAGAAACCCATGGGCAAGAGCTTCTCCACACAATGGAACAGAAAAGCTCTCATTTACATCGCCAATTACACACTATGGGACAACTCTGCAAAGCCATCAAGCACAACTTGGCTTCCATATTATGAATAAGAGAGAAAGAAAGAGAGGAGCAAACACACAGCTAACCTTATACTTGGGGAGGAAAGTGATCTGGGTGGATCCTCCGCCTAGATCAAGGATCCCCACTGTGGCTTTACTATTGGACTGGAGATGATCTGCACAACAATATTTAACACCATTTAGCTACATTTACACACACACAAATCAAATACTGTTTTCTAATTGGCTCAAAGGGTGTCCGATAACGGGCCACCAAAAAAAGTGAAATCACTAAAAAGAATAGAATCCAAAAAATGTACAGTAGGCATCATAAAAGTTGAATCGCCTTCCATATCAAGGCTCTTTAGAATGGTAACTTTAACAAGCGTATGCAAACAACAGTTGATCTAGCAAACAATAATGGGATCAGCTGTTATCCCACCCACCATGGTCGGAGTCTTTTAAAACTGAACCACATGCTTATTTTATGTTTTCAAGACTTGCTTGTTTACAGGATAACGGTTAATATTTAGGAACCTTAGGAACCAGAAAAGTTCTGTTACAAAACTAGTGAGCTAGCTTCCTAAATGTCAAGAAACATCTTCCAAACATTTCCCACAGCCTTGTTGACACTGCCGGAGCACGCTAACTGGGTGTTGTTGCCAATGTAGTCCGCAATGTTGTGGTGTTACATGTTTACTTTCATATTTGTGGAATGGTCCTACTCGGTACACACAGCCCTGCATAGTGAAACATTGTCTTCGATTTCTTGTGAGAATAACATGTGCTTGTCACTCTTTAATTTTCATGTTAACACCAAAATTGATTTTAAGACCTGCCTGGACAGGACAGTCAAATAATGGAAAAACGTGTGGTGGTGTTTATTTATTGAATGTCTTGTTTGTGATCTTTCTTATCATATATTTTAGCTTTATCTTGCTTATTATTTTTCAATTTATCTATACAGTTTAAATGTATCATTCCTTTTTATCTGTAAAGCACATAGAAAATGCCTTATTGTAAGGAATGCGCTATATAAATAAATCTGCCTTGCCCTGAATCTTCCTGAAATCCTAATAATTTTTTCTCTGCACTTTAAATAGGCAACTAATATAGGCAAATCATTTTAGAAAGACTAATATATACTCATTTATACAAACACAGACAGGAAACAAGATGTCTATTTTCTTGGTTTGCAATGTGTGTGCGTCAGCTGGAATGACTCACCTGTCAGGTAATTCACGGTCACCCATGCTAGGATCCCTACAGGGCAAAAGATGAAAACTGATGCGGTTAAAAAATAACACTTTGTATAAAAGAAGGCTATCAGAAACCGCTAAGTAACATTAATGAACATGTCACATCCACTGTTTGTTTACAATTGGTCTACCACCAGAGTAAGTGCTTAACCTGTGCATTTTTGTAATGACATGAAACGCTGATTTGCAACCCCACTCACATTTCACCAGCACAAACATTCTGCCTCAGCTTATCTCTGTGTGTTTATGTGTGTGTGTGTGTGAGAAAAACGCTGACAGCCCAGCCAGTACCCACAAACATTCGCACAAACTCATGTAATTACACCTTCTAAAAAACACACACACACACACACACACACACACACACACACACACAGGACAGTTCTGACGGCACAGATCCATAAAGGAGCCCGTTTTCTGCTGCGTCATCACAAGACACAGCATCCTGGGTAATCCGGATTCACTTGCCAGTGCTGCCCACGTTATGGGAACTTTGTGCTGAGGTAGTTGCTCAGGGGCGCCACTCTGTCGCCCCATCACCTGACAGGACAGCTCATTAGGAGCTTAGGCTAGCTGCTTCACGGCGTAATGTAATGACTGCAAAGCCATTTACATCAAAGAACAAAAAAAAAGAAAAAGAAAAGAAAGCTGCCGACTCAGGCCCGACACATGTACGGAATGAACTCATGTGGAACTGTTAGGGACAGAAGTGCTTAAAAGGTCAGCTGCTGTATCTCTGCCATACTGTACCTTCATCAGTACCGTCCATGATGGTGACACTCTGCTCAGGAACCAGGAATGGGGATTCATCAAAGGCATCCTGTACCTAGAAGAAAGAGCATAGAGAGACAAAGAAAGTTGATCTAACATAGTTATAAAATGGCACATATTAGGGGCTCATTAGTTATGAAATACTGTCATTCGTGATAATAAATAATTGCAAGCATTAACCATAATTATAATCAGTCATAACAAGAGATAGATAGATATATAATTTGTAATTAACACGGGTGTGGTAGTACAGCAGGTCATGTCATGTACTCGAGTCGACCACAGCTTGATACAGATCACTGGAAGCAACTTTGGATGAGAATATGGATGCTAGATGTCCAACATTTACTGTGGGCCTTGTCCTCTATGCTTTCAATACTCCAAGTCATTCCAAATTTCACCCCCAACCCTATCCAGATTTCAACCCTACTGCCTAGCAGGACCCAACTCCTGAAGCAGAACCCCCCTGCCATGCACCTCATCCAGCAGGGCCTGAGCTTTCTTGGCAGGGAGAAGTCGGAGGCCAGCAGTTGCTCTCAGAACCACTGGGGTTCTCTTCCACTCCAGACGCGGAACTGTCTTTTTAGCCACCCGCAGCAGTTGCCGCACCGTCTCCCCAGCCTGACACACACACACACACACACACACACACACACACAGAGAGAGAGAGAGAAAGACCCTCATATATACAATGTATATGTATGTGTGCACACTCATACGTATGAATACAACAAACCACAAGAAACAAACCTACTGTATATGATTACATCATCATCAGCTACATACATATACAGTATATATACAGTATATACAGCATATGCACACAACCACCCACCCACACAACCCACATCTCAGTTGTGTCTATGCTTACATTAGGGTTAGATGCATATACAGTATGCATAAAGATAGCTACAAATAATTACCTACAGTAACCTACATAATACAAACACACATGATGAAACAGCCAAATATTCAAACACCATCATTAGTGCATGGATTTAATGTTACTGAGGGAATCCACATTTTCTGCACTGTGTTATGCTATAGACTTAACAGTATACATGTTTGGAGACAGATAAAACTCCCTGGGCATAATGTATAATGACAGTCATTGTAGACTTACAATTTCAGGCGTGTCGGCAAACGCAGACAGGCCAGGTTTAACAGAATGGAACATTTCATTATCCAGAACCGGCAGCTCGTCTGAGAGATGAAGCGCATGAACAACATTAAAACACTATAATGGCATGATGAAACACACACACACATAAACACACACACACACATACACCATCACTACATTAAAAAATGAAAACAATGGTGTAGCGGTGTTAAAAAAAAATAATGGCAGATAAGATGTAAAGAAAACAGGCTGGCATGGGATCTGACAAATTATTTGCTATCATTATTTCTTTTTTTAAATGTTTGATGCTGGCAGAATAGTTTTTCTAAGTTGTCTTACTACAATCATTCTTGAGTCGCTTAGACCAATTACAAAGTCACTTTGAGTGAATTACTGGTTGCTTGAACTTCATCTGCATTTTGAAAACAATTTTGAAAGTTTTTTTTTTTTCTGTGATCAAGAAAAGATTGAGGTAGGCTATTTTCTTTTGAACTTAAATGGTCAAGCTGTCAAACCTGACAAAAACTTAATCCAACAAACGGGCAACTCCTTATTATTAGTTTTGAAACAACAACAATAATAATAATATATCAAGAGTTAGACACAAAATGCTTTAGATTCCATCCAAACAATAAGAAGAACAGCAAAAGTATATAGCCTAGCCTACAGTAATGTGACAACTGAAAACAGTAGCCTCACAATCTAAATTGAAAGGCAGCTAAAAACCAAGACATTCATGAGAGAAACACACAGGAATTTAAACCCTGAGCCTCCACAGACATTGCTTGCAGGCACAAGACCAAACAGGAGGAATTGCTGCAAACACAACCACACTGTGGTAGACACACTTCTCAAGTATGACAAACACAAACATTAAAAATGAAAATACACACACACACACACACACACACACACACAGACACCTTGTACTACACTGTAAAATGTGTTGAGGAAAACACCATTCTAAAGGCAATAAACTAATTCAAAGGTGAGAACAGATGCCTGCCTGCATTCATTATCTGAAACTGAAAACTTCACTAGTTAAAGCCCTTCATCACTCAGAACTGGGAGATGCTGACATCTGTTCTCCTTCCTCCTCCTCCTCTTCCTCCTCACCTTGTCCAGACTGGATGAAGGTGTAGATGTGTATGCGCGTCCCTGTGCTGCCTGCATCAAACATCACCCCGTAGAAGATGCGGCTGGCATTGGCCGGCCGTGAGAGAGTGGGCAGAACGCTGCCCAGGCTGGTGACAATCTCAACGGTGCCGGTACTGGTGACATGGTGGTCAGAGCAGCAGTTGCCAACCAGTGTCCACAGGAAGAGCAGGATAAGGCGAAGAGCCATTTTCAGAGATGTGGCCGGTCACACAGCAATATACTGTCACAAGTTAACAGCTGGGGGAGCTCTACAGAAACAGAGGACACAGACACACACAAACACACACACAGATCTGTTCGCAAACTTTCACACAGAATATAAACACAAGGATGACAGTTGATAGACACACCCACTAAGCTCATTTAAATATTGCATTGATTCAGCTTCCTGCCACTACATTCGCCGACTGGCTGTAGCCCAGATCTCACCCCAAACTGGCATTCATCCAAGGCTCTAGTCAACCAATATCTAAGACCACAAAAAAAAAAAAAGTAAATCAAGAGACGTTCAGGGGACTAGGCTAAATACGAGGAATGCATTCGTGCCTCTCTACATCTAGAAATAAAAACAATAATTAGACTAGATATATAAAAATAAGGTGAAGTTAATTGAAAGTTAAAACCATGTTTTAGAGATTAACGGCAGATATTATTCAAAAACTTAAAACAGTGCATAGTGTGATGTGGTGTGGGTGGAGGTGCCTTTGACAGTGACAACCTGATGTGTAAAATATTTCCACAACATAAAATTACATAACACGAGATATTGTAGGTCACTGTGTTGCTGTGCGAAACATGGGTTTAATTACTCAATACACGGCTACAGTTATGAGTACCCGCAAAGTAAGCAAGTGCTGGAGTAAGTGTCTGAAGTGTCACTTTGAAAACACCAGACTACTCCTAAAGGCATCGTTGGCTATCAGTCAGGGTAGCTAGCGGTAGCAAATCGTTCACGTCAGCAAATAGTTTGACAGATATTAGCCGGGTGCTAACAGAGTTGGCTAACTTACTTTCCATAACTTTAACTAGAATAGTTAAAACGTAACCGTGACAGTGGGTAATTACGTTTGTTTTGGTTTGGTTAACCTCACCTTTGTGCTTTGTTATTACACAGCAGAAGCACTAACTCCTAAAGTATGCAAGCTAATTAGCTGCCAAGCTAACTAAACAGACAGGCAGGCTGGATACCGTTACCAGTTTAATAACGTTGGCTACCTGTAGTAAATGAGGTTGATTCTGAAATCCAGGAAAATATCCATTTTCTTTTCCAGTTGAATAGTCAGTTCATATTAATGAACCCTATTCAAGAAAATGTCCTGTTTCAATCATCCAAACTGAGGCGGAAATCTGCACGCAGTCGTGCCAAAATTAGCCAGGTTTGAATCACCTTACTCGTCCACTCCTCAAGCTGCAGTTGGAGAAAACCATTGGGCTGGCAAGCCACGGTTTACGTGTCACTAACTATACATGGCTATGGATAAATGGACTAGGGGCAACTGCGTCTGTAGGTCTGTACTGGCATGACGCAGAAACATGTCAAGAGAGCGACACTGGTGCGCCGCGTGTAGCAGCATCACCGTGACCAACTAAAAAGTTGCGCCTGTGACGGATGATAAAACGCAACATTATTTTAAATAGCAAACCGTTAGAAAATCTAATGAGTGACTAGGTTGTCAGGTTTGAGGCTACAATCATTATGCGTGTGTTCTGACAACATCCAAAACGCAGTACAAGAAGATAAACGAGCTTTCCACGATGCAAACATGTTTATGGTTTTTCTGTGCCTCGTAGACAGGCCGTCGATATTTTCCGAAGACTGTAAGTACTTGGGCGTATTGGGCATTTCAGCAAAACAAATACAAAAAAAAAATCCACTCATTGTATAATTTCCCTATCTTATTGAAGTGGTAAGAGCAGCACGTCATTGCATGTTTTGAAGGGTGATACATGCTGTGTGACTAATGCTCCCATTCTGAAGGCTATTTTTGGGTAGTCTAGAGGCTGAGACACCATCAAAGTCTAATTATTGTAAGGTTATTCTGCACATCTGGCATCACCACTTCTACCACATGAAAAGATGGGATGGTGAACAGTAGGGGAGAAGCCTATATGTCAGTCTTGTGTTATGTAAGAACATCAGGAAATACATTATCCTATTGGCCCGAACTTTTCAAATCCACAAAATGGTCTAATATGCTGTGAACTGGGCAAACTAAATAAACATCACAGACAGGAATGTGTTGAGGCCGTCCCTATTGGCTGCATCTAGTGCTCGATTTCCCTACAAACATGTCTGTAGTTTTGACAGTATCCCAGTCACAACTGTTGGCATGCATCTTCAAACACTGACCCACAAAACAGAGAACAGACATTTTGCTTCACAAAGGGTTTTATTTGTGGATCAAAGCCCCACTTGATCATGCATTATTTGCAGCTGGTATCTCAGAAAAAAAAATGTCTTCTCTCTCACAAAACATTTTCTAAACAAACATTCAATCAAAAATGCATTCTGAAAATCACTCACACTCACAGACTAATCTACACATTGAAAATGCCTACAAGTTTAGTGCACTCATTAACATCACTACTGCATTATTTTATCTGTGGGTATCTTATACTCACGAGTGGGAATATGGCCAGACCTAGAGTTCAATGCTAAATCTGAAGGAGTTGCAGTGTGTATGCCAGATATGCAAACAGTGTGTTGTTGCCAAGTTAGAGCACTCAATTATGTGCATACTACGCAATGTACTGAAGGGGGCGCCACTACAACAAAAAACTGGGTGAAGCATTCTAGCAGGTCAAACTGCACTGGTGACAGTCCACAAGGAAAGACATGGAGATGTGGGTTACAACCACTGTGCATTACAAGGATGACACCTGCCAACAAATAGATCACTCATAAAACACTCCAACAATGTGACAAGCATACCCAATGCCCCACCACACACACACACACACACACACACACACACACACACACACACACACACACACAAACCCATACACACATTTACTTGTTGCATTTCGTTCCACGTTCGAGTTTTAAGGCATGTCAGTAGTAGCAACAAATCGGTGCTCTTCACAGGTTACATTAGCGGCCCATTGTTGGCATGGTAACAGCGGGACTCTTAAGTGTGGCGTCCTCGGCTTTCCACTGGGATGTGACGGTCTTGATCTGAGTGTAGAACTGGATCCCCTGTGGAGCAACAATTAGGGTTCAGACATCAAAGACCCTTCATACCACCCTCTGAATAAAGTGTTGCTTGGATCCAGCTACACTGTGAAGCATTTATGAGAAACAACAAATCACCCGTGTCTAAGACTAAAAGCATCTCCCCATATTCAAGTCTTTTACAAGACTTTTTTACTGTTATCAAACATAAAGAAAATTGTAGGGGCCTTAGATGGGTGTCTATGAAGGGGGAACGATTTCAGATGAAATTATAGTAATTCTAACAGTTTTGCTAGCACTGTTAAACAATTCAAAAGCTCGAAGAAGAAACTAAGGGAATAGAAAAATATGACACGACAACTCTAGAACTCAGAAGCACCATGCCTTAAGGCAGAAGCAGAGCTGTGCTCCTCTTTTTTTTCCCCCATTGCAGTCGTCTTTAAGCAGCAGATGGCAATTTTCACAGCTGGCATTTTATGAGACAGCAGAGAAGAAGACAACAGAAAAGAGGAGGGGAGTGGAGGGGAAGTGGAGTGGAACCCTTTTGAAGCACACTCATTGCCACCCCTCTATACCACGGCCATAATGGAGTCTTGTCAAACGACTCCAGCACTGCGTCTCCGTTAAAATAATCATTATCATCATCTTTTTCTTCTTCTGTATAAATATGATCACTCACATTACACATGGCTGTCACTTCAGGCTTGAGGAATGAATGAGACTCACAGCTTCTGAGGGACACCCTAGTCCATACTTCAGAGAGTTGTATGAGTGCCAAGAATGTTTTGATACTTGATCCAGATTAGGCAAAATGAGCACGCCTTTCCTGCCATCATTTGTGGTTTAGCATCTAGTTTTGAATGTCTGAATATCAGAATGCTGTTCAAGAGGTCCTACATTTACGTTCACAAGAGCAGATGTTTGGCAAAAGCCCGGACTTTGAGTTCTAACCTGTTTGCCGTAGAAGTTGGTGTCTCCACGGAATGAGCCTCTGGATCCGGTGAAGGAGAACATGGGGAGAGGTACTGGAATCGGAACATTGACTCCAATCTGCAAAGGAAAAAAGGCATCAATGACCAGTCTCCCATGAGAAAAAAATACTTGCAAGTGTGTGTGTGTGTGTGTGTGTGTATGTGTGTGTCTGTAAATGACTTAAGCATAAAAAAAGGATGATCAAATAAAGGATTGCAAAATATACAATCTCACCTGGCCCACATCCACCTCGTGGGTGTACTTCCTAGCTGCGGCTCCATTGGTGGTGAAGATGGCGGTTCCGTTGCCATAGGGGTTATTGTTCACAAGACCAATTGCTTCATCCAAACTGTCAGCCTCCAGGACCACCAAAACCGGTCCAAAGATTTCCTCTGTGTAGCACTTCATACTTGGCTACAAACATAGACATAATCCCTTCATTAACTACATGCAATCTACATTAAGTCATCAATATCAAACATGTTTAGCGAAATGTTTATACTGTATGCAAGTCAAAATGGCAAGACAAAAGTACACAGTGTTGAACGGTGAAAACAATGGAAAGTTTCATTAATACGGTATGTGCTGCATCTGTGATTTTTTTTTCTGATGCAGCTATAGGATCATTAAAAGTTTTGGCTGGGTTTTCATGTTTTTGTTAATGTGTACTGCTGATGCTACAAAACCTAAAAGGTCACACCCAGCCCCCCAGTAATTCATAACCGTCTAAACAGATGCCATGCGATCATATTATAAAATATTCAGTCATGCATGCCATGGATACACCATTATGCTTGACCTGCTAATACTCGTACAGAAAATAAGACTGATACTTTAGTTTCAACTGCTATCTGCCCTGACAAGGAACTCTGTGTATAATTGATATAATATTGGCCAACTTTGTGAGCATGCTACACCTGCACAGATTCTCCAATAAGAAATTAGGGGCCATCTGTACCTCCTATGCTAACCGGTTATACTTTTCTCGGTAGCACCCTACATTGGGTCAATTAAATATATTACACTTACAGTCTATAACACACAAGAAAGGTGTTGAAATCAAGCTTAAAACTGAAAAGGTTCTGACTCTGAAAAACGTTTTCTAGCATCTAGCAAGCTATCCAATCGTATTTTAATACACCATTTAGCCGAACCAAGGCCTTGTGAATTCATTGTGAACATTTACTGACAATTATGACAAGTTACTGACTGAAGTAACCAGTCACACTTTGACGGCTTTGCATACCGTCACACCGCCCAGGATGGTGGGTCCAACAAAGTTGCCGTTCTCGTAACCCTTGACCTTCACGTTGCGACCGTCCAGCAATATTTTGGCGCCCTCGTCCACCCCACTCTGGATCAGTCCGTTGACCCGGTCCCTGGCCTCGGGGGAGATGAGTGGCCCTACATCAGCACCAGGCTGGTCACCTGACAACAAGCGATAGGCACAGAGGACATTTGACTTGACAGGAGAACAAACACTTTTTTCACAGTACAAGTCCCAGCAAGTGTGGTGGTGGCCACATGGAATTATTGCGCTTCCCTACGAAGACTTTTAAGGCTTCTTTCTGTGTGGTCTAGACAAAAGGGATAATCAGCACCTTTATGCCACCTGTTTGCCACTCAGCTGTGTGTGTGTGTGTGTGTGTGTGTGTGTGTGTGTGTGTGTGTGTGTGTGTGTGTGTGTGTGTTAGCTTCATCAGTTGGCTTTTAAAGCACCTCTTTGCAGCTGCTAATGGCAAAATGCAAATGTCACGCTCATTATGAAAATGTCTGCGTATGTGTGCACTTCTGTGTGCGCACGTGTGAGTGTGTGTGAACATCTGCAAGTCCTCTGTGTGCTGTGCATACAGATAATTTTGTATTCTATAGGTGCTGCTCTTGTAAACCAACACATTTTCTTACTTCTAATATGGGGACTCCAGTCTAAGGTAAACTCTGGTACAGTGCATCAGATGGAAACATTTACAGTACGTTATAAACTGTACATGGTCCCCTACAAATGAAATGACAAAATATATATCAAGCACAAATACTGTACCTTGACAAATTCTCAGATACAATTGCACAAATATAATATAACACACTATATAGACCGACACAACCGGGCTCAAAAATAAACAATTGTAATTACCTGCTGCTGCCTAGACAGGCGCAGAACAATTCTAATCTACATTTTTTATTAGTCAATATCTCTCTCCACAAAGCCCTACAACTCTCATATTAACCATACGGTTTTTGGCATTGTTTTTGCAATAAATCGCACAGCTCTGACTCAGCAGGTAAATTACACAGAGTACATTTAATCCAAGCCAAACATTCTCCATAAACATTCACACATGAGTCAGGTGTAATTTTAGGGGCTGTTGATCAGGTTTCTGAATAGAAGCTTGACAGACAGGAATGCTTTTCACTAATGTACAGCATGGGCAGGCACACGCAAGTCTGTCACACACAAACACACACAAAAACACACACACCTGCCTTGACCTTATTCTTGTATGAGGGAGTGTACATGAGCCTGTGCCTGAGGGGACTCCCTTACCTGGCTGCAAACAAATTATTGTATTCTATTCATGAGTGAGTGCGTGCATACAGTATATTAATAAGCATTGATTTACCTGCATTGACGCGCAGGTTCTTGGCACGGTCCACCAGCTCGGGGAGCCAGTCACGAGCCTCCCCCACCAGGATGGCCGTGCTGAGGGCCATGCACCTCTGGCCTGCTGCCCCAAACGCAGCTCCCACCAGCTGGTTCAGAGTGTTCTCCTTGTTGGCATCTGGCATCACCACGCCATGGTTCTTTGCTCCCTGTGGTCACAGTACAGTCAATAAAACAAGGACATTACCGGTATGCAAGGAATGGATGCTGGACCTTTTACATTAATGTAATTTTTTTTTGTCACCTTGAATTTGCCAATTTGACGGCAATGGTGGCAAGAGATGAGTGAGTGAATGAATGAATGAATGAATGAATGAATGTCTTTAATAATCATAAGAGTATTCCATACATTATATAGCACTTCCTAATAAATGCTTAGGATTTAACTGTGCCTCTTTCCTGACACATACTTCACGACTTGTATTTGAGCCTTGTTAGGCAAGGTATATCTAAACAAACAAATAAGAATAAATTGTTTGCAGTTAATTACAGTTTACAGCATTTTATCTTATTGTAACCTTAAAATTGCATCACATAGTATCGAAGGCTAAGTGTATCGTTACATCCTTACTAGGAACTGATATCAACACATTTGTTGCAGTGAATGAGTGAGTTCTCACCATGTTGGACTGCACTCGCTTGCCGTTCTTGGAGCCCCTCTCGTAGATGTATTCCCCAGCCTGGTTGGAGCCCACAAAGCTGATGGCCTTGATGGTGGGATGGTCACAGATGAAATTCACAGCTGCCAGAAAAAAGGAACACTTATTAATGTTCTGTCATCACCCAGTAGAAGACCTCAATAAATTCTGAAACAGTGTGAAGTACCACTCTAAAAGGAACCACAACCATTTTAACTCTAGATAATGGACCATTAAAGATCAATGAACATCTATGAAAGACTAAGAATTACATTTATTCCATAGCCATCCCATTTAGGAATGTTAAACTAGCAGGTTTAACTTGGTGATTAAGAACAAAGAGGTTTTTTTTTTTTTTAAGTAAGCCGACACTTAAAATGGACGGAAGACGAAAGGCCCAAATTTTTGAATGGCAGTGTACACATGGGCTTACCAATTCTACAGAACAGACCGGCACGAGTCATCTTTTACTCATCACGCTGAGGAAGCTACAGTAAGTGTCAGACCATTACGCTCACACAATTTAAAGCGAAGAGGTTTGGATGCGTCCCATGTTGAGCGCCACGTGAGGAGAGGGGACATCCTGCTCTGTGTGGGAGTGATGTGTGACTGAACATATGACTATTAAACACAAGCTGCTCGTCACATCATGGGATGGAAACTGCAGCTGTTTTTTTATATAATAATAATAATAATAATAACAATAACAATAATCATCATCATCACCACCGTATTATAGTTTCTCTATTATTTTTATTATCATCATCATCATCATCATCGTAGCGAAGGGAGAGAACAGTGACGCCACCCGGCCTCGAACCCGAGTGCTACACGTGCAACTTGACCGCAACGCCAAAGAGCCAGGCTCGTTGGTATGGCAGTCAGAGCGCATGCTCAACCTGCAGTGACGGTACTCCGTCACAATCATTTTTCCGCCAATGCCTTCCAGGTGGCACGAGAAAAGCAACTGTCACCTGGTCTGACCTAGTTGAAGTATTAGCTTCAAAGGTAGCCCACAGTTCACTAATAAATAATCCCTATAATGGCAGGATCAAGTATTTAACAACTAGAAAATCATTTACCAACTTTTCTGCCAGAATGAAACATATACCGTATGAGACATGATGATCCATTCTGATGACAAATTAGGCAATTCATGGATAAGTAAGAAATTGGTTTAATCAGGAGACGCACTGAATAGTTAACTGTTCCACATGGATGAACTATGGGGAAAAATAGATTTTGTAAAAATTTGTGAAAAAATGTGTGTAAAAATGTACAATGTACAAATTGACGCTACAGTAAATGTCTTGTCCTACAGTTCACTTCCATGTTGCTTTGGACGTGAAGGTAAAGTGTTTAAAAAGTAACCCAATGGGCTGGTTGAGTTGCAGGGAACTAAAGATCTATACCAGCACCAAAGGTGATTTGAAATCATTAACCTGGCACTTCAAGATGGTGGGTCTATGGAAACTTTATTGGCAGAGGGGTATGATAACTGCTTGTCTTTCAAATCCCTCTGCATTCATCAGGATAGCGTCATCACCAATCAGAGCAAAGGAGAATTATGCTCTTCACACGTGATTGGGATCAAGCCCACAAGCCATATCAAGAGTCACTAGACGTCTGTGGCAGTAAATAACTTTGGCTGACGCAAAGGACGTCTAGATTTCTGGGCGTATCTGCCTAAGTCTTCTAAACCTACAGATTTAGCTAGATTTCTATGCATTTTGGGAGAGGTTATGCATGCATTACTATAAGCAACACTTTGTACAGTAGTTCCTCTACTTTTGAGGCACAGTTCATACCCAATTTATGATTCCATACTTTGTCCAGCCTTTCAAGACTTGAGGAAAAAAAATCATTACAAGAAAAAATGAATTATAATCAGGCCCCAAAATTACTGCATATACAGAGAAAAAGTCTGCCTCCATCAATTGACGACGGAAGTGATGTGCTGACAGTTTCACATGGTATCAAACGTTTGGCCACACACACACACACACACACACACACACACACACACGCAACACATCCTCAACACCATGGGTGTTTGCCAAGGCACAGTATTAATGTGATGCCTGGATGGTGTGAAAAATAAGGAATACTTGGATGGATCAACGGATCAAAGCAATTATTCGGTTCTCTGTTCTTCAGAGTCTTGGCCTATTTGAGAATCCTCGTCTTGGCCTGTTTGAGAAGACTGCTGCTTCCATCTCAGACCATTTATCTTTGGTTAATAGGCAGTACACCCTACCCTTGCTAAGTAAAAAAATAATGGAGATACCATCTTGCTGAACACACTCTTGTATCTTGCCATTTGTTACCCAAGGTCAAAAAGACACTCAGGTGTCCATTTCCCAAAAGCATTGTTGCTAACTAAGTTACCCTACCCTGTGAGGCTTCACAAACAAGGCCTTTAAAAAAAAAAAAAAAAAAAAAAAAAGTCATATCCATCCATTTTCCATTTTTCCATTTTAACATAAGCCTCGATACAGACTTTGGCTGGAAACACGCAACTTACTCTACACACACACACACACACTTCAAACTCTCGGGACAAGTCAGCCATCAGTACTCACCAGCGTGCTGTCCGTGGATGACGTTGAGGGTGCCGTCGGGCGCTCCAGAGTCCTGCAGCAGTCGTGCCAACAGCATGGCGCAGCCGGGCACGCGCTCGGATGGCTTGAGGAGGTAGGTGTTACCGCACACCATGCCCATGGGGAACATCCAGAGGGGGATCATGGCAGGGAAGTTGAAGGGCGAGATACCCGCACAGACACCGATGGGCAGCCGGTACGTGTAGGTGTCCATGTCCTTGGTGATGGAGGGGAGGGTCTCACCCAGCATGAGGGACGTGATGCTGCAGGCATGCTCCACCACCTCTGGAGAGGGGAAGGAAAGAGAGAAAGAGAGAGAGAGAGAGAGAGAGAGAGAGAGAGAGAGAGAGAGAGAGAGAGAGAGAGAGAGAGAGAAGAGAGAGAGAGAGAGAGAGAGAGAGAGAGGAGAGAGAGAGAGAGAGAGAGAGAGAGAGAGAGAGAGAGATAGAGAAAGAGAGATAACATCTCAACAAATGACTGCAAGATGAGTGATTAGTGCAAATATAAGTTACTGGGAGAGTGAGTGAACAAACAAACTAAAGTAAAGTAACAGCCAAGATACTGCACAAGAACCTGAAGCTCCCAGGCCTCTGGTGAAAGACCTGAACTTGGAGGCTGAATGACGAGGGCAAAAGGGATTTTATTTTTTCCTTTTGATCCTGTGAGGGAAGTTTGGTCTTTGTCTTTATCACAGCCATGAATTAAATATACACAGCAGACAGTGACACACTATTCTGGAGCAAAGGAATGAGTGAATGAACGAGTGAACGAGTGAGTGAGTGGGTGACCGAGGGAGTAAATAAACAAGTTAGCCAGACTTACGCAGGCCTCTGAAGACATCTCCCTCTGCATCAGCCAGAGTCTTTCCCTGTTCCAGCGTAATGGACTTGGCCAACTCTTTCTGCAAGACAGTAAGAAAAAAAAAAAAAAAAAAACCCAAGAAAAATAAATTCAGACACATGAAATCACATTAATCTCCAACACTGAGATGGACACACAGACAGGTCTAATCTCCAAGACCAAACACACACACAAACAAAGTCTCTCACTCACAGTCTCTCTCTCTCACACACACACACACACGCAAATAATCTTCTTAAATTATTAAAAGTTAAATTAGAGTTCACCAGGCAATGCTGATATTGAACATTAGTGTTTCAGCATCTTTAATTTATAAGCACTGGAGTTAAGAGCACCAGAGAAGGCACATATTGATCAGCACCATTTAGGATTATTGTCGGTTGAATGCGGACTACTGACTGACAGTTGATTGCTTTTATAAAGTACTAAGTACACACTTTGTGTGTACAGTATAAGCAATCAACCTGGATGGCATCAAAAAGAAACATGACAAATGCTACAGGCACTAAGGGCATGAGGTGTCAAATATCAAACAAAAGGTGTCAAATTGAAGAGCTCTGACTGGCATTAGATGTGTTGACTTCTTTGTGTATCTTTCATACTAATAGTTTTAACAGTGTGGAAAAAAAAGTTAGGAAATCTTGTCGTGCCTGTCAACAGCGTTGAGTGACTGCTTAAAAAGTAAACACTTTACAATATACAGGCAAAAAATCCTCCCCATAATCCATACTGGTCCGTCTCTTGCCAATCAGTTACACACAAGTTGCTTTCTAACTGGACATGAGAGACAACTGTAACTTTCACCACAGTGGAGAAGTCACGTTTTTGTACTTTGGTCAAGTGCCCAGAGTTGAGATTCCAATCCAGATTCAGCCATTTCGTTGCACAACAGCCTTTTCTCAACCCTTTCCCACCATTAATTTTGTGCTCTATGAACCCACCACAGCCCTATACTGCCTAGGCAAAGATCAACGGTTACCTGCATTCAGTCCTCGTGTGTGCATGGCTGAGACTGTGCACTTGCACAGGTATAGCACACTTTGTCCACAGAGGTCTGTGATAAAACAACCAATAACCGCAATAACCACCCCAATTTCATTATTTGTCTCACCTGCACTAACTACACTGAAAAATGGAAAGAATGGTGTAGTCTGACCCTTGCAACTCAAAGATAAGGTGTGTTTAAAAAAAAAAATATTACAACCACACTCAGCAACCCTTCCCTTACACAGCAGATGACCATGACCTATAGCACAACTCAACTCAATCCTCGACTCTAATCCGAACAGCCTAGAACTTCAGTCCCGATGCAAAGGCTGCAGTCATTCATCTCCAAAACCCGACACAGGATACCCACTTAGTTGTGTTATCAACCATTCATGAGCAGATAAGATTTGAGCAGGACTATTAAACTATGGTTAAGATTTGAACTTCAGGGAACATATGCCTACTGCTGATAGAGAAAGCATGGTCAGTGACACAAGGCTTTTCACGAATCCTTTTGCGCTCCAGAAAAATCACAAGGCTTTAGGAGTACAGGTCGAAATCTTATACAACCATAGACAAGACAAGACAAGACACGACACTTGCTGCATTTCAGTCAGTTACAGCAAGAGATAAGACTGACATACATGAACACTTGACAGACTATGAACGCCTAAGTCAAAGATAGCATGTTGAATGAAGAAGAGTAGAGGGAAGGAAAGGGAATATTGAGGCAGACTAGGAGAATGGCTTGAAGTGAGAGGAAAAATAACTAAATATAAAACATCCTTACAATGTTGTCCTTGATGAGTTGCTGGTAGCGGAGGAAGATCTGCTGTCGGCTAAGGATGGAGGTCTCACTCCAGGACGTGTAGGTCTTGGCGCAGGAGTTGACGGCCGCTTCCATCTCCGCCTGAGTGGCCTTTGGGACACGGGCAATGACCTCGTTGGTAGCCTGGGCATGAGGGAAAGAGGCAAGCAAGCAATAATGTCTTAATGTGTTCCTGAATGAGCCAGGCAAACACTTAATGCAAGTGGAGTACAGTACAAAAAGAACTCCTGACATCTGTACCGCATATTTTAAAAGTTTGTTTGCTAAAAGAACCGATTCCTTCAGACACCTGGTAAGGGCCAATTCCCAGACACACAGAAGATGCTGTCTGAACAGAATTAACGACATGCATTCATCCCAGGACCACAACTGACAGCACCTTCAAATTAACACTCAATGAGTAGCCCATATTCATCAACACAAACCAATAGAGAAACCTGGTGTCAGATTAATTTCATTCATGCTGTTCGAATTTGCATACAGTGATTCACTTTATCAGAATGTGGTGGTAGTGGCAGAACAACTTACAGGATTGTGGATGTCTATCCATTCTGAAGTCTGGGAATCCACAAACTTTCCGTCGATAAAAAGCTTTGTAGTAGGCTAAATGGGGGAAAGAAGAAAGAAAAAACAAAAAAACAAAAAACAAAAAAGGCTTTAGGAGAAAGACCATAATGTTCATTTTAAACATCAATCTCTAGTCATCACGTCACCGCACCTTCAGTGACCTTCCTTAGTCAAGTCAGTTACAGATCACTTTCTTTGTGCTGTGTGGGCCTACTGCATGAGTGTGCAATTATACAACTGGAGACATCTTTTATAAGATATTATGGCCGGTTTGGCTTTGGCTAGCATTTATCTTCAGTGTGTGAGCATTTACTTAAATATGTGTGGAATAGGTCACGGGAGTAGACTGTCGACAAGGGGCAAATGCAAGGTGGTAGTCAGTGATTTAAGATTAGCTGCTTTAGTCTTGGGTCTTACCGCTGATGACGAGTAGGACATGCGACACACATGGACAGGGAGCTGCAAAAAGAACAGGCAAAGTCCTCAATGATAATGAATAACACTAACGCCATTACTACTTACAACTACGTCTTACAAAGTTCACGTTAGCAAAGCATTCCTTTAGCTTCAGAGAATGCAAAATCAGGGTTTTACTTTGTGACAAATGCAACATTCCTAGCAGAACTTTCCAGCTTGTTATTTGTCACTGTCTGAAACTTGGCCAGAAAGTTGCATATTATGCAAGAGTTGTAGGAGAGTGGTATAAGTTCACGTTAGCCAAGGCTACTCATGACAGTCTGCAAAGCTGCACTAACCACTTAACTTACATAGCTACATGAATAGACAAGGACCGTTTAGACGTTACCTTTTTACTCCACAATGTTCTTGCAATTGCCCCAGCCATGCTTATTTTGGCTTGATATCTACACGGTAAGTGTGGTCCTGGCCTTGCCCGTAGAGCGCCTCACAAAGAACCTGCTGCACACTACCCTTGCAGGAGTCTTGTCTTATGGAATGAAATACAGCTGATCTGTAGTGAATAACAATAGCTGTTGTGTAAGCACTTGCGCAGCCACGATGATTTGTCGATCAGTGGACTGTTGCAGGGATGATGCTCTCGAGACTCTATTAAGGCGGGACTAACTACTATCAACCAATGAATGGAGGGTGTTAGACACCTCCCTACAAAATAAGCTTCTGATTGGTTTATCGAAGACATCATGATATCCAATCACTTGTGGCCTTTATATCTTGATCCCGCCCTTTGTTTCAGAACACACTAATCTTAGATTTTGCGCATATAGTTTTTATCTTTTTACCTGTCTTCAGAAGTGTATACGAAGAAAAAGGGAGCATAACAATTTAAATGTACTGTGAGTGAAAATAAAAGGAAATCATTTTAATATAACATGAATTTTATGTCACTACCCCATTAGCCTAATTGTTAATTTAGGTTATAGACTTCCAGATGACCACTTTTTTTCTCTCTCTCTCTGGAAAAATGGCGAGATTCTGGCAGTTCATAGTGAACATGGCAATAGGCCTACATCTGCATCAACATGCAATATGGCCCTGCACTACATTAATCTACAAGGCCTAGGCTATATCCCTATATCATCACACATTTTGTCACATATTGTCTCAGCATTGTCAGCTGTCTCAGCATTCCCATTAGTGTGGCATACTTGTGTCATCTGTGCCATTAAGCTCTATATACAATATTTTAGACATCTTGGGGGTTTACTGATGTTAACCGCATATCTAAACCACAGTCACTTCATTTCCTGACTGGATGAAATTTGGCATTGGCCCTCAGCAAATTCGATTATTCAGTACAGTATGTGACCCGCAAACCGAAAAGTTTAGCCACCACTTGTTTAGTGCCATCAACATTTGTTGATGTTTGTGGTGTTCCATGGAGTCCATGTGGAGTAAATGCTGAGCTGAAGTCTGAAGCATATTGTTTTAGATGAATTTCCGGAGCAGGATTGCCTATCGACATTAAATTGTCTGGTTATATGCCCACGTCCCTTATTATCTGTAGGCCCCCACGATGGGCGCCTCTGGCTCACTGCATCAGCCCTAAATTACACATAGGCCTGAATAGGGCAGAACATGACCAAAAGTAGCCTAGTATTATTTTAAAAATATCAGAATATCAAGAGTTGGAAAATAGATTAAATTCTCGAAATTTATATAATCATGAAAGGTTACAGTAACGTTCGCACAGGTTAAATTTGAAAATAACTTTGTCAGTTTATCCTTTGAAGTCCCACCTCCAGAGTATAGGACATACAGTGTATGCTGTCTATTGTGCTGCAGGGGAAAGAGAGAGGGCCAAATGACAACTGAGTTTGATAGATATATCGTCATTCAATCACATCGATGTAGATGCTCAAAATGATTGGATTGAGTTCTTCCTGTCCTGTTGGTGCCATGAGTGACTAACAGTTTTTTTTTTTTTTTTTAATTATTAGAAATCAGGGTGTGAGGGTAAAAAGGAAAGCTTTATGGACATCCAGGAAAACATTATGGACCAGGAAAACATCATCATCAGGTCTGACTACCTGGCAGCTATAAGCATAGGGATTCTGCAGAATAATGGCCACCCATCAGCCTATCATGAAGAAAATCGCGTTCTGAAGGGAGATAACTAATAATAATGGCTAATGTCTGTCAGCTCTCATGATGATAGTGGTAACAACATGACAACATGACAAAACCCCCAGGAGAAAGCCATATGGGCCTATATATGAATTTATTCTCATAATTCCCTGTCACTTGGACTAGAGTAAATTGCCCATGCAGATGATGCCACAGAGAGAAAACACCCGCAGGAACCACTGCACCAGAGAAACATCAATACACTCCAGTCTCATGGGATCTCAGCCACAAGGATGTGAGATTGCAAAGTATACAAAAGAGATGACCTAATAGATGACCCATTTTCATCAAACCCTTAGTAATGAAGATAATTATTTCCAATCCCTGTGTCTTTGGCCGTGCTGTGTAGTCTGATGAATGGCCAGGAGGCGTTTACAGTGTCCTGATAATGAGGGTGAGTAACAGTTTAGAGACAAATGAAAATGATGAGTCACACTACTGCTGCAACACAGTTTCTCTTGCCAGAGAGCTTCTGAAAGAGCCTCAAGAGCTCTGATGCTGCTATAGGAATCTGGAGGGACACTGGCAATGTCCATATGTTCTCTGAGAGCTTTATTGGCCAGAAACAAAAAAACACTTCTGATTGGTCGAGAGCAAATTATTAATTCTGTTGAACTTTGATGTGACCTTATGAATACAATGTGATTTTTGAATGGCGACTTTTAAAAAATATGCTGTTCTTCAGCTCTCCCGCATGTCCATTGATTCCATATATTACAACATGTTGGCAAGTGTCCCTAAGGTACTGTATATCCCAGTTTTCATAACAGTAGTAGTGAAATCACTGATCCTATTGGCTCTTCACTGTACACCTGTGCTACTGTGTGGTGTTGGAGCTGCCCCACTTACTGTACAAGCTCACTAACTTAATTATACTGTGTGTGATTTCTTTGACTTTCACTGAGACAGAAGCTGTCTAAAGAAGGCTTGGTCTCTTTGTTCAAATTTGCTTTTTTATCAGTACATGTGTAAAGCTGAAGCTGTGACTTTAGCTTCAGTATTTAATTGGTGTCACAGAAAAAGGTATAACTTTCAAGTTAAAACTGTACATAAAATATCAGGTTTGTTCCTCAAACTGGAGAAGTTGATTACCTAAAGAAATGGATACTCGTGAAAGAGGAAGGAAGAAAGGAGGACTGATTGTACCCAAGAGCAAAACTGAAATGGTTGCCCAATTTTACACATGTGGTTACATTTGCATTTTTCAGATGCTTTTATCTTAAGTCACTTACAACAGGTATGCATTCAGTGCATTGCATTCAGAAACTAAAAACAAACAAACAAAAAAAAGGTATTGGCATTCAAGCGAGAACACAAATTGAACACAAGTAAAAATCTGACTAAATGCTCCACTTGCTAACGCAAAATGCTCTCGGTCTTGGTCATCCGATGGGTTTCGGCCTAATACAGGGAAAGAAGGGGACGGTGAAACTGAGATGGCTCCAGGGCTGCCTCCAGGATGATTTGTGTGCCAGTAGTGGTGCTAATAGCCCATTACATGGCTGACATGAAGGGAATGTCCACCTCCACCATCTGCTGAGTATAGTCTTCATCAAACATCCTGACTTGCTCTGGAGTAAAATGTTTTTTTCCAGTCTCCAACTTCCCCTGAAATAAAACATAGTTACTTTTTGGAAATTAAGGTCTGAGTATTTTTCATTTATGAGAAAAGGTGAACCAGTCATTCAGCATCAAAACAAGCAATGCAAAAATTGTAGAGGCTCTGGAGAGGATTCAACATTGAATATTTGGGCTTGAAATAGACTTTGATATAAAATGATATGAATCTTGATTGGTTGCTTCAGATTGACAATGACCTTTCCTCATGAAGGGAGAGATGGATTGGTTGAACAGTCCAGGAACAAACAAATGCTGAAAAGAATGCCGGAAAGGTGGGTAACAAACGTTTCATCATCAGTGTTCCCAGCCACTCACAAAACATTTGTTACCCAACTTTTGTTCTGTATTCTTTTTGGCATTTGCTTTTGTTCAACCCAGCCCAAGCCAACATCAACGCAGAAATGTAGCACCAGCACTGCCAAGCCACAACCACAATGCAGAATGCAGCAATGCAGCAAGGCTAGATAATCAGGTAATGCCAAAGGCACAACTATTCTCTGATGTTGCCGATAGGCCTGCAGGACAGATGAGCAGGAAATGAGCAGATCGGAGGGGTCTGGTCTGAAGACCAATGTGGCATTCAAGTTGTTAGCAATGTGCTGTGCCTCAAGCCAGGCCAACCATGTCCATGAGATACTGTACCTAATTAATTAACATATCTTGATATATAGCTTGTACTGAAGGTGCTAAAGGTGCTTGCTCTTTATCAAGGTATTTTGTAAATAAACTCTGTTCTGGATGTCTCTAAACCATGGGCTTTTAACAGGTGGTCCGCGGCCCACTGATGGTCTGTGACGACCCTGCAGGTGGTCTGTGATACGGGGTCCAGTTTCAATTCAGCGTATTTGAAATATATTTCTGAATACTTGATTTGAAAAATAAGAAAAGCTTTGAGCACACAAGAAAAGCTTTTGAGCGCAACTCTGTGTAGTTGGGTAAATGTGGTGGTCGCTGACTAAAATGTCTTTTTGTATGTAATTTATTTCAATCTCTTTGTTTATAACAACTTTGTGCCACCCCTCGACGGTGGGCCGCCAATGACTTCTGCCCTGGAACTGAACCAGTTGGAAACCCCTGCTCTCAACTGACTTGGTCTCTGCTAAATTTTTTGGTAACCCTAAAAATACCATCATCCAAAACTCTTTGGAAATGCAGAACATACACCATTCAAGAAAATATCTGTTTTATTTGCAGTTGTTTGCTATATTCATAAGAAAATACAAAATGTACAGTATCAGTATAACAGTAATTCACTGGCTAAGATCATACATTGTAATGCCTGCTCTATTCTGGATGAGTTGTTTCATGATTTCTGGCAAATTCAGAAAGAGGGATTTTGGCTTCATAGCAAATCAGCAAACCTGCTGAATAAAGACACTTTTTTTGAAATATTGCTGTCATGCTGTCTCTAATTGTAAAGCTCAATTCAGACTGAAGATCCGCAACGAGATGAGGCGGTTTTAGAGAGGAGTTGCGGTGTGAATCAATAATCGCAGGTTGTTGCAAGCAGTTGCAAGCCGTTGCAAAAGATTAAACATGTCAAATCGCAGTTTCTGGGTTTTAGAATGTTGCTGGTTTTTAGAACGTCGCAGCCCATCTCGTCACGGATCTTTAGCCACCTTAAGGGTCCCCAGCTCCAGCGTCATTGTGTAGCTAACACCATAGCCTGGAATCACTAATGGATTTTATAGAAAAGCTCAAAAATAGACCTGAGGCCCTCAGCATACCCAACTACAATTGATCTACAATTGTTTTGTGCTATTTGACATTTAAACTTTTTCTCATTTGCTCATGTTTTACAGCTTATTTTTAAGTTCCCACCCACAACCATGGCACAACCATGCCTCATACAAATGACAATGCATAACCTCTTCCACTTCATTGAAGTCAAGGCTTTTTTTTTCATTCTACAGTATGTATCCTTTAAAGGCATGGACCTTTTGGTCTGACTAGAAAGTCAAACACAAACACTTAGATGGCTCTTTAGATATTTGATGTGAAAGGGATGCTGACCCCCTCCATCTGCCTATTATAGTCTTCATCAAACATCCTGATCTGCTCCTGAGTAAAGTAGTTTTTCCAGTCTCCAACCTCCCCTGCAATTAAACAAAGTCGTTACTTTTAGAAAACAAGTAATTTGTTCAACAACTTAAAGTCCATTTAAGTCAAATTTTATCAAGGAGGAATAAAGGAAAATTGACAGTATTTACTTTACCAAGGAATTACAGAAAGTCCTGGTTGTAAACTCTTTAAAAAGGTTCCACATGTGTAATCTTTGATACAGATTTTATAATGGACCCAAAAAAGGTTCCAAATTGAACCTTTTAAAAAATGTTTGAGGAACCATAAATAACCATTATATTTTAGATTCGCAATGACCTTTCCTCATGAAGGGAGAGATGGATTGGTTGAACAGTCCAGGAACAGCAGAATAGTTTGCCATAGGGTTGTCCTTCATGACCTTGAAGGATGTCAGCTGGACTATGTGATCTAAGATGTCATCAGACAGTGACAGGTCCAGGTACTGCATTATGCGTTTTATTTCCTGAAAAGGATTCTGAGTGAAGAGACAGTAATGTCAGAGAGGGTTGATCTTTGGTAATGTTTTGTGATTATGTCCTTTTTACCATAAAAATACATAATCCTCAAGGATTGAGCAGTGATACTTTTTTCATATCTTCATAGAAGAGGTATAGAATATTCCTCCTGTCTTTCTCCTTCCAGTAGCCTTTCACGTGGTCATACCAGGAGCCATAACTCACTAGAAGAATGAAGATACGAGTGATGAGCGTGGCAGAAATGAACATTTACAATTACTCTAGATTATATAAACAATTAAACTAAGTTGTAACTGTAAGTGTAGGCGTCCACGTTGCTAATGATTTATCATACACTACTAATACAATGCAGTGTGCATTGTACGTTGGTGGTGACTGTGGATGAGGTACAGTATGTTTGGAGACTGCTGTCCTACAAATGTGTCCCTTGGGGACCTTACTGAAGAGATCCTTGATCCTTGACCATATTGTTCTCAAGAATGAGCGCCTAAATGGCTTATGGTGCTTACTGGTTGAGGAAAAAGGGATAAGGTATATCCGTAAGTGCTAGTTTCAGGAAGACCTTCGAGTCCAAGAAACTGACATGATTACATGGATGTTTTGTGTTTGGAAAAATGGTCACTCACCGTTTCCCTTCATGAAGTTGGAGATGAATATCTCCCAAGGCCCAGGCTCAGGGAGCTTCAGGCTCATGCGGCTGAAGTGGTAGTAACTGACCAGGGTGTCTTTTGCATTACGCGCCAGATAGATCACCTGAGGGAAGGAAAAATAACTAAATGTCTCATAATTATACGCCAGTATGGCCTGGAAAGTACAATATGACATGACAGTAAATAACAGACCTCCTATCTGGGTGTTTACATTTACATTTATGAATTTTGCAGACGCTTTTATCCAAAGCGACTTACAAAAGAGGGATAACAATCAAGCTGCAACACAATACAAGTAAGTGCCTACTGTTTGCACTGAACAAGCACTGAAAGGAGTAATTAAGACTTTGCCATCTTACTACAGTACCTTGTTGTAGTCTCATACTGTATGTGGAACCACACCCTACCTTACACTTGTTTTCCCAGAAACCCTTAGGCACCAGCTGGATGGGTAGATGGGTTTTGATGACACGAGGAGGATCCATTTCCTTGAGAAGGTCTAGACCTTGGGGGGGAACAAGGTAGAGAATACTTTATCGCCAGCCAAGCAGAGAAAAAAAATCATCAAAAAAGTGAATGTGTAAGAATGTTTGTGTGTTTTGAAGTTGTACCGGTATATGCGCATCTACAGTATGACAATGTCTATGTGTGAGTATGTGTGTGTGTTGTGTATGTGTATGTGAAACTATGAGTCTGCATTGTATTGTACCTGATGGAACAGAAGGCCCAGTGTGGCTTTCAAGGAATGGCATCCTTACTAGAGTTGGGGCTCTCTTTGATATATCTGCATTTCCCTTGTTTCGAAGTAAATCAACAATCTCCTGAATCCAGGTAGTTCCTGTATAGTCAGAGTAAAATGGGTTAACTCTAATCTAATTACGAGGCCTTATGTGTTAGATGTGTTATGACCGCAGCTGGCATAGCTAGTATAGTTGGCATATTGTAAGTTCACTCACTCATTAATTTTCATATCAATCGAGCCATCATGAAGCCATGTGTGCTATAGCGCCACCTATGGTCTTATTTCACACCTGGAACATTCAGAAATTCTAACGCATTCCATGGTAGTAAACTGAACATTGGGCTACGTAGCGGACACTATATGGTCATAATTCACCATATAGTTAGTGTTGTGTTTCCTTATCCTGCTTCTACACAGTGCTGGTAGGATTGTTCTATTATGCAATCTTTGTTGTGTTATCGTTACTGCAACGCTTGACCCTTTTGATCTGTTTTTGCGGGCTTCTCTTGCATTATTTGAAAAAAAGTGAATTTAGATATGTTTAAAATGTTATTACCCATGTTTTTCAAGTCAGAAAAAGGGGTAAAATAAATGCATTTCAATGATAAAATGTTCAGTTTACTATCATGGAATGCTTTAGAATCTTGAAATGTTCAGGCAGAACCTGAACCAGAGATCATGGAATAGTGAGCAAGATATGGCATCATTACACATTTCAATGAGAGCAAACTTATGACCTCAAAAGAAGTCCTCAGGTCCTCACCTGATTTGGGATAAGTGCAGATGAGCAGATCAGTTGGATCAGGCCTGAAGGCTGATGCAGAATCCCAGTTTTTGGCAAAGTGCTCCGCAATGGGCACGCCGCACACGTTTATCAGTGAGGAACGCGGGATATCACCCATATGAGTTGACCCCATTACTGCAATGCTATCACACACACACACACTCAACATCAGTGTCATTCAGTCTGAAACACACACACACACACACACACACACACACACACACACACACACACACACACACACACACACAATAGGCTACTGAGGACTCATAGGCTAGGCCTACCTTTAAAGGTTTGAAAAACAAGTGCTATGACTGTCTCAGAGTGGAAATAACATAGGCCTAAAGGGGAGACCACACACACAACATAACATTAAAAAACAATTATTTAGCCTATTAAATTAGCCTACATTGTAAGTTGGAAAAAGGAGCCAGTAGATGTAGGCTACCAAAAAGTGTTACCATTTTGCTATGATACATGTTTTGGAACATCAACGGACGCTAACCACTTGGTGAGCTTTTTTTTTTATTTAAAAAAAAAAAAAAAAAAAAATTGGACATTATCGGACACGCACATAGCAAGCCATTCTCAAGCAGGAAAAGGGGGATACATTTGATTTGAGTCCTATAATCTAGGCTAATCCACTTTAGCTAAATGAGAAATTATTCTATTTTAGGAAGGCTCCACGGGCCGAATGAAATAGCTCAATGGGCCGCATGTGGCCCCCGGACCTTAGTTTGCGCAAGTAATTCTAGACACTCTAGAAATATGCTAAAAAGTGAACTTCACCTTCAAGTTACATTTTCAAAAAAATCTTTCATTTATAGGCATATTATTATTATTATTAGTATTAGCCTATTATTATTAGTTGTATCAGGCCATATAGTCTATTTCACGGTTATTCTATGGGCACTTTTATGGTCTTTGGTTATTTTTAAATATGCATCATTTTAGACAAATTCAATTTTCTTTGTCAAACTAACAGTAAAACCAACTTGAAATATTTTCTAGCATTAAATAATTTCCCCCAACCTTCTCAAGGTAGGCTAAACTTTCTTTCACTTGGCAAGATATTGCAGGAAAGCATGTGCGCACATAGGCACAGTCTTTGGTGCGCACAAGCGCTCTCAAGAGGCAGTTCATCCATCCAATGATCCTAAAAGAATCTTTACAGATCAGTGATCGCCTGGCTCATAGATAATAGCCTAACTTGTTTATATTTCTATGGCTCTGCTGTTATCTGTATCATGCGCAGCGCAAAATGTTAGCGCCTAATTTAGCCCACTTCTGATGACTGTTTCCATGGATACATGTGTAAAGATGGCGTTCCTCCACTGGAACTGCAAGGACGTGGCGAAATGGATAGAATCCCTGGGATATTCGCATTACACGGTAACTGATGTTAAACTCATTGAGGCACATCCAGGAAATCAGTTCCTACTACGTAATGTTTCCAAAAGTTAATGTCAAGAAAAAATTACCAAGTTACAGTGTTGCCTATCAATCGAAACGCTGCAGCTACAATGTTACACTGACGTCGAAAAACTTTAGACTAGTTGAACAGCCCGAGACCTAGGCTAGCCTACAACAACAATAGATAGATAGGATAGCCTACTGGTAGCCTTTGTCTGTAATCTTTGGCTTGTTTTAACAGTTTGTGTGCTCTTCTAGGCATGCTTCGTTGAGAATGACATCACGGGTAGAAAGCTCATTCACATTAACTGTCGGAATTTACCGAAAATAGGCATCACTGACTTTGAAGATATGAAGGTAAGAGCAAAGAAGTTGAGTATTCTTTAGAGAGCCATCCAGACATCCTAGCCCACTGTTTCTCAAACTGTGGGGGGGCCCCACTAGTGGGGCGCAAACACATGACAGGTGGCGCGAGACCTCTCTTGCCCCCGAATTTACAGTTATTCGTCAGATATGCATCTTTGACAGTAATTGAGCTTTCAAATGGTGTCATTTGCTGGTTGGTGATGAGGATTTGAGAGAAATTTGGCTTTGAATTAGTAACATGAAAATTCTAATTTTACAGTTATTCGTCAGATATCATCTTTGACAGTAAATTGAGCTTTCAAATAGTGTCATTTGCTGGTTGGTGATGAGGATTTGAGAAATTTGGCTTTGAATTAGTAGCCTAACATGAAAATTCCAACATTGTGAGAAATACTTGCGATTATAGGATTTTTGTCAGAGATATTGTGCACAAATTGAGCCTTCCAGGTGGGGCGTGAAAATTCTCTGCCTTTCAAAGTGGGGAATGACAAAAAAAGTTTGAGAACCACTGTCCTAGCCTAACTCTCCAGGAAGGTCCGGGAGGAGTCTACCGTATTTTTATAGTGGCTAGCGGACGTCCGCGAGTGATGTAGACTAAAATCTCCCGCGAGTCGAGATAAATTGCAGAGAAATTTGAATAAGGGCTCTGGAAATAATCTTTTGCAAAATTCTTGCGCAAAATTCCTATGAAGTGGAGCAAATGAGAGGCAGCGAGACAAATGCAATGGAGAGAGTTCCCGATATGAGTATTGAATAGGCCTTTCCCTGAAAAGACACTCTGTCATCATCAAATCACCTTGTTAGTAAAAGTCAGGGAAATTGGAAAAAATAATGCCTAAAAAATAGGCACTCATGAATTGTGCTAGTCTACCATTTTAATGCTGTTTTTGCTCGGTATGTATGTAGGCCTACAAAACATTTTCTCAGACAGCTGATGAGAGTTTAACAGTTCAGGATATTTTTTTTTAACATGGGCTAATGTATGGATGAAGCCAATAGAAGCATGGGTTGGTTATGGACTGTAAAAATATTGTATGTAGCCTAGAGTTGTAGGCTATAGAATAGATTAGAGACACTGGAATTCTGTTAATCTAATTTTTAGGCCTATTTTGATTTATATAAATATATATTGGGGACACCTCCACATGCACAAACTTTGAGAAACATGGATCAACATTTTCCACCAAGATTTCCTCTAGTCTACAGCAAGTAGTCTAATAAAGAAAATAGCCTATAAAACATTGCCATGGGCTGCAATAATCGGAGAAAGAGTTGCCAGTTGGTAATAGAGTGTATGCAAGTAATTTGCTTGAATTTGTAGAAATAATAAACACAGACATTTGACTCTCAAATACTCACATCTTTATGAAGGAATCCCAGTTGGTTAGTTATCCAATCTGCAAGGGCTGAAGCTGCCACTCCAGGGGTTGCACTTGTCTCAGAAGGGTAATTAATTTCCAATAAAAATCAATCCAGTGTCCAGAAGTTCTCAAATCCAAGGTAAGAATAGGAAAGACACAGGCTGATGGGTAGGCTATATAAATATTCTGACACTACCATGGAAGTACTACCTTAGTCATTTCCAGTCACTACTGTATGTCTGTATTTCACAACAGGAAATGTGTTCGGACTGAATGTCCTTGGATTTCTATAAAATTCATGTGGGCGTGTGTTTACCACTTGTGGGTATACATGGTATGTTTGTGCTTCAGTAGAATCAGCTCATCTTTGCGCCCTAGGCTACACAGTCACACCCACAACATGCGTGTCTGACGCTGGCCCAGGTCCAGTGCTGATCTGATCGCTTGGAAATGCTCCAGAGTTAATTAAAGGATGTAATGTAATATATCACAGAACTGATGGTAATTTTAGGGTTACCAAAGGTTTTACCAGAGACCATGTCAGACGATGGTTTAGAAGAGTTTATTTATATATAAAAAAGGAAACAGTCTGACTACAAGTACAGTTTCAGGTTGACGGAAGATGATGTTGGGTCATTCCCAGTTGACCTGGACCGCACAGAGTCGCCCATTATCTATGACGATGGGAACAGCAGGAACAGAATGACATAAATAATCACAGTCACAAAAATACAGTTGAGTCAGGCCTAACTCAAACATAAAGACATAAAATGCACACGGTTATGAAAATAACACATTCTGACCCCAATTCCTTTAAAATCATCATGTACCATCTTTATAACCATCATGTACCATCTATCTGACATGTTGCATATATAGGCACTCACCTCTTAGCCCCAGCAGTAACTATCTGTTTTCATATAAAAGTTGAGTAACACTCCATATAAAAGCTGTTTGCATTGATTTTGAAGGAAATCAGATAATTTAATATAAATTGTATAATTAATATTCGCATGACCATATGCTTTTTATGTCTTTATGTTTGAGCTTGGTCTGACTCAACTGTCTTCCATGAGATATGCTTGTGCGTATGTTCTTAAGTCATTCTGTCCCTACTGTTCCATCAATACAGATAAGGCAGTATGTCATTTCCTTCTTGGCCTCCTACATGGATGGGCTACTTTTCTCCCCTGCGTATCTGTAAACACCTATCTGCTCTCAGGTTACCACGCTGGCACTATGGTCTGACTTTGTGGGGTCCACGCATTGGGTCCACGTCAACTGGGGACGTCCAACGTCATCATCCGTCGACCTGGGCTGTATAAATAGTCAGGAAACTTCCTGTTTAGTTAGAGCAGCAGAGCTGATGGATTTTTGCGGGTAGCATGCTGTCTCTCCCTTGGTGCACCATGGTCTTTGTTTGCTTTTTGTTAATAAACTCTGTTCCGAATCTTTTCTAAACTGTCGTCCGACTGGCTCTGTATTTAGGTTTTGGTATACTGATTTAATTACTATCAATTTCCAGCCAGTATGTGTCAGATAGTGTTTTTGCGAAGACCAGCTGAGTTTCTGAGCTCCTTGCATTTTATAATGTACATTTATTTTCTGAGTGTGCGTTTGCTATTGGGTGGGTGTGGAGACTGGAACTTGAGTCCACTTGCTTGGCATCTGATAGACAAACAGGGTGCCATTACAGAAGACCAGCAAGTTCCTAACGTTGTCTGGCACAGCTTCAGTGGTTATCTATCTCTATGAGAACACATTAATCATAGACATCAGCCCTTCATGCTCACGCATCATGCTGCTAAGCCTGATTCAATTGCAGACCAGCCGGTCTGTGGCTCTCCTTTGATTTAATTGGATAACCAGGACTGTGTGGCTGTGTGTTTTTGTCGCCCCCTGCAGGCCATCTCGTCACATGTGCGTGAGCTCCTGGGCATCTCAGAGCCACTGTGGAACCGCAGCCTGGCGGACTACCCGCGGGACGACATGGGCCTGTTTCTGGAGAGGAAGAGTCGATCTGGAGAGCGGGCCGACGCACTCACCCTCACCCAGTTCCTCAGGGAGAGAGGCAGACACGTTAACCGACATTAAAAACCACACATGTTTCCAAAGGGAATGGGCGAGAGTGTGTCTCTGGGAGACTGCTAGCAGATAGTACCTCCTCTTGTGGTCTTAGTTTCATTACCCTTGTTGCTATGTAAGTACACACTCCTATCTAAAGCATTTACTGTACAGTCAGATACTTTATTTCCAAGCATCACCCCCCCGGAACAATTTAGGTTAGGGATAACGGTCGGCATAGGTTGCATCTGGGATCCAACTAACAACGTTCTGGTGTTACATTTACATTACATGGATGGCCTGCTGCTGTTATAACCACAAGATCATTCTTTATTTAAAACGTGATCAAAGTGTATTGAATAGGAGATAATGTCCAGGGTAGGGAAAAGAGGAAGTGTTGCTGGGCCATGGTGTGAATTGAAGCAGTGGTTTAAAAATAACTGTGGTCCAGGGGAATCCCTGCTAGTGTCTATTCATTTCATATTAGAATAGCTTATTAAATGTCTTCATCAGGGTCTGCGGTGAAATTCAAGAAACCAGCTCCGTCAGTTCAACTTTGCTTAATGTCTTCTTCATGAATTACAGTCCTTGATGTGAAATTATTCCATTGTGGCTTTTAGGTTCTCCATCTGCAGATGTCTGTCCAGATGCCTGATGGGGCTTGAACAATATGTTTGAGCAAGTTTAGACTATTTTAAATGCTATGATTACGTCAGTTTCTATTTTTAAACAATGATGACTTTACTGAAGTCTAACTTAGGTCTTCTTGTTAAAGTGTGTGGGGAAGCATCCAATGTTTTAACTCTTTACTGAACAAGGGAAGCGGACATCAGGGGTTTTAGGATGCGTTTCTTTAGGTTGTTTGTCCCTACTCTAAAGGATACTGTATCTTTAGCATACTCTGTGAATGATTCATGGGTAGAATGTGGAGAGTGAAGGAGGTCTAAACAGTAGTTAGGCCTACTCTTATTGTAATGCGATATCTTAAATCATGTGGAATTATTCTCAGTCCTTTTGCCACATGTGTAGCATGACCCCTGCCCCAGTAAGAGCTGGTTCTGATGGCAGGGGATCAAGTAATGCTTAATGTATAGGGTAATGTAAGCTAAAAGTCCAGTGGGGATACGTATAATGGGTGAGTGGTTGAGTTAACTCAAGAAACAAGCTAAATGTGTATCATGCGTCTGTATTGACTGCTGGGAGCGGTGTAAATGTCGCCAAACGAGCCTGGCAGTGCTGGAGCAGATTATTCACTGCACTCAGAGAAGAGTCGAGCATGTGTTAGACCAATCCCCGCTCAGCATTTCCGATCACCCACGAGTTGGAGAGCAAGAAGAAAGGAGGATGTCATGAGTCAGTGGAGTACCGCTGCTTTGGCTGGAGGATGCACGGTGACACCCTCCCATATCGCGTGGATTGACTCAGTTCGAAACCCCACCGGGCAGGTGGTTACAGGCACACGCTATGCAAACATCTGCTGTCTGAGAAAACGATTCGAATTCAGCACCAGTCACTCGGTCTCGTAACAGCCGTCGCTTTTAAAGGCGTTTTTTTCTCTCTCGTCGTGGAGCGGTGCATGCGGGCGTAATGCGGTGAGGCGATTCTACTTGGAGAGCTGCTGCGATAACGGGACTGCTCCGTCTGCAGCTTTTCTTTATAGGCGCAAGAAACTGAGCGTTTTTTCCTCCTGTAGATTGTTGTCTTATGATGGATTTGCCCCGCTCTGGTTGTCGTGGATTTTTCTTGAAGGACATGTATGAATTCGAGGGCTGCTGTATTTAAAAATCAACTCTTCATATCAAATAGAGATTTGGGTCATTCTTTGAACACCTTGATGCAAAGGATCGCTTTACTTCAGATGCCCCCAGGGTTTCTTTTGGCGTGAAAATATATGCGTCTGTCATCCCCGGAAAGGGATACACCACAAAAGGTAAAATTTACGTTCCAAGAGGACTCTAATTTCTGGGGCGGGTGCAGCGTGGTGCGATTATTTCTTATATAGCCTAGGTACAAATGTTCAATGTTTTACATTAATGTTACTGGAACCCGTGATGAAAGGTAAGGCTATATCTGAGCGATAGCGTTTTCAGGAGCGTACCGTTACTTTGCATAACCTGCATTGCAAGGTCAAAATTTAAGATTTTTTCGTGGGCATGTTGGGCGCAGTTCAAATATAGCCAAGATTTGACCAACTTGGTGATCTGTCTTTTATTTTTTTTAAGAATGATCTCAGTGAAGAAAGAACAGTGTCAGCTGTATATTTTCTTAGACCAACACATCCCTCTGACCTATCTCATTGAATATTAATAGCCTATCCTCTGAATCTGAGCATGTTCTGATGTGCCGGGGGGCAGATAGGCTAACGACTGCTCCGACATACAGAGTGCATGACACCTTAGGAGTGTAGCCTAAAATATTTTTTTTGGTGCTAAAGATAATTTAGGCAATTTGGAATTATATTGATTGTGAACGTATTTTTTTAATATATTTATATTATTTCCTAGTTGGCTATGAAACTTACAATTAATAGAGGCCTAGCCTAGTGGAGATGGCTTGTCTTAAGGCCTTAATGATAAATCTTTTTGTAGGCTAGACAAAAATGCTAGTAAGAATTTAGTTTATCTATTAATGGTTTCACTTCTATGGGAAATTGTGCAAAGGAGGTTGTGTGTGCATCAGATTACCCTGATTCTGGGAGTCGAGCCTAGAGATAGCCTACCTTTATTTCCTAGACTCCTTGGAGATGGAAAAAGAGTCTTCATCCTCTGATTCAGTCAATCAGCCTGACAAGTCAATCTATCAAGCATAAGAACTTCATTAGGTGTGTTATCTGGGGCTTGTAGCTGTGTGTGAAAGGCTACAGAGCAAATATCTGAATCCTGATCTCTGTCTTAAAATGGCCATCAATAGGCTACAACTGAGGTGTGTGTGTGTGTGTGTGTGTGTGTGTGTGTGTGTGTGTGTGTGTGTGTGTGTGTGTGTGAATTAAATAGAGTATAGACTCCAGATGACAATCTCGGCTACACAAGATTTCAAAGAAAACCCTATTGGGGGAAGGGCTGAATCAGTTGTACAGGACAGGCCATGTCAATTTTGACTCTCTTTAGAGACAGACTTGTCCATCTGTCATATAGGGTATTACGAAAATGCCTTTACCTCACCTGACTGGCCATTGTGTTGTACTGGCCAAAGATTCTGTCACATGGATAAGCTACCACAGCACAGAAATTACCCAACCTGTAATTTTCAAGTCACTGAACACCAGACATTTTTATTCACAGAGCTGCAGATCTTGTGAGCTGATGGCCCACACAGTAGCTGACAGTGGGGCAGGTAAAGCCCTCATTTGGCCATTTCAGAGATCTAATAGTCAAGCAGAATCTCTCTTTCACATTTTCACCTCCAGATTGTTATAGAAAAGGAATGAAGGTGGCGGCATAGTGGTTTGGAAGATCAGGGCTTCATCTGTAGCCTGTGAGTGTGATCCCACCGCAAGCTTTGCACTTTTTACCCTTGAGTGGCTCTATGGTGTCTGTACTTAGTTTTTGACGTAATACTCCAATACAACAACAATAAAAAACACTTAAGGAAATGAATAGTGTTGAAATTGTTCTGAAAAAGTCCATATAATTGATCACATAGCAGCTCCTGCTTGATACAGAGATCTGGGATAATGGCCAACTATCTACCAAAGAGATGCATTTTAGCCAAAGTCTGATGTTTTGGTCCTCCTCACTGGGTTATTGGTAGCACGTTACCTCCTCACTCGACTGCACACAGGCCGCAGTGGATGGATGGATCCTTCACAAAGACTTTTTTTAATCACCTGTCTTTATGGCTCTGCTGGTTTGCTGAGGGCCAGAAGGCCTGTCTGCAGAAACCGCTTCTCTGCTCGCTGTCTTGTCTCGTAATCCAGACAGGCGTGGAGCTGAGTCTAACAAGGCTAGTGTGGTGGAAATCCATTTGATTTCTGGCCACACATTATCCTCGCCACTTCTTTTAGAGCAACTAAGGCATTTGAAGTGCAGTTCTTGATAACAGTGCTTTAAAAAACTTTGGGGAATTTCTGCACCAGGAGGTGAGGTGCACTCAAAAATATTTTGTATTCTGCACGGTCCTGACTCTTTAAAACTGAAGTTGGACTTAGCCATTACGGGGAAATTACCCAAATCTCCAGAAGCCTATTAAGAAGAATGATTTTGAAATAGATCAGTAATATATATTTATATACAAAATATAACATGTATTTCATGCTCTCTTCATATATTGCATCATTAAATAACCAGAAGACAAATGTCCAATTTAATTACATTGACAATTTTTTTACTTGACCTTAGAGAGCAGCTATAATATTAATGGTGGAGTTGTTTTATTCCATTTCATTACACTTAGATATAGATAAAGATAACTTAGAAGAAGTTAACTGTCCACCCAGTGTGTGCAGGTATGTTGAGAGGTTGAATGTGCAGAAGACCAAAAGTCTATTTTAAGTCAAATTAGACTCATATATTTATAGCCAGTCAGTAACTTAACTTCAGGAGCAGGAATAAGCAGAGGCTGATTGACTGACTGTTCAACTCCAATACAGTAAAAGAACCCTTTTTCCAGGACACAGAATTTCATCTTTAATGGCAGGGTAAAAAAAAAAAAGTGAGCCAGGCTGTATAGCCATTCACATTGATCCCAGATATTTTCTCAAAATACAGTTGTCCACTACAAATTGCAGTGCACTCGACTGTGTTATATTTGAACACAATCAGACACACTATATCTGTAATTTTTGGCAGACAAGTGTATGGTACATTCACAGATAAAACATACTTTGAAATATTCACATTACAGGGCAATATACTATAACAAACAGAACATTAAAGAGGCACTATGCCGTTTTTGCTCTAAAACCAGTGAACTAGCTACATAAAATGGATACTAACAGAGTCTTTCTGGCACTACTAGAACATACTTTGATACATCAACATAAGAACATCATATGACAAACAGAACACAGTTAAACAGAACAGGTTAATAATAGTGAACCTCCTGCGTTTCTCTGTCCAGGTTTTGGCTTGATTTTGAACTATAGCTCTGATGCAAATCAGTCATAGACTCAGAGCCTGTGATAGCCTGTGTTTGGGACCAGTCATGATATGATGTGAAGCACTAGTCCTGCCCTGTTTTCAGTTTCAGGTCTTGAAATAGCAGGCATGCTAGGCTAGCTAAGAGGCCCAAACCCATGGGTATTACTGGTGTTTGGGAGCTGCTAGCATGTCTGGTGGCTTTAGGAGTTGTGGGATGAAGCATACAGTACTAGTTACTCAGTGCACTGCTCAGTTGCCCGCTGGCTTTCAGCACACAGGAGACTAGAGATGGCTGAGGCTGAACTGTGCGCCGTTTGTTTCGGTTAGGGGCGGTGGTGGAGTGCTATTTCTGTCCCCTCTCCTCCCCGTGGTACCTGAAATGCACCTTATGGCGGTGACTCAACCAAGCTCGCTGGGAATGAAACCCTTACTGTGTTTACAGCAATGGAGATTGTGCATCTGTGTGTGTGTGTGTGTGTGAGTGAGTGACCCTTACTCTTGCTTGCTGTACCATACATGCTTAGTGTGTGCGTGCTTGCCTGCGTGCCTGTGTCGTGTTTGTGAAAGTGAGAGAAAGAAAGAGAGAGAGAGAGAAAGAAAGAAAGAAAGAAAGGAGAAACACTGGAGTTTATGTGTGTGTGTGTGTGTGTGTGTGTGTGAGAGAGAGAGAGAGGGGTGCGTGTGTGTGAGAGACAGAGTAAAGACATTCCCCTCCTCCCCCCACCACCTCCTCCTCTGCCTGCCCCATGAACAGTGGGAGTCATGTGGCTGAATGATGTTGCTACTGGGACCATCTCCCTCCCCCTTATTCTCTCCGGAGGTATTTACTCTCTCTCTCAGCTAGCCATGGTACTCATCTAGCAGTCACAAGTTCCAGTCATACCATTAGCCTACTGCTTTGCAAAGGATCCGGTCCTGGTTTAGCCGAGACTCATGCTGGCTTCAGCTGCCTTCAGCCTTAGAAGTGTTACCATTATCAGGGTAAGCAGAGAACAAATAATTAGATTTTGAATGTAGAATAATTTCTTTTAGATTGAGAACTTTAACTGGGTACATTATGGAAAACAGAATAACAGTGGTAGCAACATTACAGTTATTGATCCGAAATTTCAGTCCTCTCTCTTGAAGTGAAAAAACAAACAAACAAAAAAAACGTTGAAAGAAAATCCTCTTGAACAAATGTGATAGATGTCGCCTACACACTCTTTTATGGTGATCACAGAAGAGCAGTCTGGCGGTTACTGTGAAATTGTGCCCTAGTCATTTGGCTTTTTATTGCACTCACTTTATAGTTTTATAATGTTATGAGGCTGTAAAGGAGTCACTTTCTATTATAGAAAATATAATGTAATTCAGTCATACAGTCATACTCCTTAAAGCTATGTAGACAGTGGACGAAATCTCTTCGACGTGTGGATGAATATATTTACCTTTGTTTTTTTAAATACCTCATCAGTTTGTTTCCCTGCCCTGCGTGAATCCATTCCATCCACCCCCCGGCGTGGCACTCCGGGTGGGTAAAAAGAGCAGCGTTTTTCCCTCGGCCCATTGAACACACAAAGGCCGTGCCAACTCAACATGCCAGCTGGCTTGCACACGCTCACACATATGACCCACGGCAGTTCCTCAATAACGTGACCCGAGCGAGGAGCAGGGTGAAGGGAGAACGCCGCATTACGAGCTGGCCCATTAAACAATTAGCCACCAGTCCATTTCACCCTGACCTGTGCTGGGATAATGCACCGGTTTCAGTTCGTGGGCCATGAACCACTCAGGATTGGAAAAGGAGAGCACTTTCTTAATGTCACAGATAACACCTGTCTATGCCTGAACGACTTTGCGCCAGATCGGCACCGCATCTGCGCCATAGCTAGTCAGTACCCCATGGTGCATGTCATCCCATTAATGTGACCCTCTCAGATGACCCCAGAGGCGTCCTTAGCTCAACGGGTTTGTTGAACGTTGAGTGATTATTAGACTAGAGCTCTTCAGCCGTGGTGATTCCAGAGATGGTCTGATGCTCTGCTGGCTGGCAGGTGTTGCCAGAGCTGCTTTCTCATCTCACACCACCAGCGGCATCTATTTTTACACGAGAAGCTCATTCTGATGCAGCTCCACGTGCGAGCTAGCTAGCTGTCTCTCGGAGGGGATCACAGAGCGGTGCACCAGTGCCTGGCAGGTTATTATTTCATACGGGGCCAACACGCGTGTTCGCACTCCAGCTCTGCGTGGATCCATGGCCTTGAGGCAGCGTGGCGACTCACCACCAAACACAGGCCGAACACTGATGTGTTCCATAGGTTACTTCAGAATCTGGAATCCAGCTGATTCTAGAGTCTGGAAGCCATTTTACCAGAGATCATAAAGACCAAAAGATTGTAAGACAGAAAGGCTACTGTAACCATAGATATGCATTTATAGTAACCTATAGTATTACGTCTTTAGAGTTTATTATATAGACATATAGCCTGAAGAAGCAACATGCGAAACGCGTTGTTCAATAAAGTCAATTAAAGATACCAGTGTGCAGTGGTAACCCTTTCTCATATATGAATTGTGAACCTGCAATCCTCTAGCACCTGTTTTCAAGTTGGCTGTGCAAAGGGATTCCTTTTCTATTTCTCAACACAATATATATTATTCTACCGGTATATAATGTCTTTGGTTGAAACCATACAGTAAACTACAGCATAGTATAGTATCCTATATAATATCTATAGTTGACGCTTAACAGAGCAGCTGGTGATCAAGGATCTCTGTTCTAGATTTCAGCATCTGGCATTCCAAGCCAAGCATAGCAGAGTTCTAAAATGAACACTTAAGACAAAGACATTCTTAACAGTAAATTGCCATGTCGGCTGTTTATTGGTGTAACCTAATCAGATTAAAGCCATGCTGATGGGTATCATCAGACGCTGCACTGCACTGGGCAGATCTGCACTCTCCACACATCCTCTGGACATATGAAATAGTATCTCCCTGTCAAGGTCTTAAGAGCCCGTGAACGGATCCCTCCGTATTCCCAGCTCTTCCCTGACAGATCACTAACATGGTAACCCGAGCGATGTTCAGGGGGGGGTGGGGGGATCAATAGGGGCGGATAACATATCTCACACCACCATCATGGCAACCTGCCCACACCCTGATATCTCTTTGTCTCTGTCCCCGATCTTGGGAAAAGATCAGTCTCATTTGGAAGAGCGTGTCCGCCATTCCCGTCTCTCATCCCCTTCGGTGCACACACATAAAAGGCCGGGCATTATCATATCAAACAGGGGACATCAGCAAGAAGGTTTGAGTCACAAGGGCCGTTTCTCCCGCTCTGCCAGTGCAACAGGCCACTGGGGACAACGTGGTGTCTGTGCACCCTCAGTGCCGTCAATCAAATGCCGACTAACCCCTCAGGCGAAACGGTTTGCAAAAACAGCAGTGGTGGCATTAGAGAGTTTAGAGCTTTCAAATAAAACACCTAGCCCAACATTGAATTTCTTTGGTTTCATCCGGGTAAGGTGATCCATGTAAAGACAGATTCGCATACAAAGAGAGAAAGATAGAAGAAGAAAAAGAACTCTATTATGAATGTTTGACTTAGCTTATTAAATATTTAACTCCATCACTGTGTCTTTTTTCCCCCTGTTTCCCAAAGTGGTTCCGTTTTCATATCATTTTACGTCATCACTTCCTTTAACTGGAGTAATAATTTTTTACTTTCTCTCTTCTTCTTCCTTTTCTTTCTCCTCTTCCTTCATTCAGGGCCATCGGACAGACATTAAATCCAGATGGAGACCCTACTGGTCTATTTGATGTTGCTCATCATGGCTGTCAGGGCACACAAGGACCAGATGTGCCCAAAAAGGTGTGTTTGCCAGGTCCTTAACCCCAACCTGGCAACCCTGTGTGACAAGAAGGGGCTGCTATTTGTGCCACCCAACATCAACCGACGCACAGTTGAACTGCGGCTCGGCGACAATTTCATCACAAGCATCAAGCGCCGCGACTTTGCCAACATGACCAAGCTGGTGGACCTGACGCTATCACGAAACACCATCGGGTCGGTGACGCCGCACGCCTTCAACGACCTGGAGAACCTACGAGCATTGCACCTGGACAGCAACCGGTTAACGCGCATCACCAACGACACGTTCAGTGGCATGTCTAAGCTGCACCACCTGATCCTCAACAATAACCAGCTCACCTACATCCACATGGAGGCCTTTAATGACCTGCTGGCACTGGAGGAGCTGGACCTGTCTTACAACAACTTGGAGGGCGTGCCCTGGATTGCCGTACAGCGGATGATCAGCCTACACACGCTCGGTTTGGACCACAACATGATCGAGTTCATCCCCGAGGGGACGTTCACCAGCCTTCTCAAGCTCAAGCGTCTGGACGTCACGTCCAACAAGCTCCAGAAACTTCCGCCGGATCCCGTTTTCCAGAGGGCGGGCGTGCTGGCCACGTCGGGCATGCAGCTGGGCCCCACGTCGTTTGCGTTAAGCTTTGGTGGCAACCCGCTGCGCTGCAACTGTGAGCTGCTGTGGTTGCGGCGGTTGCATCGCGAGGATGACCTGGAGACGTGCGCAGCACCGCAGCATCTTGCCGGACGCTACTTCTGGACCGTGTCGGAGGAGGAGTTTGTGTGTGACCCGCCGCTTATCACCCGTCATTCGCCGCCACTGCGTGCCCTGGAGGGCCAGCGGGTGGCACTACGCTGCAAGGCCCTCGGCGACCCTGATCCTGTCATCCACTGGATCGCTCCTGACGGCCGGCTGGTATCCAACTCGTCGCGCGCCGTGGTGCTCGCCGACGGCACGCTAGACATCCTCATCAGCACGGTGAAGGACTCTGGCTCGTTCACTTGCGTGGCGTCCAACCCGTCGGGGGAGGCACAGCAGAACGTGGATCTGATCATCACCAAGCTGCCACACATCGCCAACGACACCAGTCTTGTGCTCGAGCCTGACCCGGGCTCCTCGGACATCGCCACATCCACCCGTACTGGACTGGACGGCACCACAGGCGGCGGGACCAAGGCCGGCAGCGAAAAGCGCGTGGTGATCGCCGAGGCCACGTCGTCCTCCGCCCTCATCAAGTTCAACTTCCAGCGCAGTATCCCGGGAATACGCATGTTCCAGATCCAATACAACGGCACCTACGACGACTCCCTGGTCTACAGGTAAGGCTGGAACACTTCATTCATTGCAGTTCTATACCATTCTGAAAGTTGAGCCCCCTCAATATTAAATGAGTTACAGTTTTGCTGAAACTCGGATACTCACTTTTTTTTTTAGCATGGCACACGTCACATTTTTTCCACATAGTTTTTTAAAACATTTGACATAGCTTTATACCAAACTGCAATAAATTACTAGCTTAAACAACTGAAAAGCATCTATTTACAGCTAAAGACATATTGTTTGCATAAATTTAAATTTCTAATATCACAGTGTAAATCTCCTTCACACATATACATGTTTGCCGTCGGTGAAGCGGTAACACTTTTCTGAGAAAAATCTTGGTCATGACAAGTGCGGTCGGTGTCACTGTACATTACACTGTAATGTATGTATTTGCCTATATGACCACAATTTGCTTATTGTTGTTTTTGCAAGTCATTGAGTGTTACGTTTGGGAGGAAAGAATGAAATTTGATTGTAACATTCTGGTTCTTTTTTTACACATTCAATAACCAGGTAAATGACACAGATATAAACAAAACCTAAGGCAGAATCTGCTTATTTTAAAAGCAAAGGTTTTTTTTGTTTTACATGTTTTGTCACTGTTACAGCGCCTTTTCTAAACAAAATCGTGGGCAGAGTGCTTCTGGGTTTTGCATTACAGTAACTGATTTGAAAATGTGGATTCTAAACTGAATGCTGCATTAGAGTAATCAAGAAAAACTGTAAGAAGAGAAAGACGTATGCCTTCTCTTGTCAGCGTCATTAATATTGCAGCAGCACTATGAGTCAGGTGACAGAGAAGGCTTTGACTGGTGAACGCTGAACATGTACAACGAATCTAATTACCAAATCAATTGAGCATAAACAGGCTTAAGCATGTGTCCCACTGCGCACTGGAAAACTCACAAGCAGGGACTGACTGCTGCAGTAACACTAGAGATTGATTGATTGTGTGTGTGTGTGCGCGTCTGTGTGTGTGTGTGTGTGTGTGTGTGTGTGTGTGTGTGTGTGTGTGTGTGTGTGTGTTTGTTTGTGTGTGTTTGTTTGTGAATTCCAAGTGCTTGCTGTAAGAAAGGTGTTTTGAGAGCAAATATTGGGTTATGGCTTGAGTTGGTGAGTGAGAGGAGTGTGTGTGTGTGTGTGTGTGTGTGTGTGTGTGTGTGTGTGTGTGTGTGTGTGTGTGCTTGTGTTTTTTGTGTGAAATACTCACTAGATTAACTTGTGGAGCAGATGATTGGGTATTTGTAAAGGATTGTATAGGTTGACTTGTGGTGTAAAAGGTTGTTATTGTGATTGGGGGAATGAAAGGCTGTGTGTGTGTGTGTGTGTGTGTGTGTGTGTGTGTGTGTGTGTGTGTGTGTGTGTGTGTGTGTGTGTGTGTGTGTGTGTGTGTGTGTGTGTGTGTGTGTGTGTGTGTGTGTGTGTGTGTGTGTGCTTGCTTGGGTGGAACAGACAATAGATTACCTTGTGGAGCAGAAGAGAGTGTATGTATCTGGAACAAATATTGCATGACTAGACAAGATGAAGTGTGTGTGTGTGTGTGTGTGCGTGTTTGTGAGTATATATATGTGGACCAGACAGTAGATTGTGTCTAGGTCAGTGGAAAATTGTGTGTATCTGTATCTGTGTGTGAGTGTGTAAGTGGGTGTGTATGTGTATGTGTATTGGAGTAGACAGTGTGGTAACTGGTGGAGCAGAAGGCTGTGTGTGTGTGTGTGTGTGTGTGTGTGTGTGTGTGTGTGTGTGTGTGTGTGTGTGTGTGTGTGTGTGTGTGTGTTAGTCTGTGTGAGACAAAACAGATAGTAGTGTGTGACTGAAGGAGTGGAAGGCTGCATGTACTTCATGTTTGTGGAGTAGACAGTAGGGAAGCAGCTCGAGCAGAAGGTTGTGTGTGTGTGTGTGTGTGTGTGTGTGTGTGTGTGTGTGTGTGTGTGTGTGTGTGTGTGTGTGAGCCGACAGGAGGTTGTGACTGGGGGGTCGGAAGCCTGTGTTGTGGCCCTCTGAGAGCTCGTGCTCGTAGACGTCCACAGGCGAGTTGAGCCCCAGCCAGATGCGTGCCGGAGTGGCAGTGTGTTTGTCGAGACTGTTTTCCTGCGACAGGGCCCCGCCATGCTAATGTGCCAATAAACAAGCCCTGACACAGAGCAGCGCAGGAAGGTGGGGTGGGTGGGTGGTGAGGGGTGGAGGGGAAGCAAGGAGGAAGGCTGCAGACTGAGTTGGATGATCTCATCACAAACACACTCAGAGAGAAATAACAGGGTGGCTAACATTGCAAATAATTTAACATAGGTCGTATGGAATACGGACTAAATTATAGATTATTATTGTTTTTAAAAGAAGGGCGTCATCTATTCAGGCTTTACTTCCTGTAATAACCTCTTTAGAGTTTAGAACATTCTAGAAACTATGAGATGTCTGATGCCATAGCTGTACATAGTCACTGGTCTGATGAGCCCAAAATGTTCTTAGCCTACATTAGCCTTCAATAGTGTCACAATACATCACCAGATGAATGCTTGTAGGCTTTCTTGGACCCACCACAAATCAGAATCAGTTTCCATCAGTCTGACTCTTATGTCTGACTAGCTGAGCAGGTTTGGGTGTGCGCTCTACCTTTTGTCCAGATCCGGGTGGAGATGCAGTCATATTCTTTGTATAGTATTAGTACCGCTTGGGGAGCAGGACAGCAACTCAGCAAATCAGCCCATCAGTCCAGCAGCTCCTCCCTGAGGGCTTCCTCCTTTTTCCTCCCTCTCTCCATTTCTCCATCTCTCCCTCTCTCTGTCTCTCCCTCTCCCCTCTGCGTTTATGAACTAGACCTGTCCTGCAGGGAGACAGCACAGTCTTGAGGTACAGACCTGCAGTCACGGTTCTCATGCTGGGAGAGACTTGACAGCTTATTTGCATGAAATAGAAAAGACCCAAACACTGCACTGTTGCTGAAATAAACCACCGCACTGGACTGTTGCTAAAATAGACTTGAGCACGGCACTATTGCTGAAATAAACCAGAAAACTAGAGTATTGCTGAAACAGACTTAAACACTGGACTGAAATAGACTTGAACACAGAAGTACTGCTGAAACAGACTTAAACACTGCACTGAAATAGACTTGAACACAGAAGTATTGCTGAAACGGACTTGACCACAGAGGTATTGCTGCAATCGGTTTGAACACTGGAGTATTGCTAAAACAGACTTCAACACAGTCATGATCAGTCTTGTGCTGCAGGCACTGCTGTGATGCTTAGGTAAACTTTAGGTGTATTAATATGCGACTTCCTGAAAACCATGGTTAAGGTGACCTAGACTGGTAAACCTCTTTATGTAAGAGCTCTAAGGCTCATTATTTCCAAGTATGGAACCCTAGAGGTGTTTAATTTGAAAAATAAAAAATAAAAACACGTAGTCTGAGTTTAATTTCCCTGAGGTTTGTCAATAGACACTCTCAACGGGTGCTAAAACATACAGTGCAATCATAGCTGTCTGCTGGCAGCTGCCACTCACTCTTCTTAGACCGGGAGACAGGATCCTGCTGGAGGGAGCAAGATGGAGATGGAGAGAGAGAGAGAGAGAGAGAGAGAGAGAGAGAGAGAGAGAGAGAGAGAGAGAGAGGTGGATTGATAGACAGACAGCAGACAACGGGAGACAGAAAAAGAGGGATAGGCAGAAAGAGGAAGAGAGAAGACAGAGAGACAGCCAGACAGAAAGAAAGAGAGAAAGGTAGAGAGAGTGAGACAGAGACAGAGAGCTAGATAGAGATAGGCAGAAAGAAGAAGAAAGAACACAGTCAGACAGAAAGAGAGAAAGGCAGAGAGATAGAAAGAGAGAGAGAGAGAGAGAGACAGACAGAGACAGAGAGCTAGATAGAGATAGGCAGAAAGAGGAAGAGAGAAGACAGTCAGACGGCAAGAGAGAAAGGCAGAGAGAGTAAGGCATACAGTAGAAAGAGAGGAAGAGAGAAGGAGAGAGGAATTGAGAGCGAGAGAGAGAGAGAGAGGGAAGGAGAGAAAGTGCTGCAGTGCTCTCTGCACCTGTACGCCTCTGCCTGCCCATGAGGCAGTCTTGTGTGTTTTCTCCCTGCAGCAGGCAGCAGTGTGAGGTGGGTAGGTGGGTCAGCTCACGTTGAGTCATCTCGTGTGTTTGTAAACATCAGGTCAGAGTGCTGATCGAGAGCTGTCGCCCTGCCTTCACAGCTTCTTTAACATTCAGAGGTATCGCCTCAGTATCCCTCTGCTCGAGATTCAGGATTGAAAATGTTCTGGCTCAGTATAGCCAGGCTAACACTACCAATGTAGTGTCATGCCGCTCTGGGAAGGCATCAGATTCAGCCAAATAGAAAATCTAGGAGCCAATCAACAAGAGGCTTCTAAAGTGCAAGCAGCACAAGTGGTAGGGATTGATTGAAGGCAGCTGCAATAGTTTTAAAGTTCGAACAATGTACCCACCCACTGGAAAGTAAACAGATGGTAAATATATACCTATGTGAATGAGTCTGGAATTTCAAGCTAGTCTCATTACCATCTCAATCAGGATTGAAAATATTCAGAGGCTCAGTCTTTCAAGTATATTTTTAGGTGTAGGTTACAGATACACAGAAAGACTAAATCAATTTTTAGACAGTGAACTATTGCTAGAAGGATTTGTTTTTGGTACAGGGTTTTAAACTCTGCTGTTTAACACCCCACACATTCTGTCAAAAAAGTATCCATGATAGGATGTAAAATCCAAAAAAGCATATAGCATTGAGAGGAGCATCACTGCATGACAGTTTAGAGATGTGTGTAGGTGTAAGGGAATGTTATCTCTTATGTTCAGTGCACTTGCAATTGGGCACGTACCCCTTACAGTCATCTGTGCTGTTTTTATTACCACTGAAATAGTGCAACTGCGTGTTTGCTCTTTTAGATAAACTCTTTCTTTGAGTTGCTTGTTACTCAGACATGTTACATTATATTTTTGACTTTTCTAGATTGCATCTAGCCATAATGTGGCCAATATTGGGGGTTGCAATTTCACTAAAAGCTCTGTTAAAAGATAATACTTTTATTGTTCCTGTGGGTCATTTTGTAGATCATATCTACAGCTGATGTTTGTGGTAGGAAAACTTTATAAGAAAAACTGTTAGCATATCCCTTTAGATAAAAGCAAATGGCAAAAATTTAATAATATATGTTAGCCGTGTTGAACTGAGAGATTCTTTTTTATCTCGATGCAAACATGGGACCGATGTTGCCGGGGCCCCTTGCTTGTGATGTTGCTGAAAAGGGAGCAACATCGCACCCCTAGTAAGCTCACGGCGTGCAGCCTGCATAAGTGTCTGTGTGTTTGCACATGCCGACCGGGGGAGGCATCTGTGTAAACAATAAACACTTAGAGGAAAGGAGCGAGAGTGTCTGGCAGGCTATTGCACTGTTGGTGGAGGAAGTAGCAGCTCAGATCACATGTGCACCCAGATGTGGCACCCTTAGGTGTCAAACATGTAGACCTGCACTAAAAAGTGTGCTAAAGGAGAGGAGAGGAAAGGGAAGTAAAGTAAAGTAAAAGAGGGGAAAAGAAAGGAAAGGAAAAGAAATGGAAGTAGGGGTATGAAAAGGTTTGATTGTGGACTTGAATTCAGAATTGGTCCCCCCTCTGGGGATTGACTTTTTTTCTGGTTGTATTTTTCCACACCTGGCTTGTAGGTGAGGGTGATTTGACCTGAAAACAGCACTCACAGTTCTAAACTATGTATTCATTAGTATCACAACCAGTGATGTTGCAGGATGTGATATATTTGTTTGTAACCCAGTGTGTTTCTGCATGCATAGTGAGTGTGTACTGTATGTGTGCCAAGATGCGTCAATTAATATCTATATTGTCCCCGAACAAATTGATATAGTGAAAGGTATAGTGAAAGCTATGAATAGTAAAGAATATTGAAACCACCCCTTCTTTTGAGGCACGTAAGATAAGACATTTGCAGTGGTTTACGACTGGTGTGCAGAGGAATTTTGAGGAATGTAATCCACCATAATACCATTTTATGATGCAAGCTACAGGGTTGCTTTTGAAAGCGTCAGTGACAGGTTCATTCACACCTGAGAATCACAACTTTTTTCATCAGAGGTTTGATCTCATGATGTGAAAACTTCTCATGAATCCCTCAAGGCAAGCTGGCACTGCCTATGAGCACATTGTGTTCAATTGATGTTGACATTTTTGGCACAACCATAAGTCATTTGTCTTGGGTGTTTTGGTTTAACGTTTGGTGTTTGAGAATTTTGAGAACATCTGGTAGAGATTTCAAAGCTGGTAAGATCATTATACGTCATTTTCAATAAATAGGAATAAGGTAAATACATGCTAGTGCAGACCTCTGCCAAGGCAATGTGGTCACAGACACAATATAAATTCCAGATGGTGTTCTAGATCACTGATCACCACCCAGATTTAATCAGTCTTTACTTGTCCCAATGCACACGTTGTCCAAACATTTAATCCAAAACCATGCTGTAGTTTTCAAGTTATTTTGTACACAGACATACAGAAACACACACACACACAGACGCCAGCAGAAACATAACCTCCTTGGCGGAGGTAATAACAGCCACATGTGTATTTATGTGTGTGTGTTCTTGTGTATGTGTGTGTAATAACATCCTATTTATCTGCTCTCTCTGCCTGGCACTCTGTATAGGATGATCCCACCAACCAGTAAAAACATCCTGGTCAACAACTTGGCGGCGGGCACCATGTATGACCTGTGTGTGTTAGCGATCTACGATGATGCAGTGACGACGCTGACAGCGACCCGAGTGGTGGGCTGCGTCCACTTCTCCACCGACCCACAGCACCTGCGGTGTCACTTCATGCAGTCACAGTTCCTGGGTGGAACCATCGTGGTCATCATCGGCGGCGTGATCGTGGCCTCCGTGCTCTCTTTCATCATCTTCCTCATCGTACGCTACCGCGTGTGTCAGCAGCCCGGCGAGGATAAGGGTCTCGAGATGGGCGACATCCACTCGCCGTCACGCCACGAGCAGCTCGGTTGCGCCCTCATCAAGTCCGTCTCCAAGCAGATGCTCGGGCCGGATCGCGATGGAAAGTGCCGGAAGGTCTCGCCGCAGCCGGAAGCAGCCACGGCTATTACAACAGCCCCTGTTACTGCCGCCCCACGGCGGCCCTCCAAACCGGCACTGCCCGACTGCACGGTCACCACATCTGCCGCCAGTCACAGCTGGCACCCGGCGTCTCCGAGCCCCATGCGTGCCCACCGTGCCCCCGCCCCCAAACCCACTTCCTCTTCCTCCACCTCGTCCACCTCTTCCTCCTCTGCCGCCCCCATCATGCGTCACTCCGACGTCCAGATCGACGTGGAGCTGGACAACGCCAACAAGAACAACTCGGCGGGGCCTCGGCCTCTGTCCATGTCTCACCACCCGCGCTCGGCCGTGCGCCTCTGCTCGACCATGGTGCGTGTGCCCCGACGTCCACACCCCGAGGCGCTGCTCAGCTATCAGACGCTGCCGGTGGGCTGCGTGCGCATCAGTCGCAGGCATTCCCTCAACGTGGACGCCTGCCACGCGGGCTCAGCCGGCCCTCGCTACGTCACGCTGCCGCACTCCCCCCAGCCACCAGGAGGCAGTCTGCGCTCCAAGAGGAGCCTATCCATGAGCGGGGACCTGCCTCACATGAAGAGCACTGAGCAACTGCTGGGGACCAGAGACAGCCTCTCCAAATCAGAGTGGCTGCTGGAAAGTACTCTATGATGGAGCATATGGTCCCTCTCATCTTTTCAAAGTTCCACCCTCCCAGTTCCCTCTGTCTTTTTCAGGGGGGGTAGATTTGGACATGACAGTTCCGCTATGGTTCTTGCACAACTGGTACACTTTATGAGGACAGCTTCACGCCCTTCCTCCAATTTAAAACGGTATTCTGGGGACATAAAAAACATTTGAACCCAACTGCCTGCATCAGTCAAACCAAGTGCCACCGCTGCAAGAACTATGGGTGTGCTCACTTCTTGGCACCCTAATCTTAAGGACCAGCCTGCTTCCAGGGAATTAACAAGGAAGTATCAACAATATAAGGATTTTTAAAAGGGAAAAGGCACAAGTACAAAATGAATGACAATTCTTTCCTATATAATATTGGAAGCACATGTATTAATAAGCATCACTTTGTATTAAGACATTCTCCATATTCTTGTACAAATATGTTAAAACCGTGTAAAGCACAAAAATATCCATTTGTGTTGATGCTGTATTGCAGTAATTACATTAGACCACATAATGTGCTCATGTGTTATCATGTTGAACTATGTTCCAGTTTTGGCGATCAGATATATCACATGTGGATGGACGAAATATATTTTATCAGGCACAAGAAAACTGTCAAAACACAAAGTGTTTTAATCAGTCGCAATGAGCTTTTTGATCACAGTTCCTTAAAGGTTTACTCCAGATCAATAAAACTGACATATTTGACAGTAAAATCAATGTGATTTCATTTGGGTCCCAAAAGCCAAAGGCTTTTATGTAATTACAAATAAGTATATCAGGAAAAAAAAGCATTTTGTAAACTAAATGCCATTTTATTATAGGGGTATTTTATGATAACTCTCTGTTGTTTGGACAAAAAATGTCAAATTGAAACCACATGAAGTCAAACAAGGACTAAGGAAGGATGACATTTGCCGATTCTGTGTTTAATTTATACCAGCATACAATAAAGTTACCAAAAAAGGCCAGAAATTTTGTTTATTCTTTTTTTCTTGGAGTATGATAACACTTCTATTTTCGTTCAGGCTCAGAATGATGAAAGTACTACATGCTACGCTTCAACCCTCTCTGGTCACATAGTTAGTTAGATATAACTGCCATAGTTTTCTGCCATGCCCCCTCTCCCAAGCCCTGAGCAGATAGAAGCACATCAAACCATTAGGCCACCGATTAGCCCTGCAAGGCCGTTTCTATTTTAAAATGTTCATTTCGCAAATGAAAAAGAATGTAGTGGCCTACACCTCGTCCGCACTTCTGTCTTTTTTGTTATATGTATATCATGTATCTTCAGGGGGACTGAGGCATAGAGAAGGTTTACGCTATAATTATTTTTAGAAGTGTTAATCCTTGTTTCCCTCGGAGACATGGTGCAGAAAAAGAGGGGCGGGGGCTGGAGGCGGAAGGGGTCCTCGCGCAAGCCCGCGCTCGGCGCTCCGACTGTACTCCTTGATTCAAAGGAAATCGGCACTCGGGCGATGAAAGAGAACACTGAATGCGCACGGGAATCATCCTCCTCCCCGAGATGCCACTTGCACACAAGCTCTCCGTGAACACCAGGAGACCGCGAGGACTTCGCCACGGCTCACTGCAACAGCTGGAGTGGTTAGACACCAGACACCACCACCAGCGAACCCCTCCACCACCCCACTAAAATAAATAAATAAAGCAAAACAGAAAACACACACACACACACACACACACACACACACACACACACACACACACACACACACACGAGTCTTTAACACGGATGTGGGAGAAGGTGTAGTTGGCGACAGGTCATCCATACCTCGTAGGACCATTTCCTAATCTAACAAGTGGATCCCAGCACCTCTCCACTGGTGAAATGTGTTGTGCATGCAGAAAGATATTACACAAGTGGTCTTGTTAAAAGAGGCCCCAAATCGCCATAGCATGGATTAAATTTTTATTAATTTATGCGTTTTCCTCCCTGCTTCATTAAATCCTAATACTTTAAAGTTGTTTTGGCTGGTATGTGGCGGTCTTCGGTTAGGCCGAAAGCGAAAGGGACACATTAATAATGAATTCAGTCTATGGAGAGAATCCTTACAACACGATGTTGTGGAACACGTGCCCTCAGTTGGACCATTGAGGGCGGGTGGTGGTGGTGACTTCACAGTAGCCTTTTAATAAGTCATTTTGCTGCCTGTTAATGGAGAAGGCAACCTAAAATGAGTTATGCTGATGATTAACACATCTTTAAAGCTTATAAAACGCGTCCTAAACAGCACTGAGATGAAAATGTAGGCCTAACATTTGGACCCCAACCACCTGGGGATTACGAGTGCTGATTCTGGGCCTACTACACACACATCTCCTTTCAAATTCATATTTCTACACTAACGGAAGCAGCCACGCTAATGCGCTGTCTTTATGTCACGTTAATAGACTCTCGCCCTGATAAGAGGGTGCAAGGATTACTTTTGGGAGTCTGGGGCTGTCATTTCAGTCACTGCGTCTGCTTTGTTGATGCCATAAATAGTTTTTGGATTGTTCCTCGTCTTGGGACCCCCTTACCTGACGCATCGTTATTATTGTAAACAAGGATGGGGTGATTTAAAAAAAAAACTTTGTGTATTTGGTTTAAGTAAGTACTTTGTGTGTGACTGGGCACCATATTTTATCATCCGTTTTCAATTACGTTAATGAATTATTCATAAGCAGGACTTGTCGCAGAGCTATTATTTCCATAGTGTCACTGTGGCACCTTGAGAATTGTGTCAAAAATAAATACCGGTACATTGACCTAGGCCTATCCATATGCCTAATACAAAGTCTTTCGTGTGAAGAGAAAAACAAGCCATCCTTTGTGTGCCTTTCCAGTTTAGATGCATTATTGAAGGGGCCAAATGACTATTCATCTATAGGCTACTTAAATATTATGTGATTGGACTGCTCTTTCTGAGAAACAGCAACTGCTAGAGTATACGGATGCTAAACAATAGAGCCTCTGGCTTGTTTCTTCAAACGCATGTGGGTAAATGTGAATAGCCAGCGGGGAACTATGCACATCTCTATATCTCTTACAGCGCGCACGTCAGGACCACACGACCAAATAGTCACGAGTCACGACCGAAATATGGATGCAGACACTTTGCATAAAGTGAAACAATGTTGAAGTGTTGCATCCGGCTAGATATAATTCATGCAACTCTTCTACTGGTGTAGTCTACTTTTTAATATGAACAACTTCCAATGTGTCTTACTAACATACCTACCCACTTGTTTTGTGATTTATTTAACCGATCAAAAACTTCTCTCCACATAGGCAAAACACTCTGGATGCGGCCTTTAAACTGTTCTTCAGGCGTCTACTATCCAAAGTGGTTAGAATAAGCTGTCAAAAGCTGTGTAAACACACTACCCCTACCTCCACATACACTGCATGTTTTGCATCAGGGTATTATTGTTGTTCAGTATTGTATTGTGTATTGAACTTCTCTCCTGTGTCCGTGCTGTCCAAATTATGAGCGGAGGGTTGCAAGCCAGTATTCCATGATATTTGCCTAAACCTACTTGCGCTTTGTTTCTACTCAGTTAATGTTTTACTGATCAATCCAGTATGGCGACACATTTCAGTGAAATCCACAAGAAATCATAGGCCGTTGTTGGCGTGGCAATCAATCACGGTTACAACATTACACAACTGCTTAAATGGAAATGCTGATATGCAAATGTTAATGATAATCTTTCCTAATGTCAATGGAACTTGACAGTTGGAGCTTTTCAACGGCGTAAATGGACACACAATCATCTTTTCATCAAAATACCTAATCAATCATAGCCGTGCGTGTTGCATATTTGGTCTGTCTCGCATCGCCTTCGCGGGATCCAAGCTCGCAAGCTCTCCTCTCTTGGTTACCTAGGTAACATATTTCTGCATGAAAATAGCATCAGTGATGTGATCTACGCTCTCTGCTTGCGACTGCATCAGAAACGGACAAAAAAAAAAAAAAAACATGTCACCGGCTGTTAAGCACAAAACGAATACAATCTCGCACCCACTCACCTTGCATTACACATAGGCTATACCAAGCCCCAAATGCATGTAGGCTACTTATTAACTCATTTGAAAAATCCAGAGTGAATCAGTATTCGACTCGTGTGGGCATTAGTTTGTAAACTAAACCGTGCCCCATACAACGACAACAGCCCAAATCAACATTTCCCTCTTTGATAACATGCAAGACACCCTCGTCTTCCTCGCTGCCAGCCAGGGGTTATAGGGCTAAAGTCTTCGCTCTATATGGTGTCGTGAGGGGCGCAATTGGCTGGCAAATGGAGAGGCTTCATAAATAAGCCCATTAAATGTAGCAGGTGCAGTAAGCCTGACCGACACCACATGCATAACAAGTACCGCACCCGCGCTCCCCTGCCTTTGTCAGTAGAAACAACCAATTGGCTGAATAAATTATCCATAAAGCAGCGGCTAATGCTTGGCCACCCAAGCGGGCCTGACTCTAAGTTCCGAGTCAGTTCGGGCCCACGTTGCAAACCACAGGCGCGTGTTTAGCATACGAGCGCCGCATAGGCCACACACACACACACACACACACACACACACACACACACACACACACACACACACACACACACACACACACACACACTCTGACTTAACACACTTGGACTTTCGCCTCGAGGGAATTGTCGTTGTATTTATAATTCTACACAGACGTTTTAAACAATGTTGACATACTTTTCCGAATGCATTAAAGATTGGTCTGGGGCCTCCCTACATATAGTCTATCAGAGTTGGAAATATTTAAGGGCGCCGTTTCTTCTGCATGAGCTCCCTTTCTCCCCAAAGTTCCTTGCCCCTCACACACACACACACACAGAGAGAGAGAGAGAGAGAGAGAGAGAGAGAGAGAGAGAGAGAGAGAGAGAGAGAGAGAGAGAGAGAGACCTATGCACATTATTCAACCTATTCATGCATGTGTGTGTGTGTGTGTGTGTGTGTAGTGTAGTGTTTGTGAGCGAGAGAAGGGGGTCTATTTGTTATTCATGCTCATCTAAGAGAATACTCAGATGAAACAAATGCGCCGAGGCTAGCAGCTTGAGACACGAATCTTTGCCTTGTGCAGATGGGGCAGATTTCGGCGTTTGATTTTTATAAAAGATGCAAAAAATGTAGGCCTATTTGTCTTACGGCTAAGATCCACAACAAATTTCAGATAAAACCTCTTTTTACATCGAATGTTCTACAGTAGGCATTCTCATAAATGCCCACTGGTTCGTTATCGCAGACAGTCATTTTACATAACTTTGATCTCCAAATATGTAGGCTATATAGTGATCCACCTGCAGCATAGATGTCATCAGGAGATGGCGTACCGCGAACACATTAAAGCGTACGCTCAACCATGTGGTTTGGCAGTTCATTCGGTGCGACAGATGATAGGTTAATTTCAAATTGCACCCAAAGTGGAAACAGCTATGCAACACCTTTTGCTGTGCGCATGAGTCACAACTCCAGGATACAGACAGCCGGCTACATCTGCAGCAGTGGATCTGCTGTAAAAGCAGGCCATATGTGCTGCAGTGAATCTGTTAAATGCTGTTGGCTGGGCCACGGCAGCGCTAAGAGGGAGTCGTGTGAGATTTCAGCACCTTGGATAGCTCCTTCTATTCTAGCGGAACTACACCGGTAGCCGGGGCTTTCGCCAAAGCGGCTCACGAAGACATTTTAATCCCTCTCTCTCTTGGGATTACGGTGAAATCAAATGGTCCATTGATGATGCCATGTTGTGTGTCTGGGTAATTATGTCTGGTGAGTGGAACCTAGGGGGATGAGCCAATCTTGCCCTGTTGAACGTAAGGTCTCTGGTGTCCCGGACATAGTTAACTCAGCTATGACTTCAAAGCTCAAGCACAACTCCATCAGGATATTCAACGTGTAATAAAAAACCCCGACAAAAATCAGAGCCTTTGACCGTAAAGTGAGCAGCACCAAGCCCATCTTGATGAGAAGCATGTTTTTAAAGTGTTTCGCCACTAGAGGTCGGCAAATGGTCGCATCAGTATTTACAGTTTAGTGATAGTGGTCTCCAGTCCAGCACAGGTAATTTGGGCTTGTCAGTCTCTGAAACCACAGTGACTCCTGAGGTAATAATAACGTTCCACTTAAGTTTCGTTCATCCCAAATGGATAATAAGTACCCATTTTTAAAGGTGATCTAGGAACAGGAAAGTAGCCAGCTAGAGCTATGGCTGACTGGATTAATGACAATTGTCAGTATGCCCTGCCCCCCCTTTCTTCCTTGAACACAGAAAAGTGTTGATGTATCTGACATATCAACACATACTGATGTCATAAAAAAAAGAAAAAGAAAACAGGTGGCACACAGAAAGCCCTGACAGTAGCAACAACCCATTAGAACAGAAAGCAGTGTTATGATCAGTGCTCCTGTGGTCCCTCCCAAACGTTTATCAGGTCAGACACCTTTACGCTCACACATACCCCCTCAGAATGACAGATCAAGGTGGCAGGAGATAACAGGCACCAGGAGAAGATAGAGGCTTTCGCTCATGCCTGTGGTATTATTTCAGACGTACCTGATTCTCTGTGACTTGCTTGGACACGCAATCTAATGTCTTCAGTCAACACATTTCTGGAGTGTCATTCTCTAAAAGAGGTGTCGACTCAGGAGGAAGGGGACAGGCTCTTGGCTGATGGCTTGCATGTTTGCTTTGCTGGCTAGTCACACATAGCTGTCACGTCAGAGGACATCTCGTCATGCCCTCCGTGACAGCCTACAGATGCTACACTGAGAAGAGGCTGAAACAGTTGGGACTGTGTCTCTTTTTTAATTGTAGTCACTGAAGTACATGAGTGTGTCAGTAAAGTATTAACAAAGAAAATTTCATGGTCGATGCCTTTACAATACATTCTAACAAAGATAGCGGGAAAAATAAAACGTATTTGTAAGGTCTGTCATTCAACTGATGGACTGGAATTGAACTAGCATGGGTTTATCCAGACACCCTCCCCCACCCATCTTCCCTGCATACCGTAACAAATAAACAGACAAACGAGTAAACAAAAGCAATTCATGACTAGAGTAGAAGGGGTAAGGGGGGGGCAGTTTACACTCAATCTAACACTGCAGTCTACTTTTAAACATGATCTCAGCACCAGCCATTCTGTACAGTACAGTTACACCTGACAGAGACGAGAGGTCATCCACACGCATGGATGGATGTTAGGAAAGGGAGAGAGAGACAGAGAGAGAGAAGACATAAGAAAAAAGTAAAAACTCTTTTTTTTTTTTTTTTTTGAACATGTTAAGGATTCTTCTGAAGCTTATATCTCAGGGTAACTCCAGGGCGTCCCAAGGCGCCATTGGGTGCACTGGAGAGGGTTCTGAGGTTGGACACAAGGTCGTGACCTTAGGTCACCTTCTGACCTTGTGTCCCAGGATAGGAAGCCAGTGTACAATATGCGCACTGGAAGAAGAGCTATCAGTCAGTCATTCACGCATTTAAAGGAAGTCCACTTTTCTATGAAATTGGGCTATTCACCGTCTTACCTGGAGTTACATCTGTGGGTAAAAGCGTTTTAGTCTCAGTACTTGCGTTTTCCTAGTCCAGCAAACCCCAATTTTAGCTTTAGCTTAGCATAGGCGCTGGAATGTAATGTTGCCAAAGAGTTGCTGTCTGGCAACTTTACTTTCCATTGCCTATGCTAAGCTAAAGCTAAAAAAAAAAAGAGCGAAAATTGACGTTGCCAGACTAGGAAAACCCATACACTGAGACCAACATACTTTTACCCAAACATGTAACACCAGGTAAGGGGGTGAATAGTTCCAGTTTCATAAAAGGGTGGACTATTCCTTTAAAGAACTATGCCATCAATATGGAAGGAGCACAAAAAAGGAGTCGGATTTCACAAACAAAAAGATAAAATAAAATAAAATCAATACAAACCACAAACCAGTGAGAAAGTGAAGACAAGACTTGAGCACAGTAACAGTCCACAATTATTTTTTTTTTGTCCTCTTGCTCCAGCCTAGGAGGAAGGAGACAAGAACGCTCAGCTATGACGACAAAATGTCCACGAGTTCCATACAGCATGGGCAGGGCAGGAAGGGGTCAGAGGTCGTTTCCATGGTGCCCGGGCCCTGACGGTGTGCCAGTCTTTATGTTGGTGAGGGGGTTGTGGAAGGGACTTCAGAGGAGGGAGAATGCAGAAGACGTTTCTTTTTGTCTGGTTTTTTTTTTTTCTTCTTTTAAGTCTCTTGCCCACTTTTATATAAGTTATCAAAATGTCTACAGGATCGTGGGGGAGAGTGTTAAGACGTCCTTGAGTCACTATTGCCAGGACGGTGGGGACAGAAGAAACAGAGAGGGGAGAGAGAGAGAGAGAGAGAGAGAGAGAGAGAGAGAGAGAGAGAGAGAGAGAGAGAGAGAGAGAGAGAGAATAAAGAGGGAGAAGGAAAAGAAGCAGGCTCATTGGTTATTTTTGGCTTTCGCGTGTGTGAGGATGTGAGACTTGAGGTTGGTGGACTGGGCAAACTTCTTGTTGCAGCCGTCGAAGGGGCAGACGTAGGGCCGGTCGCCTGTGTGGATGCGCACGTGCGTCCGCAGGTTAAAGTCCAGAGAGAAGCGTTTCCCACAGCCCTCAAATGTGCACTGCATCATGGGTAACACCCCAGAAGAGACAGAAGAGACAGACAAAAAGAGGAGAAATATAATTTAACTTATTGATTTTTTTTTAAATTAAACTTTTATTTATCCAGGATGGTCCCATTGACATTTAGAATCTCACCTACCAGGGAGTCCTGGCCAAAATAGTCAACAAGGACAAGTAGAAATATTGTGATTAAATTTGTGACTAGGATAGGTTGATTTCTAAAATCAAAACATCCCTTTAGCACCGAGACTGAAATCAATATGATCTTCTAACCCAAAACTTACAGGAATGTTAAAAAGACATCTGGAAGGCTGACAGACTCTCCGATGATACTTATTCTCATTAGTAGGAACACGAGTAATTATGTGAAAATCTCTACAATCTTGAGTGGTGTCACACACTCTCACGCACACACACACACAGGCGCGCGCAGACACACACACACCTGGAAAGGTTTCTCCCCGGTGTGTACCAGCTGGTGTCGCTTGAGTTTGGAGCTCTCCACAAAGGCCTTGCCGCACTCCGCACACACATGCACGCGAGGCCCGTGGGTGTGAAGGTGCTTCCGCATCGCCGAGTTATCCCGAAACATCTTCGTACAGCCCTAGGAGGATAGGAAGCATTTAGAAGATGTTACCACAATGAAACACAGAAAGGGAAAAAGATTTAGAGGTTACACCAATCTGAGATATGGGGGTTGCACAGATACTCTTGACCTATTGGTGATTGTGTGCATAGGCATATTATAAAATATGTCTACTGCACAAAGACTGCCAACAGCAGTATGTATTTGATTTACTATACATAAATACGCTCAGAAAAGTTTACGGAAGATGAAGGTGACTATTTGAATCCCTGCTCGGTCCTAATCCCTTCAACATCAACCCAAAGTAGAAAATGTACTCATAGTAATTAAATGTATTTATATTGACATTTTCATACAAAAAAGAAGTGCTTTCCACAGGCAAAAGAAACACAGAGGAACACAACTGACAAATCAGTCTTAACCAGCAGTAATCAGCCAATAAAGAATGTCATCCATGTCAGTAGAGTGGTTTTAGGGGTCAAAGGGCATTACCTTGTGAGGGCACGCTATCGTACGTGGTGCATCGTCCTCTTTGACCTTCCGTGGCTTCATCCTGTGACAACAGACAGAAAATAAACTGTAAAATAAAGCACACCTGAACACAGACATACATTTAATACATTTTCACTGGAAAGGAGTGGCAAAACTCAACCTAATGCATTCCTTTCTCCGGGAGATCTTCATTTACTTAAAGGAGAGTACCGGAGTGAATTCAAACATAGCCCTGTTGAAAGAGCTTGCTAAATGCGCTAGTTAGCGAGTGGAACAAAATAATTTGGTACAGCACAGACCGAACGCGAACGCAGAAGCGAACAGGCACTTTACACTAAATCAATGGGACCTGACTGTTGGAAACCGAAAGTAAGATCTGAGGTTACATTGACTCAATGTAAAGTGTTTCGCGTTCGTGTTAGGTCTGTGCTGTTCGAAAATCTTTCATTTCATGCGAAATATATTGCTGTTAGAAGGTTCGTGCAGCAGGGCTATGCTTAAACTTACTCCGGTATATTGCTTTAATTAGCATTCAGCAGAGGTCATCATAACTAGGCCTCTCAGCTGGGTGGAGGCCAAAGAATGGATCTGAGCCAGCCACCTGAGGCCACACCAGCTTTCACACTGACACTCCAATATCACACTTAACCATCGCACAATTCTACCCATCCTGGAGTATTTTTTTTCCGCGGCAGATCACCCTGTGAGGTATGTGGGTGTCAACTGAGAGCGAGGTGACTCAAGCTGGCACGGTGGCACAACATCCACCTGCTGCCACTCACGTTTTTCCATAGAGATGATAGGACACGATTTTTACGTCCCCCCACAGTCGGAGCCTGCGGTCATGCGGTGGCCACTCAACATGAGGGGGAAGTGACTTGCACGCGGAGCACAAAACTCTCAAACACAATTACACAAACAAATGAATGCAATCACAGCTTCCCAGGCTGATAATGACATTCGAGAGCTAGTTACCGTCACGACACAGAGATCATCTCCTGTCCTCAGGCACAGGTGATACGACAACTATTGCGGCGTAATGCACAGCCGCAGTCACGCTACAGCGATTTTCATTACCATTTTGGAAAAGCATTGAATGTTGAATGTGGTGGGTGCTACACATTAGTGGTGGTCGGTGAGGTCCCCCTTCCACTGTAAAGCGCTTTGGGTGTCTTGAAAGGCGCTACAGAAATGCAATGTGTTGTGTTGTTAAATGTAACCTTCGGCAAAATCAAGACTTCAACCACCACCCAAACAACTTCTATGAACCCCATTGTAACACCACATTGTAATACCTGCCCACCACGTGATACAAGAGATCCACCCATACAACACAAGTGATTCACCACAGTGTCTCACATTTAGCCTGTGACATAAGTAAGGGTGAGCTTCAGTTGTAAACAAACCACTAAGAGGAGGAGTCCCACAACCTCACACGAAGAGAGAGAAGTCCCACAACTTAAGTTTCCCTTTTGTGAGAGTGTTAACTTTTTCTTTCAAAAGTCGGTGATCATCCATAGTCCTTGTGTAGAGAGACACACAAACACACACTTACCAGCGTGAGTCTGACCTGTGGGGGCTGGTAACCTCACTGAAGGGACTAAACAAACACACATACACACACATGCGCGCGCGCTCACACACACACACACACACGCACAAGCGGTTGGTGGCCTAGATAATGTAACCTTTAGTTCAAATGGGTAAATTACCAAAACTCTCGATCCATATTAAGTGGATGGACATAACAAATAATTTGTGCTGTAAATGTTTTTAGAGTCCATGTTATTTATTTATGGATCCCGGATGAGTACATGTTCACTGAACGGTGAAGAAGAGCACTTTATTCAACTTCACCACTCGAGCGCTGCAGACCCTTTTGAGATACTTGTGGAGTCAGCATGGGTTCATTGCAGAGTACCGAATTAAGACTGTGATGAGCAGGGCAATGTTTACAGTAGTTCAACACCCATTCCAACCCACACCACCCCTACTACACACATTTCAAAAACAATTTAATTGGAAACCTGGGTGTATGTGTATTTCAGTTGAAATTACTTCTACTACTAGTATTAGTAGTGTGACTGCAACTAAGCATCTGCAGAGGTGTGTGTGTGTGTGTATGTATACTGTGTGTGTGTGTGTGTGTGTGTGTGTGTGTGTGTGTGTATATATATATATATATATATACACACACACACATATATATATATATATATATATATATATATGTGTGTGTGTGTGTGTGTCAGGCTTATCATACACTCTCACCTTGCAAACTCCGCCAGCTGTTTGGGGTCAGAGAGGTCAATTCCGGGGATGCCGCCTGGTGGCAACTTCTTCCCCGTCATGTACTCTGAGTAATCTGGAGGGGAGTTCTCCCCCACAATCTGCTCCTCCACCACCGTCTCATGGTCAATGTCCTTTTTGTCATCTAGCAACAACAATAACAACAACAATGGTGTCAGACAAGCAGTCACAACTACAGGTTATGGAACAAAAACATCTGAAGAATAGGCCTAGCACACTAAATAAATAGCATCACAGAGTATACTTTACCTGGGGGAAATGCAATTTTAATTCACTTTTTTTTTTTTTTTTTTTGATGTTTTTTGGCCGTTTTGCCTTTAATCAGATAGGATAGTGTAGAGATGACAGGAAACAAGTAGGAGAGAGAGATTGGGTGGGATCGGGAAATGACTTCGGGTCGGAATCGAACCCGGGTCCCCAGAGTCTGACGCTCTAGCCACTGAGCCACGGCGCCCCCATTTTATTCACTTTTTTAACATTAAATTCCACTTGTTACTTTCTGGATTGGGAATGTCACAAATAAGACTGAGAAGAACCAAGCCAAGAATGTTTATTGTATACAGCTCTTCATTGCTACGTCATCACAATGTTTTCTATTCAAAACTGATCTGAACCATAATTGACATGACAGCAGCAAAAAACACAGGGTGCATGATTTTGCCACAATGGAAAAGAATTGAAAGCCTGTGGTGGAGTGCACCACAGTCATGTTGGCGCCTCTGTGGTCGGCATCAATCTCTGAAAGTCCTCCTGAGGTGACATTTACCATATTGCCTTTAACAGGAATGGTTTTTCAGACTTACAGTACAAAGCTGCATTAGGTACGAGCATTTAAAAATCTAAGACAGAGATCACATACTGCCCAGGATCAACTTCTGCCAGGACAGGGAATTGGACTGGGTTGATTGTAAGACTGCTGTTCTTTTCGTAAAATTAATCCATGTTTTTTATCTTCACTCAGAGTAATTCATCATCATAATAAAAGTGAGAAAAATAACCGGTAGAGTGATATACTGTAATCATGTAAACTAATAATGATGCACAAGCATGGCCGTTTAAAAAAAAAAAAAAAAAAAAAAACATGACCAAGCACTAGGGGTCGCCGTTCCCCTTATTAAAGACAAAAATCTTTGCACGCTGTACCCTGCACTGACAACAAACAAAAATGTAATAATAGACATCGTGTTTCCTCCACACTGTCAACCATCACCAGTACGACAGGCTTGGATAAATACTGATTTAAGCACAGTGTTTCTGTAGAGACCAGTAGTAGTAACATTGGAAATCCTTTTGCTCGTCTTGTCCTTGCAGCCCTCCGCTTCAAGTGACAAAATAACGTTAATTACACTCCATCGAAGCCTTGTTATCTGAGAACAGTGATAGGACCGTTTTTGACAAACGATGCCTTTGCTAACTTCAAAAGTCCGTAACATTAGCTAACCTAACGTTATCCATCTCGCCACCTAACTTACTTGGGCATGAAATAAAAACTTGCTTGTTGACTGCTGGTAGCAAAGCTTAGCTAGTTTGAAAAGAGGGCTAACGTTAGTGAATTGCAATTATTGGTATGCGTTTCTAAATGAACATGATAACTATAAAAATTTAAAGGAAAATAACAATCTGAGATAACGTTCAGTGCCTTGCTTTACATCACAAATTTTATTTACTAACGATACTTGATGCATGTTTTGTCTAATTCACATGCAATAGGCTATAGCTCATCCATGCTGTATGCTTAACACTGTTAAAATGCATTTAATTTGTAGGTAAACGCTGCATCTGCTTGATATATAGTCAGTAATAGTCTATATCAGCTAGACCACAGTCGCTTGGCGTGCTGCTATCGGCCCATTCCTTGCTGAAGCTCCACGGTAAGCTAACTGTTAGCAAGCCTGCTAACAACTCGACTACGCAGTTGAGGCCTGCAACAATCTGCACCAGCAGCGCTCTTGCTCTCACACGCGCCGCCATCTTCGCCCGGCCGAATCATCGCCATTTTTTCGGGCCGCCATACTTGACTCGGGGAATATGGCGGCGCCCATCAACACCTAAAAACATGGCCTCCCGTCAAAACAAAAACAAATCTTCCCTAAAGCGAGCGCTTTCGTTCCTAAACACTTTGAAAATAACACTACACGCTTCTCACGCGGACTACTTTAGGAACAGCGCTGGCGCGGAAGGACAACGCCCTGCAAGGCCTTGCTTTGTAGGCTAGGAACACCACAAACAGACAGACAACCCATGGAAACACTTACAACAATATAGCGCAAACTTACCTGATGCCCACATCGTAACAGAAAATTCTCCTTCCAGTGTCTTTATTTGCACTTGCTTCTGCTCCCATTTTCTACCGGTAGCTTCTGCAGCGCTTAGATAGCTTTTTTTGCCCGCTCTCTTGCCACTGCTGCCTCCCCCCTTCTTCATCCGCCCTATGGAGCTTTTCCCTGCAACAGTAACCAAAGTCTGACTGATATATTCATCCTCGGCCCCAGGAGTGGGCACAGGAATAAGGATTTGATCCTCAAATCCATCGTCCGCACGGAGGTCTGAGTCGTCCCCGCCGACAACCTCCTCTCGGGTCTGGACCAGTATCACTTCTTGGTGGTGATGAACCTGATTTGGGTCGTCTGTAACAAGCGGTTGTAGGGCGATCATAGGCTGGTGTTCGTCATCGTCGTCTCCCCCGACCACTGTGGTCTCAATAGTCTCCACGGGAATCGTCTCTACTTCTATCTCGTGAAGTTCCACTATCTCCGCTGGCATCTCCGAGCCATCCGTTTCTATATACAGCGTTTCGCCGGATGCCATATTGAATTCCGCCAGCTTGCTGGATCAGACACTCTGAGCGCACTGCCCCAGAAACACACACCCCCTTGCACTGTTAACCGTCCTCCCTCCTCGATATTACAAATAACTTCACTCGGTTCACACTCGGCAAATCACGCTGCACTACGCTCCAGTTTTCAGTCTCGCGAGATTTCAGGAATCATGTGAACACATAATTAATAGGGGAGATAGATAAAGAAAAAAATCTCTAACCAGTATTATTTGAAACATACAATAAAGCCAATCAAATACTTTTCAAAATGCACAATTCTATAATTCAAACAGTTCTCAAATATGAAAGACGCATACACACACACACACACACACACACACACAGTCATAGTTTCCCAGTCTGGTCCTATTGCTGCATCTATCATGGTGATTATGCTGATGGCAGTGGGGAGATGTCAGAATGCATAGCCTATTTCTCTCCTCATTCATAAAACAGTGGAGCAGGAGGCACTGACACACACACACACACACACACACACACACACACACACACACACACACACACACACACGTTTCCTTTATTCTTTTTTTTTAATGATTTTCTCATATTTCTTGGTCAATATATCTGTCTATCTATCTGTCTGGATACTCTGTTAATTTACATAGATCTTAAAAGAAATCACCTTGTGGTAACCTGGTGGTAACCTAGCCTATATTTAAAAGGGGAAGGGAAACACACATACCCTAAAATGACATGACTCAGCAGCACAGACGACTTCAGATGTCCAAGACATTGTTCACAGCTTTATTTGAATTCATTTTGTGTAACGATTTTTGCTTTTAAAACCAGGAAGCACTTGGTCAAAAGGGGAAATAAACGAACAATACATATCCTTGCAGCCAATAAACATTTGTTTTTATTAACAACATGATCACAAATACTCTGGGGTACTGATTTTTTGTCTTTTTTTTTCCGTCCATGTTTTGCAATAATCAAAGAGCAACACTTCATTTTCCATCCATTAATATCGGGTTCAAACTTGTTTTTAAAAATTCTCCGCCAGTGATTCCCACACACATCTGTGTTGGCAAAAGGATAAAAAACTCTTAAAAATCTCACGGTCAAGGTGATGAGAACAAAATCAGAATGTGCTTATAACTGTAACTCTGAAACACAACCAGAGGAAAATGAGACCAAATATAAAATATAAAAGGCTAACGTTAAATGATGTGCAACAACATTATTATTATTATCATTATTATTATTAGAATTAATATTATTAATAGAATTATATTATTTTTGTCAGCACTAAATCTACCACTACGTACATATACACCACTACACTAATAATAATAATAATAATAACAATAATAATAATAATAATAATAACAAAGAAACAATAAAACAATAAAAACAAAATGTTTAGACTTACTTAAATTTTCTTAAGACGTGTTGAAAAGACAGTCTTTAAAGTTCAATTTGTTTGAAAAATGAAAACAAATAAAACTACGAGCCAAAAACAGAAATCAGTGCAAGTGTCCTGCATCCTTCTACACTGTTCCAAAACAGGGGGGAGGGGGGCTACCAAAGTATGTTTCTGTCGTGACAGAGGAAGGAATGGTACCATGATTCTTTGACGGAACAGCCGACATGATTGACAGCCAGCCAGACGGGCAGTTGCCACAGCGACAATCCCTTCCTCTTCAGGGCTACAGCAGGTCCTGGTGTGGGGGTGGAGGAATGGGAAGGGGGGTGGGTGGGTTTGGGTCTCAGACAGGTGGGTCACATGGGTCCAGAGGATTATGTCGTGCTGATTCGGCTCAGTTCGTGTCTAATGGCTGCAGGTGAGAAAGAGAGTTCTGTTGAATTCTGATTTTTTTTTCTTAGAGAAAGTATTAAAAGATATCTGTATACAGGCTAAGCTCGTCCATTGACTCTAAACACAGAGCGTTGTGATTGGTGAACATCAATAGTGTCCGACCAATCACAAGACCTACTAAGTCCCTATGGCTTGTGGCAGAGCAAATCTATTTGCTGCCGCTTGGGTCCATCTAGACTTCTAGGCTACTAAATGAGGGCTAAATGACAAATACTGAGAGAGTATGCCATTATATATTGACTCCAAAAATACCTGTTCACAGCAAAAGTCATAGTCTCCTTATCTTTTAGTCACTGCCACAGTTTAACCTAATGGCTCATAACCTAATGGCTCAAACACCATTGTGCAGAGTGGAGAAGAGTCTGAAAGCTTGCCTATGTGTTATACTGTAGGCTGTACTTTAGGCTAATGAGGGAAACTGAGAAGCTTAATGGAGTCTTCTGAAGACTCCCATACTCACCACATGGGTTCACTATATAGCCCAGGCCACTAGATAATGGGTTGTGACTATGTGTTTAATAACCTATATTTCTCACAAGATATCACGGACTTTATATAGGCTATGCAATCGTAAAACGTACCATCAATGATCTCATCCTTCACCTTGTGCAGCTCACGGACAACTTCATCCAGTATCTCCTGTTGAAGTGAACAAGATGCATAGAGGTATGCTTAGAACTTCAGTGTGACTCATGTCACATGTTAACATCGCTTTCCCGAGCATGTGATAGGCTAGGCCATTTATGCAGCACAATACATTGTGTGCATATTTCATCCAGTGATGCTGTTGCTAGACTTTACCTGTTTCATTCTGTCCAAGTCTAAGGCGTCTGTGTCACTGGTGCTCCCCACAGGCCGAACCCTGTTGACATGACAGAGAAAATTACTCTAAAACCATTTACATTGCCTCACTGCTAAGGAAATCACAGTGCTACAGCACCCCCTTGTGGTTAAACTGACTCACTGCACTTCAGAGACGATGACCATATTATCCAATGGCTGTGTTTAATATCATTACGTAAATGACACAAACAGCGAAATTACAAAGGGCATTTTCACCTACTGCACTGCTATTGTAAAGGCATAAAGAACTATGATTCACTCGGGTGAACTGAATTTCACCAAATCAAACCACATTTCCTCCATTCATAGAGCATAGAGGCTGATTCCGGACTTTCTGTGACCCAGATTTGGTCTTGATACAGGCAGGTCAGGTCTTCTATGGGGATCTGGAGTCTTACTTTGATACTAGCGACGAGCGCTCAGCAGAGTTGGCCCGGTCCCACGGCTTCTTCACGCCGTCTGCACATAAGTGACACACACACACAAAGGAGAGAGAGAGTGGAATTAATCTACTGAAAAACAGGAGACTAGCCCATGTTCTTCTTAAACACACACACAGTCACAGCACAGACAGGCATTCTGTGACAGAGGATTATTCTGTATCCTCACCCTGTAACCTTAATTAATTATTATCATTCTGTAATTCCACCCTGCGTCCTTATTTAATTATCATTATATATCATCATCCTGTATCCTTAATTATGACCTTTACAAAGAAAAGAATCATATTCATTCCTATTATTAATAGCTCAGGTACTTGTAGCATATTGGATGAACTGTACATTAACTAATACATACTAATATGATATATACTAATACAGACACAAAACTGGACCACAAGTCTCAATTGAACTTTGAACTCTACCTGTGGCATTCTGACCCCTGGACATGGGTGATGGAGAGTTGGGGTCGTCCTGCAAAGACATGAACCAACAGTTAGACACACAGCTGAATTGAGTGAATTTGAGTGCTGTACTGTGTGGAGTGCAATACAGAGAGGGAGAGAGGGAGAGAGAGAAACTGAGAGAGAGAGAGGGGGGAGTGAAAAAGGGGATTTAATTAAGGAGAGCAAAAAGCCTTGTGTCCATGTCTTGTCTTCCGTTTGTGTGACTTTCACTCACATTTTGGCCGTCCTCGTCTTTCTTCTCCGGTGTTTCACACGCTTTCCGTCTGAGGGGAGAGAATCACAAGTTCTGTGTTCAATAATGAATCTATGACTGAAAAGGATCTTTATACAGTATCTAAAACATTCCCCCCCACCCCAACCCATCCATATATCGCTTTCCAGGCGTTGCTATGACGAGTAGTGTTTCCATCCCCGTATAAGTGGCAATTATGGCATAGAATTACACAACGCAGTCATGTCCCAGAGGTTTCCGACACTTGATGGCTGTCTGACAGAACAGGTTCAAGGTTATCTACTTGTCCTCAGAGCACCTCAGCTTTGTTGTTGGCAAAAGGAACTCGTTGGCATTCTGAGAACCAATATTAAGTTCTAGATCGGGATCACTTGCATAGTAGTTCTCTCTGGGCATTCCTGAAGAACAAGGGAAAGTCCTCACCTTCGTGCCAACAAGGCGTTCATCTCCTCCATCAGACCTCCGCTACCGCCACTCGTTCGGTTGGCATCGTTTTTGGCAGCAGAATTGTCCTCTGAGGGCTGTGGGCATAGAATAATACCTGAGTCAGGGACTCTATGTGCCAAGTCTGCCAACCTTTTCATTATGGAGCGGATTTATTTATTTAAATGTTCAACCCAGAAGGTTTTTATTCATTCAAAGGTGACATTCAGCTTCTAAATCCTAGAAACAACAGAAATATGACTTATCGACGTGGAATATGTAGAAGGTTTTTTTTTTTGTTTTTAAAATGTATTAATTTTATTAATTGAGTAGGATCATACATTCATCAATTTCTCTAAGACCAGTTCATTGCTCAACAGCACAATGGTGTCAGCTGAAAAATGACCACCATCTCTTACTGTAATAGCAATTTCACTAGTTTTGGTCTTCAAGAAATGGGAACCCTGAGAAGACTCTGATCTGGTCCAGATCTGGCTCAGTGTTCTCCTCTGGTTGCCCTGAGCAACTGACTGACTCACCCTCTGGACTCGGCGCAGCTTGGCTCCAGCGATCATGGCCGCCAGGCCAGTGGGTGCAGCCGTGTCGCCCATGGGGAGAGGGGGTGGGGGAGGAGGCGCCCCAGCCGAGGGGGGTGGCGGGCCCGGAGGGGGTGGAGGCGGTGGACACGGGCCCCCCATAGACATGGGCTGCATGGGAGGAGGCATCGCAGCAGGGGGGGCCACCGAGAGCACAGCGGGGTGTCCTGAAAATGGGGAACCTGTAGCGCAGGAGAGGGAAGAGATAGAGAGATGGATACAGAAATAGACAAGAGAGGAGGAGGAAGAAGAAGGAAGAGAGAGAGAGAGAGAGAGAGAGAGAGAGAGAGTGACGGATACATAAATAGAAAAAAGCGAGAGGATGGGAGAAAGGAAGACACACGAGGGCAAAGACAAATAGAAAAAGACAGATGAATAGGATAGACAGATGGAGAGGAAAAATGAGAAAGATAAATAAAGAGTAGAGGAGATAAATAAAAGTAGAATACATGAAAAAAGCAGAAAAAGAATAGATACACGAAAAAAAACCAAGGGATTAAAAGATACATGAAGACGGGCAACAAAAGACAAAGAAGCCGATGGAGAAGCCAAAGGAGAAAAAAGGAGAAAAAAAGGAGAAAAAAGAGTACACTGTAAGGATGAGGTAAGAGCAGGCTAACTTTGACGCCATCTGATGAAATGACCGAGTCTGTGTGTCGGGAACAGGTGGAGCTGCTACCTGAGTTGGATGCTCGTCGCTCCCTCTCCATGTGCGCTTGCATCTGCTGCTGCTGCTGCTGCTGTTGCTGCTGGATCTCCATCTGCCTGCAGATACAAACATCACAAACACACACAGTTAACGTCTACACAACCTAAACAGAACCTTTAGACAACCTTTCAATTCTGTCCAAAACCTGTGAACCCCTCATGATCTTTAAACAACAGAACATTCAGAGAACAAATAAATAGAGAACGAGCATAGAGTCAATCTTACAATCCTTGATTAAGTGGCCAACAACTTAAAAAAAAGGAGTCAATAAGCAACTTCTACAACATCCAGGAAACTGGTAGCCCGCCAAATGAAATGTCATGCCGCTGGTTCTGCCAACAGAAGATTGGTGTCTGAAAGAAGACACCAAGGTGGCAATACGCCATTTCTGGTTAGAAGTCCATAATTGAAGGTGGCATGGGTGGCAAGGTGGAATGATGCTTTTAATTTCTTCTTTTTTTCTTTTTGTCCTGAGTCCACTTCCATTCTCTAGTTTTCTTCTCACAGCAATTCAAAATATCATTAGACTTTAGTTAGTGTACTGTGCTCCTACCTTTTAGGCATAATTCCACCATGTGCTTTAGGCATCTTCTCTAGAGAGTTCACAGGTAACTGTCCCCTATCTAATCCTAAACAAATTACATTTAATCCCAAAACACACACTAATTGCCATGCTTGAATCTCCTGAAATTGCCAGGTGTGAATCTCCTTAATCTGAACTGTGAAAAGCAACAGAAGAGACGTGGCAGCATAGTAGATGGATTCTGTCCTACAAGCAGATCAGATATCTCAAGTCTGAATGTTGATCCATGTTAAGAAGCGTCTCTATCTCTCTCATACTCTGTGTTGTGGGGAGTGCTATAAATACCTCCTTAACAAAGACGCTTAAGAGAGGGATTGACTTTAATAATTCAACGGGACCCTCCCAGCGTCAGTCTCATCTCACATATCCATGTTTTCATCTCTGCTGTCTACAAACACTCCTCTTGCCCCGCTCTGGCAACCAAAGATATTATTGGTTTATGGTCCCCCCCTTGCTTCTTGCAGGATGAATGGAGGGATTGTGTCTGGTGAGGGCTTTGGGTTTTTTTTTTTTTTTTGTTGTTGTTTTCGCATAACCGCTGATCGCTCTTCCACAGAGAGCGGCGGGCAGGCGAAGAGGAAGAAGGTTTTTCCTGTGAGTGCGGTGAGCTCGCAGGGCAGGCCTCTCAGCTGGCCGCGCTCTCGCTCTTTAATGTGAGAAGCATATGACAGCGATACGACCTGGCAGGAGCCAGAGGACATGGGGAGAGAGAGAGAGGGGGTGGAGGGAGAGAGATAGAGAGGGAGAGAGAGAGGGAGATAGAAAGAGAGAGAGAGAGAAAGAGATAGGGGGAGGGAAGGGAAGTGAGGATAAGACAAAATTCAGGTAGTGAGAGGGTGATAGAGAAGAGGATGTAAAGACAGAAAGAAAAAGAGGGAGTAAGAGAAAAAACACAAAAGGGGCAGAAAGAGATGAAATAAAGGGATAGAGACGCAGCCAAGAAGACAGGAAGACAAAGAGACAGAGAGAGAGAGGAAGAGAGGGATAAAGGAAGAAAAACAGAGAGACAAACTGACTGCAAAAAAGGTGGAAATTTCCAGCTGCGCCTTGTGGAATCGCTGACGCAGCAGCAGTACCATGAAGGTTGCTACGGTGATGTGAGTGATGGGAGCTCTGCTGTGTTTTTGATGATGGAGGGTGTGATGATGCTCTTTTATAGACAAACACTCCTCTTCCCCTCTCTACTCCTCTGAGCGTGTGTGTGTGTGTGTGTGTGTGTGTGTGTGTGTGTGTGTGTGTGTGTGTGTGTGTGTGTGTGTGTGTGTGTGTGTGTGTGTGTGTGTCTGTCTGTCTGTCTGTCTGTCTGTGTGTGTGTGTGTGTGTGTGTGTGTGTGTGTGTGTGTGTGTGTGTGTGTGTGTGTGTGTGTGTGTGTGTGTGTGTGTGTGTGTGTGTGTGAGAGTCTAAGAGGGGTGAATCTGTGTGAGTGTTGGCCAGGCTGCGTCTCCTGGGCAGCAGGATTAGCAGTGAGTCCATGTTTGTTCAGACACACGATCTGGGTGGTCACCTCAGAGGCCTCAGGCAGACTGGAGGAGATGCTAATGAGAGGACTGCCATGCCACAGGCTACATATGGAGATCACACACACACACACACACACACACACACACACACACACACACACACACACACACACACACACAGAAAGAGAGGGAAGAGGGAGAGAAAGGGGGGAGCTGTGAGTGGGAGGGGGGTAGCGATGGAGAATTAGAAAGTAGAGTGAAAAAGGAGATCAAGATAGTGAGGGAGGGAGGGAAAGAGAGAGGAAGAGAGAGAGAGAGAGAGAGAAAGGGGGAGCTGTGAACATGTTATGGGAGGGAGTTAGCAAAGGGGAATCAGAAAGTAGAGAGGAAGAGGAGATTGAGAGAGAGAGAGAGAGAGAGAGAGAGAGAGAGAGAGAGAGAAAGATGGCCTATTGGTGGGTCTTCCTTCTGATTCTTTTCTCCTCTTGCCGAAGAGGAGATTTCAGAAGAGGAGTCGTGCTGGAGAATTAAAGAGGGGGATGAGATGCTTTGGCGGGGCAGTGAGTCATGTGGGGAGTCTCAGGCAGCCCTCTCTTTCGCACAACACTGAACTGCCTCCTTTAATCATCTGACTGACGTCCCCATAAGCTCTTTTCTCCAGTTAGTGAGGAGTTTCTTTTTCAAGGGCTGGGGTGATCTGCAGGCTGTGATATGATTGGTTGGTTAGATCTGAGAATGCTTCCTCTACGAGGCCTGCAAGGAGTCTAGATTCTAGAACAGTCTGTCTGCGGGTGAAGAATCTGTGCTCCTTTGGTAGAGAGAGAGAGAGAGAGAGAGAGAGAGAGAGAGAGAGAGAGAGAGAGAGAGAGAGAGAGAGAGAGAGAGAGAGAGGCAGGACGTGTGTGTTCTGGTAGACTGTGGCAGGGGGCTGAGTTGTTCCCATGCATTAGAGGTGACAGGGCAGATTTCAGAGATGGAAACAGTACCACACACACACACACATACACACACACACACACACACACACACACACACACACACACACACAGACACACACACACTGCCGAGTGGCCAAACACACAATCTCGCAGACACAGCCTGATGTTTTATTTAGGCCTAGGTCTTTCACTGCTCATGAAACAGAACATCAGTGGCTTGGCAAGTCTCAGAATGTTCCTAGATTCTGAGAAATGTTCTTTTGACATTCTGTGGGCGTTCCATCAGTGTTTTGGAGTGTTGTGTGGAATGCTGTCGGGATGCTGAAGAGGACATGTCTTACCTTCTCTGCGCCTCCAGCTCCTCTGAGGTGGGCCCGTTCTGGACTTGGCGTTGGACAGCTGGGCCTGCGGAGACAACAAACAGAAACACAAACACAGAGAGACGGGTTACACTCTTACTCCAGCACTGACTTCACATGGACATTCTTTTCCAGCTCTTCCACAAACGTCATCAAACGGCAGAACTTCAGGCAGTCCAACTTTATTGGTTTCCATTTGGCTAAGCTGTGGTCCCTAAGGAGTCATCTATGCTGTACAGGTACTTTAAAGGTAACAGGTAACAAATGTAACAGGTATTAAAGGAAAGTACCGGAGTGAATTCAAACATAGCCCTGTTGAAAGAGCTTGCTAAATGCGTTAGTTAGCGAGTGGAACAAAATAATTTGGTACAGCACAAACCGAACGCGAACGCAGAAGCGAACAGGCACTTTACACTGAATCAATGGGGCCTGACTGAGAGCAAGATCTGAGGTTACATTGACTCAATGTAACGTGTTTCTCGTTCGTGTTAGGTCTATGCTGTTCAAAATTCTTTCATTTCATGCGAAATATATAGCTGTTAGAAGGCTCGTGCAGCAGAGCTATGCTTAAACTTGCTCCGGTATATTCCTTTAAAGGTAGGAGCTATAAAAGGTGTACCATGGGATAAAAGTAAATGCTCCACAGGGAATCTCCAACATTTGTTAAGTCTCAGGGCCACTGCCTCAGGTTGACTATCTATCTCAGTGGACCTTGAAGAGACTGACACCTCTCCTGCCCAAACAAATAGCTAGCATGTGAACATGGTGCCGCCCACTTGCACGTGAGTGATACGGATGTCCATCAGCTGTGGCCCAACAGTGACATCACTCTGATCATGTTGCCTGGGCGATTGGACAGCTGTGACTGACAAGGATGAACAGAGAGGCATGCTGGGAAGCATGACCCTACACGTGCTATCTAGGATAGCCATGCTCTCAACGTTTTTTATATGTGTGTGTGTGTGTGTGTGTGTGTGTGTGTGTGTGTGTGTGTGTGTGTGTGTGTGTGTGTGTGTGTGTGTGTGTGTGTGTGTGTGTGTGTGTGTGTGTGAGATACATGTATGTGGCTATTAATGTAGTTTATCTGTATGTGTGCGCGAGTGTGCACAGGGGTGTGTGTTGGTTGACCATTATCAAACCATAAGCTGTGTTTGCTTGCAAACAAGAATCAAATCAAATGCAGCAGATCATTCTACAGTTGTGCAGAACTCAACCCAGAGACTGGTCCATTATTGAAGAGAGTATGAAGAGGAGATATGGAGAAAAGTGGAGATGGAAGGAATAATAAATAGAAGGAGAGAGGAGAAGATGAGGAGGGAGAGAAGGAAGAGAGAGGAAGAAGAGGAGAGGAGAGAGGAAAAGGAGGGAGGACAGGAGGAGACAGTAGAAAGACTGAAGAGGTGAACCCACTCAACTTGATGGACGGTGTGCAAACACAGGCTGTCACCACTGGCCCAGAATCAGCCGATTACATAAAACACACATCTGGCCTTCTGTGTGTGTGTGTGTGTGTGTGTGTGTGTGTGTGTGTGTGTGTGTGTGTGTGTGTGTGTGTGTGTGTGTGCTGAGTGCACTGAGCCGAGACACAGACGAGGATAACTGGAACAAACCCCCCACAGCACAGCACAGCAGAAGAGAGGAGAGCAGAGTGGAAGAGAGAAAGAAAGAGAGAGAGATAAGACAACAGCTGATATGGTACCGGAGCCGGCCCTAGACTGAGCCAGATCTGGGCCAGTGCCATGTGTCATGTGTCATAATACAGTAAATGCCTAGATCTCGGATGAAGCATTATGACGCAACGATCGCTTTAATGTGGGAAACATCACATCCACACAATGTAGTGAATACAGAATTAGCAGTGAATTGCCCTTCTTAAGTGTCATTTCTATATCTGTCATTTTCATTTTCATCTGGAGTACAAACAGAGTCAATCTTCAAAGGTGTATTGATATCTGATATATCTGATCGATTTCTGTGCAGGGTTCTCTGTAGGCCACATACTAGTGCTGTATAACAGCATGTGAACTTTTGCATTGGTCAAAAGAATAGTTTGCAGCTTTCGTATTGGATTGCCGGACTTTAACAACTGCTGTCACCATGGACAGAGAGGTAAACAACTCTTGTAACGGAATAGCCATGTTGCATTGGGTAATTAGACAGCTCATTTCTCATCATTGCCTTCCTTGGAGGCGTGACATGACTGAGACATGTGACAGGAGCTTGACCAATCGTGTGTTATGACTGTATTACCAACTGAAACGTGCATCAACTTTTGATATTATATCAGTATAATCATGTAGTGAATGACCACAAAATATTCTAATTGTTTCATCTGAACAGATTTAGGAGACACCAATAACATGTTAACACATGCTAACAAGATTAACACACTCAAAATATTTCATAACAACATTGATTTCATTGTTCATCTTTCCTAGTTTATTCAAGGGGCACTTAACTCACAGTGCTGTGTCACACTGCTAGCTTATTCACACCTGGTTAGATTGATCAGATATCGCTTAATCACTAAGCACTCAGTCCTATACAACAGCTAATTACTTTTAGCTCATGTAATCTCTAGCCACAAACCCATTAGAATAATTAAGAATTACCAGCAAAATAATAGACAGGCGGCCATGTTGGATCTGTGAGCCAGCCAACATGGAGGCATTAAGTTGATCCGGAAACAAGCCACAGAGTTCTGTAATCAAGACACCAATTCCAGCACGACTGCCCTCAGATGTGAGAAGAGAAGAGAACCCCTGGGTGTAATCACAGGCATTACTGTAATCTCCTCTGTTGTCTGCCAGTGGTGCTGAGGACACCCTTGGGACACTACCATTGATTAGGCTGTGGTCATGTTCATGTGCATTGCAGACTACAGTTAATGTCTGCGTACGCGCGCGCACACACACACACACACACACACACACACACGCACACACACACACAGGGCATTGC
>JAODXP020000025.1:30366957-30374457 GCA_027497455.2 Sardinella longiceps
GAGAGGAAGATGAAACGGTAGAGAAATAGAGGCGGAGAGAGAGAGACAGAGAGAGAGACAGGGAGAGAGAGAGAGAGAGAGAGAGAGAGAGAGAGAGAGACAGGGGTGTGTGAAGGGTATGTGGGTAGGAGAGGGAAGTCTAGGTTATTACAGTAACTAGGTGCACTAGTCCCAGCGCATCTCTATTGTTAATTAAAACCCGTCATTGAGGAGGGCTCCCTCGAGACTGGCACTCCAGTACGCCCCTCTCTCTCTCTGCCACACCACTCTCTAATCTTCTCTCCTTCCACAGTGTGTGTGTGTGTGTGTGTGTGTGTGTGTGTGTGTGTGTGTGTGTGTGTGTGTGTGTGTGTGTGCATCACTCAGTTAGATGAAGGGGCTGGTGTGTTTGACATGATTGTCACACTTCATCTGAACGACTCTACTCCAGCAGCGATGACTCACACCCCAACACACACACACACACACACACACACACACACACACACACACACACACACACACACACACACTCATCCACACCCACATCACTCACACACACACACACACACACACACACACACACACACACACACACACACAAAAGGAGGAGCCCGTCTGGGCATTTGAAGCGCCTGTATTGAGGTCAATGATATCAAAGCTGCAGTGATTGCTGGGCGCCAGTGAAGCTGTGAAAAATAAAGATTGCTACCGATGACAGTAAACACCCATCCCCCCTCCCCCAAGTCTGTTGATGTCATTTAATGCTCCTGACAGCGGCTTTCATCACCCCGTCTTTACCAGGTCTGGCAGGGTGCACTGTGTGCTGTCGGCCACAAGAGGGTGCTAACTGACCCGCATAGTAGATGTGTGAGACCAGTGAGGTGATTCACATGACTGCTGCAGAAGAAGGCTTATCACATGGCATGGCTACAGTTATCTACTGATAACACATACAGCACAAACTGTAGTTATCACACTTCTTAATGTGCATTTTAATAGATCATAATGTTTCATATTCTGGGTGTTTTCGCTAATGATTGAAATGTCAAAAATTTCCATTGAAACTGCACCTGCACGTACTGTATACTCTTGTGGAAAGAGGAATCTACAATATGCCTGTTTTAATATTGACTCTCCCTTACAAATTCTACCTTTAACAAGCCTCTACACCGGGTGTGTTTGCAAAGGAATGTGGGTATTGCATATAAATTAGCTTAAACCTGTCGTGTTAGGAGGAATCCTCTGGTACTTTTACTGACAGTGGGCAGTAGTATCCTCCTGACCACAAACAGTACCTCAGGGACCCAGGTTTAATTTCAATCAATGGACATTTCCTGATCACAGCTTAATGTTGTGTTGGCCCCACACATTTGCTATGTTGCTATGAATCTTTGCTCTTAACACTGTACACTCAGACAGCGGGAATGGGTTATTCACATGGGCCTTCATGCCACCTGGGCATCCCCAAGAGTTGGAGTAAAAGCATCTCTGGTCAGCTACCCCCTTCACATCGTGTGTGTGTGTGTGTGTGTGTGTGTGTATGTGTGTGTGGGGCTGAGCAGTGCCCTGCTGGGGTGGAGCGTACCACCTCTGAGAGCCCTGCAGGGGGGATTTATGCAGGCCAGGGTGGCTCATTTGTAGATCTTTAATCCCCCCCTTGGTGTGTTGTGGCCTGGGGTGGCTCGGCCCGTCTGTCTATCCGTCTGTCTGTCTGTCTGCCTGCTCCTCTAGGGGTGAGGAGCTCATTAGCCAGGGCCACAGTTCAGGAATGCAGGGCCAATGCCTCCTCCATGCCACAAACACCATCAATAACCAGCAACACTTCTTCATTCCTTTATGTGCAAACACCAGACCTCTCTCTCTCACACACACTCTGAGACCCTTCCTCTGGTCACACACACACACACACACACACACACACACACACACACACACACACACACACACACACACACACACACACACACCCCTTACTACACATCCCTTATTTTATTATTACTTCTTCTCCAACATCCTAAATTTATCACCAAACATTAACATTAACCCTCTCATCTCCTTCCTCTTATGCGTCCAATTTCAATTCTCGTACCAGTATACTACCCTCACCAACATGCCATATCATACCACTCATCCATATAATCTCATGCCATCTCAGCATCTCAGCTGTTTTCTCACACACACACACACACACACACACACACACACACACGCACACGCACACGCACGCGCACGCGCACGCGCACGCACACACACCAATTTCAAGCAAAGACGAACAGCAGATCAATTCTACACACAATCCAAACCATCTGTATACCTCCCTAACACCCCTCCCTCAGTATCACATTACTTGTAGTCTTTTAACAGAAGTTTTTGTTCAGAGCAACTTGGAATAAGAGCATAGGGGACAATATCCAATGTACACTAAAGCCAAGTTCACATTACTCGATTTTAGAGGCGATTTCCAGGTCGCAGGGTTGGCTTAGAAATCACAGGTACTGGCAGGTCAATTGGCTGTTGATCTGTGAGGGTAAGTCGTAAGCTGTAAATTACTCTCCGACACAATTAAAGGCAATAGTGGGCTTGTCGCAAGTTGTTGGAGCAGTAGGCTATCTCCCAAACAGTAGACCTAATGTTAATGAAATTAAATCATGGCAATGGCCAATAAATTCGGTAGATACGACTGTATACTGTATGTAGACTAGAGTGCTATGTGAATGACATGCACCATAATTCTAGGTTCTGCCTGTGCCATGTCTTGTGGTGCAAAGACAGAGGTCACAGATCAGCCTCACACCAAGCATGAGACTCGGGATAACAAAAATGCAAATGGTGTAATATGAACACTGGAGAGTTCACAGAGGTGTCCTGTCCTGTCGTGCCATGACTAATATCATGTAGTCTGAACTTGGTATTATCTGCTCTGAAACTCTGGGGAACACAAAGGCCCTTGTGTCTGTGCATCTCCTGAGCCATGCTTGTGTTTTCATGCTGGTGGATTGGAATTGAAAGTTGCTGTCTGGATGCATGGACTAGTGGAGATAAACAGCATTATATTCGAACAAGACAAGTTGTGTAACACACGATAATGCCTTGTTTTGAAGACTGTGTGTGTGTGTGTGTGTGTGTGTGTGTGTGTGTGTACTTCTGTGTCTGTACAAACATGTTCTCCTGGGTGTGTGTGTGTGTGTGTGTGTGTGTGTGTGTGTGTGTGTGTGTATGTGTGTGTCTGTCCGTCTATTTCTGTGTCTGTGTAAACATGTTCTCTTGTCTGTGTGTGTTTGTGTGTGTGTGTATGTGTCTTTCTGTGTCTTTGTAAACATGTCCTCCTGTGTATGTGTGTGTACGTGCGTACTACGTGTCTGTATGCATGAGTGTGTGCTGAGTCTGTCTGTACGTGCAGATTATCATGGGTTATCTATCTGCCCTTCTCTACAGAAATCTGGGGCTTGATCTCTACACAATATGATCAGGACTGTTCTTGTTCCCCCCTCTCCTCTCCTCTCCTCTCCTCTCCTCTCCTCTCTCCTCCCCTCCTCTCTCTCTTCTCCTCTTGTTCCCCCTCTCCTCTCCTCTCTTCTCCTCTCCTGTCCTATGGTCTTGGCCTCTGATATAAATACCCTGCTGCAGATGGAGGCCTTGGAGACAGACAGGCTTTTAGTCATTTCAGAGGAGCAGGAGTTTATACATGGCAGCTTCAGATCACTTTAGATGACTGATAGGGGGGATGCTTATCGGATGGCTGCACTACTCGGAAAGCGTGTCTGAGTGTGTGTGTGTGTGTGTGTGTGTGCAGGCATTCATGTGTGTGGTGTCTATGCTTGTGTTTGTGTGTGTGGTGTCTACGCTTCACTTCATACGAGGGTCTGGGAAGCTGGCTATCAACAAATGATTGCTTGCTGGAGATGTTTAAATAAAAAAATATTGGATCAACCCTTGACTGATAGCCTGTCATATTCTCGGCTTCATTCTCAAAGTTCACTGATTGGCCAGGATGGGATGCATCCTGAGCGAACAAGGCCAATGGCCGGAATCTCACACAGAGTACTGAAGGGAGATGGAATCAATTGGAATTGCGTAGGAAGGCAATGGCGAGGTTAGTGTTGTGTGTGTGTTCATGAGAAGAGTCTTCCAGATCTCAACTAGACGACTACTGCAGTTGATGAAACCCCTGGCCAGGTGTGTTTAGTGCTGGGTGACTCACCTGCGTCCTGGGAGCTTAGCACGTTGAGTGCAAACAGCATGGCGTTGGAGAAGGTGGTGGCCTCCTCCTTGCTGGCGAAGTTGAGGCCATACACCTGCCTGGCATCACGCCATTGGTGGAACGTTGGCGTAGCCTGGTTGTACTTCAGACCCTTCACTATGGAGTAGTTAATGACAACCTGAGGAGAACAAAAACATTTCTGGGTCAGCAGAGGTCAAAGGTCAGATATCAGCAACACAATTGGGGATTGGGTAACTGAATAACGTGACATGAACCATCTATGGCTGATGATTGGCTACTGGGATCATATGACATACTATCATGGCCTTGGCAAAAAAATCTTGTGACATACAGTACTATCACTGCTTTGACAAAAAATACATGTATTATTATATATATCATTTTTTATTTTTTTTTACAACAATGACTATTGACTATGACAACAATTCTATATAAAATAAACCTGCCATATTGTTTTAACTGCCCAGGTATTGCACATTACAGCACTGCATTACAGCAGTATTTGTTTATTTTGAAACATATAGTAAATCTCATTTTATTTATACAAAAATTGCAAAATAGATTGCCACCCGTAACTGAAGGCAATAAATCATTCAATTAAGACACGTTACCCATTATGTCACCACATTATGGGACGGCATATGGTGCATGCTTAAATCTACAGTACATAGTAGTTAAGTAAATATGTAAATTCATGCTTGGTCACTGCAAATAAAGGTGGTCAAACTTTAACTGCAGTGAAAGATTATAAGAATGATTCTGAATGGTTGCATTCTCTGAGCCACCAATTAAGCCTGATAGTTAACCTGCCACAGAGCAGGTTAGTTCAGGAGCATATGTTACCCCAGCAAGAGTGATGGAACTGAACTCTCTCTAAAACTAGTGTGGTTTATCCAAATTAGCTAGGATTTATAGTTAGCCCGTTTGATGGAATACCCCCCTACTCTGAGAAAACACTAAAAGTGAAAAACACAAAGAGTGAAAGAAGAACCAAGCTATCTTAAATATTTAGTTCTGAACAAACCACACACTCAACTCATATGTCACACTCAAAATACCTTCCCCTTGTCTCTCAGTAATGAGAACAACATGTTCTAGAGTGTCTGTGTGTATGTGTGTGTGTGTGTGTGTGTGTGTGTGTGTGTGTGTGTGTGTGTGTGTGTGTGTGTGTGTGTGTGTATTGGTATCCATGTGTGCGTGCATATTTCTGAACTGGAAACAGTTACCCTTTGACCCTGTCGGCCAGGCTGCCTAAGGAAACTGCCTGGTAACAGCGATTCTACACCGACACCTGATTGGTGGATTGTACTACCACATCACACATCAATACTGCTTGTAGCTAAGGAGCCGATAAATAATGTCCTAATGGCCATTGGACTGGGGTTACCACGGTTCGCATCTGAGATAGGCACTCGATCGATTGGTCGTAAAAGCACCCAATCCATGTCCGCTAAGACATATCCACAGAGAATGGGGCAAGGCACAGATCCTCTACTGAGATGGCTTGGCCAGTGATTCAATTACAGTAAGACATGAGAGCTTGCCAGGTTTATATGTATGTGTGTGTGAGTGTGTGCAATGTATGTGTGTGTGTGTGTGTGTGTGTGTGTGTGTGTGTGTGTGTGTGTGTGTGTGTGTGTGTGTGTGTGTGCCTCATCCTGCAGCTTGATCCCCACCACACAGAAAATTGGCAGCGTTATTGGATGTTGATGTAGGAGTGTGTGTTTGGGTGTCTTTGTGAGCGAGTGAGTGAGTGTGTGTGTTTGTGTGTGTGTATTTGGCTGTCTTTTGGCAGTGAGAGAGAGTGTGTGTGTGTGTGTGTGTGTGTGTGAGTGTGTGTACCTGCTGGTCCTGCAGCTTGACCCCCACCACGCGGAAGGTGTTGTTGGCAGTGTTGTGGTAGATGTTGATGCGGCTGAAGCCCTGCTGGCCGGGCTTGATGGGGACCCACTTCTTGCTGGTGTCATCATAGACCATCACAGAGGCACGGGCCTGGCAAATGCTCTGCTCACTGTTGGGAGCAAACACATACACACACACACACACACACACACACACACACACACACACACACACACACACACACACACACACACACACACACACACAAATTGACATTGGTTAGTATGGAAGTATTTACATGCATGACCTTAAAATGACACAATGTCAATGTGGATTTCCGGTTCCGGCCATGACATGAAGTAGACGTCCCTACCTATTGCTCCCAATATTTATTCTAACTACAGTTTTAAGACTCCATAGATCACTACGAATAGCCTTTACCGGTACTTGTGAGACAATAAGGTTTTCAAGGTTTAACGGCTTCAAACTCAATCTAATGGGACAATAACTTGCAGGAATGGAGTTTTTGATGCTGATCCATAGCAATGCATTGACAGTGCATTCACTGCCATGTGTAACACTGTGTGACCATTTTCCTTGGTTTTAGAGAAAATGTGTGCTTCCTTGGTGCTTAATGGGCCGATATAGGAAGATGACACAAACGTTTTATCCCTTCTACATAATGTGAATTCTCTGCCTTGGCATACTGTATCAAATTTAAAGAGTTTTCACTTTATCACAGACCTCTAATATACTGTATACATTTGGTTGTGCTCAAAACTGAACAGTGCCATTCAATCACTGGCTCAGTTGAAATTAACTGAAGGCAACATTACAAAAAAAGTTTATATACAACAATTTAGAATCTTGCCTCATTAGCCTAAAAGTACAGCAACAGATCTTCACGGACGGGTATTACCAGCCAAGAATATAGGCCTAAGGTTTTAAGCTAATTACTGCTAAAACAATGTTAACCTGTTAGCTTCTTACCACAGGCACAACACTAGCTTATTAAAGGCACAAAGGGATGTCTTAACTTATTAGCACAACAACATAAAACTTTAAGCTTATTAGCAAACCATCAACATTCAGTTGCATCTTCTGCTAAGACAAGTGTTTCACTAGAGCTCAATAGAGCAACTGCTATCAGAAGCACTGGAGCCAGTGATTGTGTGGGTGAAGCTCACCCTGATAGATAGATAGATATGTACATACTGTTAATTACTTGAAGTATTTTACAGTTTTATAAGTCAAGTCAAGTCAAGTCTTAGCGCATTTTATCCAAAGCAGTGGTAGAGGGACCTTGGGTGCACCCATGTGTAGCACTCCCATATAAGTCATTTATAATTGTTATGCGTTGGAATAATTGGGAATCACACCCATTGCAGGTGATTTTATGGGAAGGTTGCTTTGAATTGCAGACATTCATCCATCTTAAGTATTCTATTGTCCAT
>JAODXP020000025.1:30381957-30384457 GCA_027497455.2 Sardinella longiceps
AGTATGTTTCTTATGTATGTATGTTACGTTATTTAAAAGCATTTTGTTTCTGAGTTATTATTTAAGTTTACCGGGAGACAGGAGACCGGTGGCGTGCGTGACGCTGACTTCCTGGGTGGCTGCGAACTGGCAAAAGGGTTTCAGAGATGCAGCGTGTCAAAATAAAAGTCCGACGGACGTTCCCATCTCCCCAATACGCCATAGGGAGGAAGTGGAGTCCGGATAGGGAAGGATTATTATGTTTGATTATTATTTAAATCATTAATTTTGCTTTTGACGTTAGAAATATTATTTACTTTATATTGTCTTTATTTTGAGCTGTCCTAAGTCTATGTTTTTGTCATTGTGTAAATTGTAATTAGTCTTTGTCGCCCCTGTGTGTTGTAATGGCCTGATCAGCCAGTATATATGTTCCCCAGTGTCTCAGTCTGTTAGGTCAGTTCTTTGTGTTAAGTCATGTTTGAGTTTGCTCGTTATCATTTATTTTGAGTTCTGTTCTGTTGACCTCTCCTAGGCCTAGAACTCATTTTGTTGATTTAAAATATTTATTTTGTATGATTTTTGTTAAAAATAAATTTTTGTCTAAAAATTGAAACTGCTTCTCCGTGCCTAACTGCTTGGTCCCTCACATGTGGTGTCAGAAGTGGGATCAGTAGTAGGAGAGCAGTTTCATCTTTTTTTCTTTTTCGATTTTTTTTCTTCGGACTTCCACATTCCATCCCATGTCATGGTGATGACTGGAAGAAGAACGAGACGAACCACACCCCAAGACTCCAGAGTGTTGCCTGAAGAATCGGAGGTCAGTGATGAAGACATGCTGGGAGTTGTGGGTGGAGCAAAGGACCCGGAAGTGAACGGCAGTGGCCATGAACCAACGCTTGCAGACCTGGTTGGCATTCCACTTGCTCATATGGCCGAGCAGAAGCAGCGAGAGGCCCAGAGGAGCAAGGAGGGAAGCCAGCCGTGGAAAACCATCAGGGAACTCCAAGCCCGGCTCAGCCACTTGCGCCAGACACTCCAGAACCAGTCTACCCCAACCTCGGGTGAGCATGAGGTACATCACAGAAGTAACCCTGAATCTAGCAGACTAATATTCGGGTCCAAGCATATGCAGCCTGTGTTTTCAGCGTGTTTTGAAGTTCCTGCAGGAGCCTGCCCCCAGGTGTCACACCCGTTCGAGGAGGATGGTGAAGGCCATGACCGGTTGAAGTTCCGCTGTCTGGACGTGGACCCTGGTGAAGGCCCCAAGGAGCTCTATGTGAGGCGGAGGGGACTGTACCAGAAGTGGATGCCGTCAGAGGATGAGATGGTAGAAGAAGGCTGCACTCAGCACAGATATGGTGGGCTCCAGGTGCCCCAGCCAGATGCGATAGACCACAAAGGTGGAGGTCTCTGGATTCTGGGGACTGATCATGAAGCTCTGGCTTGGATGCAGAGGAGGAAGAACACCAAGTGCAAGCTGACTCTGCACCTCGCAATAAGGCCATTCCACTTCAACATCCGCCATGTCCCAGGCCAAGTGAACATGTCGGTGGACTACCTCTCCCGTTGTCCTGGTCCACATTTGGAAGGGGGGGAGGATGTGACGACCGGCTCCGCGGCCGCACATTTAAGACAGGTGGCAGAGCACCGCGCATCGCATTCACACCGCATACACTCCCACACTTCATTTAATCAATATATTTAAGTTCGGTTTTCATTGTCCATAACTTTATCCATATCAAAACACATTCATTGTCACTTAACATTACTTAGTTTAGTTACAGGCATTTAAACAGTTATCATACACGCAACAATTTCCAAACATTGAACATTACACGCTACAACTTGCAAACACATTACTGACTAAACAAACAAAACACACAAGACGACCTCATTTCATTTTACCTTTTATTTTACGTTTCACACATTAGTTACATCTGTTGTGCACACAGTATGTTTCTTATGTATGTATGTATGTTACGTTATTTAAAAGCATTTTGTTTCTGAGTTATTATTTAAGTTTACCGGGAGACAGGAGACCGGTGGCGTGCGTGACGCTGACTTCCTGGGTGGCTGCGAACTGGCAAAAGGGTTTCAGAGATGCAGCGTGTCAAAATAAAAGTCCGACGGACGTTCCCATCTCCCCAATACGCCATAGGGAGGAAGTGGAGTCCGGATAGGGAAGGATTATTATGTTTGATTATTATTTAAATCATTAATTTTGCTTTTGACGTTAGAAATATTATTTACTTTATATTGTCTTTATTTTGAGCTGTCCTAAGTCTATGTTTTTGTCATTGTGTAAATTGTAATTAGTCTTTGTCGCCCCTGTGTGTTGTAATGGCCTGATCAGCCAGTATATATGTTCCCCAGTGTCTCAGTCTGTTAGGTCAGTTCTTTGTGTTAAGTCATGTTTGAGTTTGCTCGTTATCATTTATTTTGAGTTCTGTTCTGTTGACCTCTCCTAGGCCTAGAACTCATTTTGTTGATTTAAAATATTTATTTTGTATGATTTTTG
>JAODXP020000025.1:30386957-30389457 GCA_027497455.2 Sardinella longiceps
TAACCCGTCACCACCCTGTGTTTGCATGACACAGTCTGGCATGACCAACACTTTGCCAGCTCTGAGAGGATCCAAAGCTACATTATTATTGGGGTTGGATTGACTTCTTGTATACGGCAACTCCCTAGCCTGACCAGCATAAAATGTATAGTCTGATCAGTGACCACAACTGACCATGGGTACGACGGCTACAACCAATCAGTGCAACTAACAAGCTGATTCAAACAATGCTAAACACCACATGATTGGTTAAACAACACAACATCTGAATACAAACTAGAGCATTGTGATTGGATAGACACCACCGATGTCTGAGTACAACCTATGGCTGATAGCTAAACATACTCGCTGAGCAAATTCAATTTGCTACCACTACAGTACGTCTAGAGTTCTAGGCTAGCGACTCCCCAGTTGCATGTGAAACATACTGGCCATCACCCAACCAGTGTGAGTCTTGAAAACGTGGGGAGTTTATGCTCTCATGCATATAATCCCTCTCAGACATCTGGAACATTTGTGTCCCACATCCCAGGAGGTCGTGTGTGTCAACCTCAACATAAACCAGTTCCCAGCATAGCTGTGAGTTACAAAAGCCATGCATTACATTGATGAACTTCAGATGTAGCCATCTTAAAAAAAAAAAAAAACAGGTCAGCCGACTTTACAATGCATTCAGCTCATCCCTGGTCAGCACATCAGTAACACACACACACACACACACACACACACACACACACACACACACACACACACACACACACACACACACACACACACACACACACAGCAAAGATTATATAAACAGAGCAAGCCAGAGCCACAATAATATAGGATTTTAAAGGCCCATATCAATATTTGTGGATCTGCCAAGCCGATTTATTGCTGATATTCCTTTTTAATGGGGATTGCAAACCCAGCACAACACAGCTTTATAATACTGGAGCTAAAGGTACAGGATACAGATGCTGAATCAACAGTTCAGTCCAAATACATATAGCTACCCGTCAACCACACACTATTAAAGCTTGTGAACACTTTGCTACTTTGCTTTGCTATATCTTATTGTGGATGGCCACATTCAGTGATAATGCAGTGCTGTGTTAGCCTGGAAGTTCCCATGCTCCTTTGTGCGCTTATTTCATTTGAATCATTTCACTCTGCAAAGCAGCATGGTGACCATGGCCGTTTTTCTCGCCTGCTTTTGGTATCCAATCACAGAACAAAAAGGGATTTGTACGGCCCTCGATTGCATTTGGTATTGGCTCCGAGGTATATACAGACGGTATGATAGACATTCGTAGCGACCAATAAACGGCTCTGGACAATCGTAAACGATGCTTCTGCTACGAGAAATGCAATAGGTAGGTCTCCAGACTAAATATCACTTGTGATTTTTAGTTTGGAATTCGCCAGGCTAGTGCTGTGTTGCAGGGGTCCAACAGCTCATGGATGGATGAATGACAGACAGACAGACAGACAAACAGACAGACAGACATGGATGTTTGACTGACTGCTCATATCTCACATGCAGACACAGCAGCACTCTGCCTGCCCTCGGCGCCTTCCCTTTAAAAATGGGTCACAGAGAGCCTACAGCTGCCGAGGGGTCAACCACAGAGGTCACATATCTGCCCCTAAAGCCCGCAGAGGTCACAACCCCCGCAGGGACTGATATAGCTCTCTGTGTCACTGATAACTACGCCCCCCAACAACAACACACACACACACACACACACACACACACACACACACACACACACACACACACACACACACACACACACACACACACAATCATGCACACTCCCTGTGGGATTTTTTTCTTCTTATATCTCTCTATCACTGTCCCTGGGCTGTGGGTGTGGGAGGGCAGTATTGACCCAATAATGGACACACAGACTTCATTATCAAACAACCACAGGGACCACAGGATTGATGAAGAGGCAGCAAGATGCTCTCCTGTCTCACCCTCCCGTCTCTCAGCTCATTTCTTTATCTCGCTGAGATAACTACATGAGGAGGAGCTGAGCTACATTTGAGCCGTGTGAGTTTCATGACAGATGGTCATAAGGATTTTATGGACCACTGAAACACAGTAAAGATTGACACTGATGAGTTGTTGGCTACGAGAGAGTAATTCATAGTTTTCATATTTCAGATATCAGCTCATATATAACTGGTTACATGAATGGTATCACTTAGCACATGACAACCCAGTCTAATTAGTTTCCCACTGAACTATGGAGTGGGATGCGTGTAGAAAACTGAAATAAATCACATCTAATGTGTCCTATTCTTGTGTTCAGCTCATGTAATAATGGAGAAGCTTGTGTATAACTTGTATGTAATGCAATAAACTTGCATAATCAAAGTTGCATTTATTAGATTACCATTACTAGCTAAATAATTAGTTTACTGTAGCCCATGTGCTGTGGTGAGGAAGAGGATTGTCCAAAAGCTCTGGAATTTAGCTGCTGCCTCTGGGCTTGATGCAGTACTG
>JAODXP020000025.1:30394457-30401957 GCA_027497455.2 Sardinella longiceps
AGTGCAGTGAAGTCTGAGGCTCCTCCGCTAGATCACTTCCTCAGAACTCTCATTTATCAGAGCTACAATGTATCAAGATCTAAAGGTTCCAGAATGGAACAGATCTCATGTTTTTTTCAGCCTGATTACCATTTGAATGCGATTACAGACCGGGCCTGATAGGGCTGGAGAGTAAGAAATACTAACCAAAGATGATTAAACACACACCAAGATAGAGCAATACAATTCATTACAATGGGAGCAACTGTATAAAATTTGGGCCTGCATAAGTCCATTATGTCACGATATAAACTTTTCAATGGTTTTTCGTATCAACTATCAGTATGACAGCTCAACTCCGGTCTGAAAAAAAGAGGGATTTCCTCCCTTCCCCTTATGAAAATAAAACATTGAACTAAATGAATATTTCCACCTTTCACTCTGCTTTCACTCTCTCTGTACAAACATAACGGACTGGTCAAGATAATATCAAACATATTACAATTGCATCAATAATAGGAAAAATTGCATTGTTTTGCATCTGTCACCCAAACCACACCATAGCAACTGAAACACTGCTGCTGTTGATTACCACGGATTATCCATGATTATCATGGACGTTCCATTGTATCACAATTTGAAGTAAATGATCGGGAGGTCTGTCCCTAGCTTCAGGCCTTGAGTGGCCTTCATACTGTGTCATTAGCTTCAATGTTTCCGTGTTCTTTTTGTTCTGGAATGATACTTTTCTAATTATCTTATTGCTGTTTCCAGTATCTCAGAGTCTATGGGATAGGTCAACAAATGCTGTCCTAACTGAAAGTGAAGGTCCTGCACAAATAAATGGAAACAGAATGCTAAACTATATATTTTTATGTATGTCTACAGTGCATTCACGTCAGTAGTGAAGTCAATTCCGTTAGCTAGATGGTGCAAAACATGGGCCACTGACAGTATGCTTCCAGCGTTTTGTTGGTTGTTCCTTGTTGGTACTATGTAGCCCCTTCCAACTGCACTTCTGTAGTTTGCACTAAATAGGCTGACGCTAGACATAACGTCACTGCATTTTTTGCACCAGTAATCATATGCATGTGACAAATAAACTTCCTTGTATCTTTGCCTCCTTGTGTTTACTCTCAACTTCACTCTTACTCCTCACCCTCAGCTGTCTCCTGGTCAGCCCAGGTCGCAGTGGCGCCCGGGGGGCAGGAGGGTTGGGGGACATCTCCTGAGTTGAGCCTGAGCTCTCTCTCTCTCTGAGCAGACGGAGGGGTTGGGATCGTCACAAGTGTCTTACCCTGGATTAGTCCTACTTACGGCCTCGGCTCATCCTCGCAAAACACAAAAAAGCACAATAGCTGCAGCGGCAACAGCAGCAGCTGCCATGCAAATGAAAAAAGAAATTCATCTGCAGGATTACATAAGAGCAGAGACAGACAGAGAGAGCGACAGACAGAGAGAGAGAGAAAGAGAGAGAAAAGGAGAGGGACTTGTGAGGGACAGACTGAGGTAGAGAGGGGGAGGGGGGCTCTGGAAGAGGCATCCGGATGTCTTTGCCACATCTCTCTGGAAATGAGAGCTTCTTCTTCTTCTTCTCTCTCTCTCTCTCTCTCTCTCTCTCTCTCTCTCTCTCTCTCTCTCTCTCTGCCTTGACAGCTTCTGTCTGCTTGAGTAGCTGTGCTAGGGCATGTCCCCTCTGCTCCTGCTCAGCACAAAGGGCCCGAGTGGAGGCCGTAATAAATAGTTGATTAAACAGGCTGCGGGAGTCTTAAAATAACAGCCATGGGTCAGAGGCACATTAGCGGGCCACACGATAATCAGGTCCGATCCAGCAGACTTCTGAACCACACGCCTCAGGATACATACAACGTTTTCTTTCCTTTTCTTTTCTTTTTGTTTGTGTGTGTGTGTGTGTGGAGGGGGGGGGGGGTTGGCAGGACACACCCATGAGTGAGACAGAGAAAGAGCAAAGAAAGAGAGAGATGGAGAGATATGGTAGGACAAGAGGATGAAAGAGGGGAAGAAGGAGGCACTATGAATGAGTGATGGGGGGAAGCAAAGAACGACAGACAACGTGGGGGTGGAAAGAGGGCAGTGCATACCACACATGGAGACTGCACTAAGATACGACAGGGAGAGAGGAGTGGAAGAGTGGAAAGAGATGGTGGATGAGAGATCACTTTGAATGAAGAAAAATATATGCTATAAAAGAAAGAAGTGAAAAATTGTAGATGAAATTAGGAGAAAAAATGAGAGACTTCAAGATTGGGAGCATGATAAAAACTGAGATCAAGACAGAAAGTCAGTGATAAAAGGAGGAGAGAAGGAGAAGGAGGGAGGGAGGGAGTGACTCAGAAAGAGAGAGAAAGAGAGAGAGAGAGAGAGAGAGAGAGAGAGAGAGAGAGAGAGAGAGAGAGAGAAAGAGAGCAGGAGCAAGGGATTATGGATGCTTAGCTCTGAGAATGTCACAAAATCTCTTCTTCATGGGGAGAAGGAAAATGAAAAAGAGGGGAAAACACAAGAAAGGAATATTACAGGGTTAGGGATCACTGCTTACCCTACAACACATGAATGCGGGCAAGCACACACACAGACACACACAGACACACACAGACACACGCACGCACACACACACACACACTTATTCCTACCATTTTTCCAATTGCCTGTAACCATGGTTACGCACACCCATAGCTGAATCTACCGGATGAGCTCATAGCACACACACACACACACACACACACACACACACACACACACACACACACACACACACACACACACACACACACCTGCCAAATGCACCATGATGTCCTGACTGATTTAATAGAGAATCCATGATCCTGGGATGGCTCCACATCAGACACAATTCCCATCTATTTCAACTGTGGATGAAACTACGTCTGAATGGTCTACAAGATTACACTCTCTCTCTCTCTCTCTCTCTCTCTCTCTCTCTCTCTCTCTCTCTCGTCACACACACACACACACACACACACACACACACACACACACACACACACACACACACACACACACACCTGTGGATGAAACTGTTGTGTCACAGCACAGAGGCTGGCTTGACATCCATTATCATTATCTATCCAACAGGTCAAATATAATGGTATCATAAGTCTTAAATTGAAAAAAATTAAACTTGGCGTTTGATAAATATAAAAATGTATGTTGAATGTCATCTTGTCTGTCAGTTCCAAAGTATATAAATCTTTGTGAGGAGATCACACAGGAAACAGATATCCTGGGGCCCACGGTAATAAAATGTGTGTTTTTATCAGGTACACTCTAATGTTTATTCCAGTGTTTCTGAGATTGGCTGGGAGATGCCCATTGGCTTACACACATACACAAACACATACACACACACACACACACACACACACACACACACACACACACACACACACACTTGCTGAGAGGGTTGTAGTTCCTCTCCATCTCCATCATCCTCTCTCATCCAAATACACACACACACACACACACACACACACACACACACACACACACACAGTCTCAGGCTGCTCCTGTGGAGCCGTCGCCATGGTTTCCCGTCTGTTCACATAGTAGGATTCTGCTCCCAGAATGCTTCACATTTGACGCTCGTGCACAAAGGCTTCTCCAGCGGAGCCCAGACGCCTCACTGGAGCGAGTGAGCACTCCACCTCTCCACCTCTGTCTCCCAGCTCACTCGCTATCTATATCCTTCTATTCTATTCTTCTTTTCTTCTCTTCTTTTCATTTTCAGACATCTCATTCTCACCCTCTCACTCATTATCTCTCTCTCATTGTATTTCTTTCCTTCCTTTTCTCACCAACTGTTTTCTCTCTCGCTTTCTCTCTCTCTCTCTCTCTCTCTCTCTCTCTCTCTCTCCATCTCCCTACCTCCTTCTCTCACTTACGTCTTTGTGGTTGAGCAGCATTTCCCCTAGCTGTCTCAAACTGATCCTCCTCCCTTATTTCTTGCTTTCTCTCACTCGATTTGTGTTTTTCAATTTCACTTCCATGTTTTTTTTTTTTTACTAATATAAGTCTCTCCTTGACCATCACTCTTTTTTCACATATTTTTCACTCCATTCTGTTTTAGAACAATATCTCACCTCTTTCCATTCTCCTCTTTCTCTGTGCTTTCTCTCCCCCCTTACTTTACTCTCTCTCCTTCCCTCTCTCCCTCTCTCTCTCTCCCTCTCTCTCTTTCTCCCTCTCCCTGTGTACTAATGACCTCATTATTGATTGTGCTGCATAAAAAAAAACAGGTCCACTTCCAGCGCAGAGCAGCCTGATGCTCCCTACTCTACTGATCTTCAGTTAGAGAGCACAGCATGCACTCTTTCTTTCTCTACTTCTATCATGCTCTCTCTCTCTATCACTGCCCCCTCCTCTCTCTCCTCTCTCTTTCCCTTTCCTCTCTCACTGGCAAAAACACACCACTTACAAGGTCTCTCTCTCTCTCTCTCTCTCTCTCTCTCTCTCTCTCTCTCTCTCTCTCTCTCTCCTCTCTTTCTTTCTTTTTATCCTTCCATCTTTTTCCCTCCCTTCGTTTCTCTCTCTTTCTCTGGCTAGCTGAGCCACCACTTCCATTAGCGATGAGAAGAGCCCTGTCAGCTCAAGGACGTCCCCTATGGTAATTTACATGCTCTCACAGTACAGACAACTTCCCATCTCACATTCATGAGACAAGCTCTCCAACAGAGCTAAGACACGCTTCTCCACCAGACCAACAACAGCATCATTACTGACATGGCTATCAGCCACCCCCCCTCACTCACACACACACACACACACACACACACACACACACACACACACACACACACACACACACACACTCTCACACACACACACACACACACACACACACACACACACACACACACACACACACACACACACACACACTCACACACACTCACACACACACACACACACACACACACACACACACACACACACTCTCTCTCTCTCTCTTACCCCATTTGGGAATCAGCTGCTGAATAAGCTCCTCATTTGGTCAGAGAGAAGGGCTTCATTAGAGATACTTATTACACATACTGCATATTGGGTGCAAACTTAAAAAAAAAAAAAAATCTTTAGAACTCTCAGACTTTCTCCTATCAAATCTAATCCTGTCTTCAGTGCCAGCCCAGCATCCACTAATATTATGGTGTTATGGTGCTTGGCTGCCATTGTGAGTGTGTGGGATAACTAGAATTAAGTTCTTCATGTGAGAGAAAACAGCAATTAATGTTTTCAAAACACTGGGACCAGCTAGGGTTGTGTGGTGTGTACTCACTGGTATGTGCTATAGCACTGGTCAGTCCAGTCGTCCGGACAGATTGGGACATGTCTGTCCGTGTCAGATGTAGAATGCCACAAGCACACAACCAGATCAGCCAACACACTCTGGAGAGGCAGCAGCTCGCTGCCAACCATGGCGACCAAATAACCCATAGCCCCGTTCCAGCAAAGCACTCAACCACTGGAGCCAAGCTCTGGGCTAAAGATGAACTATCCTCTCTCTCTCTCTCTATCCCTCCCTCTCTCTCCCTCCATCTTCTGCCCTATATCTTTTTTTTCTATCATTCTGTCTTCTTCGCTCTATCATTTTCCTCTTGCTCGTTTCTAATTCTTCCAGTAGTTCATCTATTAGAACTATGCTCTGGGCAAACCATTTCTCTCTCCCTCTCTCTCCATCCATCCATCCCTCTCTCTCTCTCTTTCTCTCCATCTCTCTCTCTCTCTCTTTCTGGTGTGAGTGTAGGCCACCCAGCTGTGGAGAAAGCTGATTAGGACCCTGTAGCAACAGTGGGGGCCCAGTTAAATCTCCCCATAAACACCCCGTTCAGCGGGACAACACCAGTAACACCACCCCAGATTACAGCACTCACGAAATATGACACCATGGAGCAGAACACACTCATACTTCAGCAACCGAATGGAACAGAATACAGACAGAAAGGGTACAGAACATAGGCCTACATACAGCAAATTGGACAGGGTATGGAACAAAAAACAGAAAAGGTATTAGAGACGGTTGATAAACGTATGGAAAGGGTATGGAACAGGGAAAAAAATCCTAGAATGAGCATAATTGGAAGGGAACAGGAAAGCTGGAAAAGAACACTGCAGAATGGAAAAGAAACGAACAGACAAGAAAAAAGTGCAGCGGAATACACTCGAACACTAACACCCTATGGAGTTCTCCCGTGACTGTCCAAAAGCCATGATGGCTTTCAACCATGAAGGGGGAAAAAACATGACAGACGAGGAGAAACATTGGAATCTCAAGTATGTGGTTACCCAGGCAGCCCTGCTACCCCAAACACTCCCCCACTCCCCACCCCCCCTCATCCCCCTTCCCCATTTCCATGATCCGCTACCACCGGTCGCTCTCTAACCCTGCCTCCATGGCAACGGCGATGGTGAAGATGAGGAGTTGGTCTCTAAAGGCTCTGGGGGAACAGAGAACAGAGATGCAAGCAGCAGAGAGAGGAAGAGCGAGAGAGCAAGGGAGGGAGAGAGAGAGAGAGAGAGAGAGACCAACAAAGAGAAAAGGGGACAGACGGCGAAACAATAAAGGGAATAGATAGCGCAAGAAAAAAAAAAAGCGAGAGACAGAGAGAGAAGGGAGCGAGACGGAAAGATGAACAGAACACAGAGAGGTATAGACAGAGAGGGGGAGTAAAAGAACGAGGGATGAGAGAGAGAGAGAGAAAAAAAGAAATATTCCTGATGTGCTAGACAGAACAGGAAATGAGAGAAACCACAGGTGTGTTGAGATCAGCGCGGCGTCTGCGTTAACGACGGTAAACGGTGCGATCGGCCGACTGTCTGAATGACGAGAGAGAAGGGTGTCAGTGGCACATTCAGCGGCGTCAGCACCTGGCAGCCCTGATTCTATCCTCTGTCCTCCCATCACCATCACTTGGCTCCGCTCACCGGAACACCTCCACACCCTCATCCCCCCTCCATCACTCTCTCTCTCTCTCTCTCTCTCTCTCTCTCTCTCTCTCGGCAAAGCCCCCTCTCTCGCAAAAAGCTCCCTCGCTCGCTCGTCAGACACACGCACATTAACATTCCAGTCGTCACCACACACAAACCGCAGTCACAGCGAGGTGAGTAACTAACACACACACACACACACACACATACACACACACACACACAACCCCCACTCTGGAGAGACCAGCGCTCAGCTGAAACCAGCACTAGCCGATGGTTGACAGACTGGTATTATACAGTACAAATCTACCGGCTACATGCTCTACATGTGGATGCCTTTCACACCCATCTGTCTGTTCTGCCCAGGTTCACCGTCTGTAGGTAGCAAAGACCCACAATGACCCCCTTTCCCTTGGTCCCAATCTATACCCATAGATTTACACACACACACACACACACACACACACACACACACACACACACACACACACACACACACACACACACACACACCATTTTCCAGTGGTATTGAGAGAAGACCTACCTGACTTTGAATTCAGTGAC
>JAODXP020000025.1:30406957-30416957 GCA_027497455.2 Sardinella longiceps
ACATACAGTGAGCGCACACACCACACATGCGCACACACACTGCTAGAAGCTGATTCATGTAATTACCTCATACACCTCAGAGGACCCCATACAAGGGCGTCCACACAGTATGAGTGTGAATGTGTGTGTGTGTGTGTGTGTGTGTGTGTGTGAGGGTATGTGTGACTTGTGTTACAGTAGCTACACATACATGCGTGCATTGGTGTGTATGTGTGTGTCTGTTTATCTATGTGTATTTATTTAAACCTTTGCATCCAGTGAGCATGTGTGGGTGTACAGTAAGTGTGCGCGCACTGCATACATACGCTATTGAAATTCAATGGGCCTGGTCTGTCTGCTGTAGTACACCCACTCCTTCTGTCTGCTGCTTTCATGGCGGCCTTGAGTGCCCCAGATTTGCACGGAATATTTTTCCTATTTGTGTGTGTATAGTCAATCCGGCAATATAAAATGCCTGCCTAGCATTAATACTGATGATTTCAACCAACTTCCTATTGTGTAGGTGTGTGCAAGTGTGTGTGTGTGTGTGTGTGTGTGTGTGTGTGTGTGTGTGTGTGTGTGTGTGTGTATGCATGAGTGCTTGTGCCTCTGCGTGACAATTTTTTTTCTGTCATCCATTACAAATCAGCCTGACTACCAAATACCAGATGATCTGACTGTTTCACTGAGCTGAAGCACACCCAGGCTCTCTCTCTCTCTCTCTCTCTCTCTCTCTCACACACACACACACACAGTCTCTTAATCCCATTGGAAATACTTGGGCCAGATCAGAACCACAAGAGGCCCATATCAGAACCATATTACAGCCAAACTGGACTCCCGAGAGGTCAGATTAGGGCCACTGTGTTAGCTCAGGACCCTGCAACCTCTTGGACCACAACCACCACCACACATCATGCTGACCAGCCTCCAGACAACCCACTGAGCCCTCTCTGGCTTTACCACCCCCACCCTCCACCCAAGACTGACTCTATAGCTCCCCCTACAGTCATTAAGTGAGCTTGTCATAATGTATAGCAGGAGTCATCCTCAGATCTTTCCAATCCACCTCAGCACAGATATGCAAAAAAGGGCATTCTCATCTTACTTATCCTTCCGCCTTCTCTCTCTCTCTCTCTCTCTCTCTCTCTCTCTCTACATCTACCCTCTCCTCTGTCTCCTATTGGCCAGTCTGTGTCTTTGACCCTTGGTGACCTGTCTGGTGTGCACCGGTGTGTGTGTGTGTGTGTGTGTGTGTGGGGAGAGCCCAGGGCAAGCTTCCGCATGACTACTCAACAGAAACTTTCCATTCAACATTCAATAAACTACTCCATTTTCTCTTACATGCGCACTGAAGCCCAACAATACACAGACCACTCTAAAGCAATTTATGGAACACTGAATTACCTCTGAACACTTTTCACATCTTCAAAACATGACTTACAGTTCATCATCTGACATACAGCGATTAAGATCCCTCAACCATGATGTCTGGCTTGCCGTAGGGATTCCTCAGCATTGCTAGCATTGTAAAGCTCCTTTGTTGACTGAAACACATTTTGAATCTAAACAGTTGTAGTGGTAATGTCATATTCCCGCATCATCATTTTCACAATGGACTTCCAACCACCAAAGATTGCATTTACGGTGGTGCTTATTGGCCATATTGGCTCAATGTAGGAGATACTAATGATAAGTCAAGGGTGGTCCTCAGTGGGGTTGTTTCCCAAATCAGTGGTAGTTGTGGAAGGGTAGTTCCAGGGTCATAACAGATCGGCTCTGTAAAGCAATAAGCTTTCAGTTGTTTATTGGTGAGACAAATTTGTGTTGTCACCTGGATAGTCTGCCAAAATTGATTGAAAATTGATGTCTAGTGTTAAACAATTAGTCATCACACAAAAACCAACCCTGACCAAAATTCTTGCTAACACTGTTACAGTAACAGGCCTCTACACCAGCAGTCTATTCAAGAGACCATCTAAGTAAAGTGTGATCCTTAGCCCCTTTGTGCTATCAGTTAAGTTATGCTGTATGAACACTGTATATGATAAATGAGTGCCCATTGGATAGGTCTTTATCATCCTTCCCTGAGTGGCACACACACATCCATTTGTGGGTCATGCCGGCCGGCCACTGCTCCAGTGGCATCGACGGGCATCGGTGCGGGAAAATCATCTGCTCCGCGGCAGATCAATGGCACGCTGGCTTTTAGTGCAGCCATGCCATGCCATGCTCCGACGCAAAGCACACTCAGATGGGATTTATTATTGCCCAGATGCACACAGACGGAGAGAGTGGAGAGAGAGAGAGATAAATAGAGAAAGAGAGAGACAATGAGAGAGAGAGATGACTAAAGACGGAGACAGAGAGAGCAAGAGAGACAGGCGATAGAGAGAAAGATAGAAATAAATAATAGACAGAGAGAAAGAGAGAGAGAGAGAGAGAGAGAGAGAGAGAGAGAGAGAGAGAGAGAGAGAGAGAGAGAGAGAGAGAGAGAGAGCTGCCTGGTCTTACATCACCAGCATTGCTCCACATGTGGGCAGGTCTCCGTCAGCCAGAGACTGCACAGCCCTGTCCAGTCAAAACAGTGACAGGAGGAGAACATCAAAGAGAACGGAATAAACCACAATACGTGACGTGGTTTAGTCGTCCACTCGCTGGTCTCCTCAGCAGGTGCTGATCAGATAGACTGTGAAGTTAAAAAAAACCCAAAAAACAACAAAAACAAATTTAGAAGAGAGCCCAGGAGCTTATGTCACCGACGTAGCCGACTGCAGATGCATACGAGTTAAAGTAAGCCTTCCACTGCACTGTACAGTCCAAACCGATCAAAATGGATATGGATTAACCATAGACAGATAGAGACAGAGAGAGAGAGAGAGACAGAGAGAGAGAGAGAGAGAGAGAGAGAGAGAGAGAGAGAGAGAGAGAGAGAGAGAGACTGGATTAAACGAGCAGGTTCTTTTTTTAAGCAGTGGGTACAGTCCATATTGGCTCATGAATTCAAAAACAATCAGACTAAATAAATAAAGAGGCAGGCAGGCACGCAGCAGCTCAGACTAACCTGGTACTGTCAATCTGGAGCTCCCAGTGCAGACTTTAATGCTTAGATATTCAAACAGTGAAATATGCAGAGGATCACAAGGCTACTGCACAAAGCTAGGCTGCAGCGATGTTTCAAATAACTTGCTTCAGCATGTGACTTTTTTTTTCTTTTGTGTCTGTGTGAACCTATGGGAGGTAGAGTATACATGACATGTATTCAATGAGCACAGGCAAGTGTTGGTAGAAAAAAAACACTTTGAACTTCTTTGAAAATCTGAACATTTTGTGTTAATATACCACACTGTATTGACTGGAATGTTGCATTCCAAACTGCCTGCGTAGTCCAGTGGACTCTAACTCACTCGTTTCCTGTGTTTCCTGGTCAGTGGTCGAAGCAATAACCCGCTAATGAAAGAGCTAAAGGTCACTCACAGAATCGGGTCAAACATATGGAAAATTGGAAAACCGTACAAGCACAAGGGTAACAGGCCATTGACATGGCACAGTAATTCTTTAACATTGTGCAGCAGGAAAAAAGTTTATAGAAAAAAAGGTTATGGTCCATGGATACGGCAAACGTCAGACTATAATTAAGGTGTTGGCTATAAAATCACAGTCAAAAATCACAATGCCAATGCTCTCTGGCTGCCCAGGCTTTCTCTATCTCTGCCTTTTGGACACACAGACACACACACACACACACAGACACTGGCGCACACACACACACACGCACACACTGGCGCACACACACAAAAAAATGCCATTAACTCAGACAGACACCACAATCCCTGCACACATGGTGCACTAACACACCCTAGTGTCCAGCTCTCCCTTGTCTGTAGCAACCATAAGCAACCTCACCTGTTACAGAAAGAGCCCTGCTCCACATCTATCATTATTATATGCTACCCATAGGACTTGTCAATATTAAACGCAAAAAGAAGGAATAGAAGGAAAGAAGAAAAATGAAGTTCCTTTATATCCAGTGGTCTAGCGTAGAAGTACATTTCCAAAATGAATAACCGTAACACATGGCGTAGTCTCAGAGGGAAAAGGGAAATGTAACATAAGAGTATTTAAAGTGTGTTTTGCACTGAAGCCCTGTGTGGTAGCCATGTGTGGCTGCGTCCACATGCTGAGCAGATGGCACGGTGTGGATGCAGGAGGGGCTTAGCGCCACCACAGCCAGGTGAGTGCCCACATGCACACACAGCCAGCCTGGATCCAGCCTTGGCACAGAGCCTGTGGTGCCAGCAGCTCGGGCAAAATCAGAGCTTGGAAAAGTGGGAGGAGGAGGGGTTGGGGTGAAGTGTTGGAGGAGGTGCCTGCGGGTAAAGTTGGCACACTGTTTCTCTGACCTTGGGAGAGAGAGAGAAATAGAAATAGAGAGAGAGAGAGAGAGAGAGAGAGGGAGTGTGTGTGTGTGTGTGTGTGTGTGTGTGTGACACCACTGGCCACAGCCTGGCAGCTCTGCCAGCTCCCCTGTCAGGAACCTAAAGGCGAAACACGTCACCACACAACACCCCAGAGGGTAGAGAGAGGGACACCTGCTAACACTGCTGCCAGCGCCCGTTAGCCTCAGTCCAATAGTCCTCAGGGTAAGGAGGGCCGGATCTGGGCCAGATCTCAGCCTCTGTCTGCTCTAATCTCACATCAAACCTCAGCACACAGCACCCCAGGGGGGTACCAAATCCCAGGAGAGCACCGGCTCACTGCAGAGCCAACCGCTGTTAGCCTCAGCCCCACTTTCTGATGGGGTTCAAAAGTTACCCACACCTCTGCCAGCTCCTATCTAGGGTCCAAAGGCATGCTACATTTAACAGGGCCTACATACTGTAACACACCAGCAAGAAACCTGCCCCTTTAACCCTCTCTAATCTCACACCAAAGCCTCACCAGCCACACAGCATGACAGTAGACCAGCAAGTCTGGCAAAAGAGGATCTGTTCACAGAGACAGAGAGAGTTCACTCACTGTTCCAATTCTACTGGGGAACCAGAACAGTGTCCAGATCCATACCGCCACTGCCTATAGTATCTACAGTTCAAAAGCATGCCATATATGATACTTAAACATAGGACACACAGGCTGGATGCCCATCAGCCTTGATCCAACTAGCTTGGGGGGAAGACCAACACCTAACTCCACCTTGATCCATCTAGCTTGGGGGAAAGATCAACACCTAACTCAACTCCTTGCTAGAGTCCAAAAGCACTCGACTCTTCAACACTTGACACATTAGCATGCAACCGAGTGTAAGAGCAAACCTGTGATCGAAACTGCCAGCCATCCTGCCTTTGGGGGCCTGTGGACCAGAGGGCCGGATCCATGCCACATAAACGGGGCCAGAGTAGAGCAGTCTGCCCTTCCAGCGACTGTCTGGGAGTACAGCTCCCCATCAACACGCCGCCACATGCCTCAAAGGCTGCTGACCTCGCTCCAATCCAACATCAAACCTAACCATGAAGCACCGCAGCAGGGAGCTGAGTGACAGAGTGAAACAGCCAAAAGGACTGCCATCTTCTGCTTTAGCATGGGCCCAACATTAGGGCCAAAGCTATTTACCATTCCTGTCTATGTGGTTGCCAAGAACACAGCTAACCAGTGCTACACATCTACAGACTAGCAGTTTAGCGAGATATGTGGGCCTGTCTAACAGCAAACAGCACTGGCATCAACTGCTAGCTTCAGTCTAGAGTAGACTAGGACAAGAGGGCACTCTCAAGGGTGAACAGGCTCATACCTGTGTCAGATCAAGGTCAAATTCAGATCAAGAGTCTGTCCTGACAACCTGGTGAACCCCCTGTGAGATTACCTGCAAGACATAACTAAAAGCACTGGCACCTACTCATTTTTCCTCAGTCCAAAGAGGACATGTCCCCTTCAGCTCAGCACCTGGCCTTTATCAACAAAATGCGTCCTGGTGGAAGAAAGATAATTAGCCACACCCCACATTAAGTTCCCCTTGCCATTTTTTTCTTCCTTTATCTATTTCTTTAGAACATACAGTTTTTGTATATTGGTTGAAGGATTTAAATCGATCAAAAATCAGTTCAGGAAGCCAAGGGCATAATGCCAAGGGGTGACCCAATACCTGGGATGCCTTATGGTCTGGTTCTGACTGGACCTGCTGCCAGGAGCCCAGCTGGCAGATGTCCAGTGTCAACCCAATAGCAGGACCCAAAGAACACCAGTCAGGTCAAACAGACTAATTGATTGAGTCCTCTAATATGCTTGTCTGGAGTATTCAATTGTTTAGATATAGAATAATTTCAATGAAGGTTATTTAAAAACTGTCAACCTGAAGCAACCTGAAGCAATCTCAGCAGTTGTGTAGAGTTGTTTTGTCCATAACGCATATGGGTGGTACTAGCAATGCAAAAAGCACCAGGTTACAACATACAGTACAGCCTACAAGTTGGTAAACCTAGGGTTAGAAAATCGTAATCAATTTAGCTCTGTAGGCACAAAATCACACTGTCATCCTGGTTGACATGCAGGCTAGTTGCCACTGTTAATACGGAAAAAAAAAGAAAAACAAACTGAGCTACCTCACAGCCAACAGGTTACTAAATAAACAAGACCTTCTGTACATTAGAGCCATTTGGCTCATGCAAATTCATTGACTTAAAAAATAGATAAAAAAATATGCATACTGAACTACTTTTGGGCAATTCCATGCAAATACCTTTTTAATTACACGCCAATAAGACTGATAAGATAGCCTACAATGTATGCAAATTCAGTTCATCTTACAAGAATTCTATAGCACTCAAAATTTTGCCCCAACACTCAAATTCCCATTCTACCATACATTCTATTTTGGCATTGTTGAAAAGAATTTGATCCCCAACAGATCAAACTCAAGACAAGAAGGCTGTGGAAAAGGTGCTGATTGTTATTGCTTTCAAGTTCCCATTTTTAACATTTTCATTTGAAGACATTTCTTCATCAATAGGACATTATCAGGATCATCCAGTAAGTAAGTGGGCCTGAGTTTGTCTAAAGGATGTTCGTTTTCACATACATAGCGATTTTAAGTGTAAGACAAGTAGTCAAATTGTGTGATTGTCAGCTTATCTTGTGCATAAAACTAAGGCTTGTCTGTGTGGACAAGACTACAATTTGAAAAAGACTACACTACTCAATGCTGCGGAAAGCATCAGTCCTGTCTATGAAGCTCTTGTATGGCGTCTGGGTTTTATCTAGGACTTTAAAAACTTCCAGTGAATACAAAATGTCTCATCTGTGACCAATAAATGTGTCACCATCTACATCCTCCACAGGAGTCCTAGAAAGACCCTGACCCGAAAAGCAGACATAATCTACATGACAGCATGAAGCATAAATGCTTCTCCAGGTGATAGGTGGTGCTGACACTGGGCATTTCAGTAAAGCATGACAGAAATAAAACGTAAGACTTATGAATATAAGCCACCACAAAACTCATCTTGGCATTTGAGATAGACCTACAGTTATGGTCATTATACGTACTGTACATCTACAATAGGCTTCACAGTCCCATACAGAATAGGGAGGAAATATCACATGTAAAATAATAAAAGTGAAAGCCAGAAATCACTAGGAAAGTGGAGGCAGCAGAGTCTTGGGAAGCTCTTTTGCTTTTACCCATCATGAGATGCTTTTGTGCAACATCTCTGTGATGAGCAATCTTTTTTAGTCCACTAAAATGTAACAAATATTTATACACTGATAGGAGGATGAATAACCTTTAAATTTTAGCTTGAATGTTGTCATTTCTGTGCAGAGGATGGGATTATTGAGTTATAGGCAAAATCTGGTAAAAGTTTTGTTTTGGTTAAAACAGCTTAACTGAATGAAAAATGTTAATAAGGTCTGCTATTTTGGTTGGAGATTTGGTGTAGCCTGGCACTACACATTTTAACCAGTAGAGGCAGTGCTGCTATTCTTCGACAGCCAGGCTTGCTTTCTGTGTGTTGCTGCTACCTTCCAGTGTTTCCTATTCCCCCTGGGTTAGAGGTAGGATATGACTGTCTGTGTGATGCTAGAGTCTATCATAGGCTATCACTGATGAAGTAGAGATGACTATGTTCTTTCTGATTCCCTTATATTTAGTATGATGTAAAGACAAATTCTAAAATGCTGTCTTGATACTCTAAAAGTAAGCTTATATTGTATTCTTCTTAAGTTATAATGATCATTGGCCTGTCATTCAAGTCCCCAAAGAATTTAGGCTAGCCTACCATTCATAAAAGGCCTAGGTTACACTTGAATGAAACACTTATAGCACATGGATGCAGTCGATTTGCAGTGCAATTTTGTGGTTAAACAATATCCTAATTGAATAACGTTTAGTGTAGTTAAAAGCCCTATTACAATGCCTCAACTCTAATTAGCCTGTGCCTAATTTTTAATTATTTTATGCCAAATTCCCGGGGGACACAAAATCAATAGTGATCCCACTGAAGTTCATCACCATGTTCCACATGCCACACGTGTAGTCTGGTTTCTATAGCAACAGCTCCATTCGGGAGACCCCTCCCTCCATGATGACACATCACAGCGCGAGCGCACAGGCAGAATGGGAGACATTGGCGTTTTATGCCCATTCTTTCCTCGCCTCCATGAAACACTCGCATCCATGCCCTTGCCCTTGCCGCCTACCACGGGGCACGCAGTGACTTCACATCCAACCACTGTTTCACACCACTCAACCAATATGATAAGATATCAGCCATAACTGGAAGACAGACCACTGCCTCTAAATGATGCGTCTTTTCTACCTCAACCTGATGTACGCCACACTGAACAATATAAACACGCGCTGTTCTGCGTTACTGCTTGACATTGTGAATCGAAAGAATGAGCGTTAATCAGCTATATTCTATTCATCACATATTATTCATTGAAATATGATAAAATGGTGCTTGGGTGCGTACAGCACTAGCGTCGTTCATTGTGCGTTAATAACGCGTTGTCTCGAGCGCATGCTTTTGCTTACCTCATGTCTCTTTCTGCTCCACTCTTATGACAAATGACAAATTATGGCGACGAACCCTTCGTCCTCTTCTCTTGCGAGCCCTCAGCACAGTTCACAGTCACATATAACAAAATATCCAAAGATGTTTAGCCTACTGTAATATCAATGTACGCCAATGCTACAGTAGCCTTTGAAGCCTGCCGGAGATGTGCGGATGCTGAGGTGCCGTTGCGAGGGGCTGAACTGCGGGGAAAACGAAATGCTCACTCTTTCTCTTTTACAACCGAATAGCTCTCCTATCTCTCTTGAAACGACTTTAGTCTTCTCAGTTCCATTTCAGGGCGTTTTTGACCGCTGTCCGCCTAGAAACGCTGATCGGTGTGGCTGTCAGCAGCTCACGGGTTGCCATCTTTCCCCCATCCACCGCTGGGAGCACAGGCAGAGAGAGAGGTCTGCTAAAATATTCAGCACTGACTCACCGTGTTCCTTCTGCCCAGTGGCGCCCTCAGGCCGGCGCAGAAGCTACTGTAAATTGTTAAATTAGCCTACAACACTTTCTGCTGTACACTGAGCGTTTAGAAATCACCACTACTAAATGCCGGAAAGCGCATTAACTTTGTGGTAAAATAATAATACTTGTGTTTAAATAGGCCTAATCATGAAATTAATGATAATATTATAATGATGATAATAATAATAATTGCATCACCATCATCATAATGCAGGGACTGGGCCAACATTTTACGATTAAACATGGCGTAGACTGCACGATTTAACGAACAGGGTAGCCTATACAAATGAGAGTAGGTCAATGAATATAGCCTACTGCATATTGCAAACTTGTGCTCATGTTTAGTCAAAGTTTTCTTTGTCAAGCGTCAACTTTTAGACATAATGTGGCGACATACCCAAACTAACAGCATAATGTTATCACTTGGCTAGAGATACATTTTTTGTTTGACAATGACAAGGGACAAAAGATGTAAATGGCCCAACCTAACAGAATAGAATTTG
>JAODXP020000025.1:30421957-30459265 GCA_027497455.2 Sardinella longiceps
ATTTCAACTTTAATCCTGGTCCTCCCAACAGCAACATATCTCCACATATTGTGGGATACTGGACACTAAACCAGCTTTCCCAGATTACTTCTTCATCTTGCCTTCCTGAGGCACCAAACAATAGAGCTCCACCACCTCCACTCAGCATCCATATGGACACAGCAGATTAAAATAGCCCTTAATCCCGGGCCTCAAAAAGGGAATTACCAGGACCTGAAATACGGTCCTCGTGTCCCTTTGCACTCACGTGAGGCGTCGCTTACATAACAGACTGCCTACATCAATGACAGTCTAGGATCTGAGGAGGACATATGATGCGGTTGTGATCTAAAAACCAATCTGCCTGGCATGTAAAGAGTTAACAAATGCAAAGGCATCTAGATAACTACATGCCCAAATTCACCATAAACCATACACAAAATCTGTCATTACATGTATACTATACTATACTATATCTAAAAAAGTTTTCAAACTACAATGGAAACATCATGGTCTCATCTCACAAATATTAGCTGTTTCCAGTTGATGTTTTTCTTCTCTGCCAAACTCTACTTCCAGCTAAATCCGGTAAACTACATGTCTAAAGCTGGTGCAAAGCATTTTTTTTCTTTTCTTGTGGCTAATAGACATAGTACTTGTGGTTAGCTAAACTACTACATTAGTGAAATTATGTACTCAGAGATTGACTCATAAGAAGAGTGAAGGATAAGATTTAGATATTTCTGCATACATAACTGTAGGCTAAATATACCAGGTGTACTGTATGTATAAATGCTCAAACCGTATTACGCAATTATCTAAAAAGAAGGCATAGAAGATCAACATCATGTTTAAATGCTGTTGCACTGCGCATGCACTAAGCTGAATAGAGTTAGGTAATTATGGGGTAAATAGGCTATCTGCAGAGTACAGTAGGCTATATCTGGTGCACTGGCATTTTGCCCCAGCAACCAACACTGGACTAACAGAAATTCTTTAAGTACTCACTTGCCAGACAGCTTTAATGCTTTCATATATTATAGGCATGGAATAAGCTGCAAGGATACTTCACTTGGAATACTTTCTGTCTTGCTAAAGAGAAATTTTAAAAACAGCCCTTGCAGGAAAATGTCAAACCGTCTGCCACTGTTTAGTCCCAGACCCCCTATCATAATATTTCTATTTTGGTATGTTTATAAGAGAACTCTGTTTCAATTTGTTATATATTACAATTTTTACAAGTTAACTTCACACTCATTGTTATTGTTCGTCACATTTTTACAAACTTTGTGTAGTGCCCTGAAAAAGCTGATATTTTAGTTGAAAGTGTTTTGTAATCAAAAACTGAAATTTAATATAGCCTAACTAGATAAGAAGAGCTTATGTTTACAAAATATTGTAACCCTGAAAACAACTTATCCTCTGCGCACTGCGACAAACATGCGTTTTCCTTCCCTTTCCCAAACACACCGTTGATGATAGTTCAACCTGATGACAACACACTGATAAAATTCAACACAGAAAAAAGTCCCCCTTGATGCAGGAAAGTTCAGGTGTCATCCCTGTTGTCACGGAAACTCACTGACCTGTCATGAAGTCTGTGTCTGGGGCCAGCAAGGCATCGCCATGGTAGCGAGCCCCTCCAGAGTCCGTGGTTGCCATGGCTCCTGCATGCTCAAGCAGCTCCTCCATGTGTGTGTCTGTCATGCTGGTGTCTCTCTGCGTGTGAGAGGGAGTCCTCTCAGCTTATGTTAATGTGTGTGTGTGTATGCGTGTATGAAAAAGAGTGAGTTCACACACTAATAATGTAGGTGGGTTGACTGGTCAAACAGAATGCTCCTCCTTCATCCTTCCTGAATGACCTTCTCAATCCTATTCTCTCTCTCTCTCTCTCTCACACACACACACACACACGCGCACACACACACTCGCAGATCTTGAGGAGGATGATGTCATTAGAAGGCCAGATTAAGGACCTTGGTAATCTCAGCTACGGCAGTGCTGAGGGTGTGTTTGTGTGTGTATCCAGTTGATCAACAGTGATAATTTAATAAAGTATAATAAAATAAAGTATTTTCTTTATATTGTGGTCAGAATCCAGACAGAGTGAAAATACCAACACCCTCGTCTGGTATTACACAAACATCACACAAAACACACTCTCACAAACACCAACACACACACAGACACACACAAACACACAGACAATCAAATAGGCTACCTTAACTCACATAAATTCTAATAAACACAACCCCTTAAACTCAAACACACAACCATGTTAACCAAGCTCTAACATACTCTTACATACTTAGGCTTACAGTCCCTGCCCATCCAACCCCACCCCACCCCACCCCATGCCCACTTCCGTCTTAAGAAAGAGCAGCAGGTCGGTAAACCCAGCTCAGTGTGAGGATTGATGACCCCCTCTTAGTGGCTTAGCAGGGAAACTTAATTAGTGACTGATTCATTATGGATTCGTAAGCACACAGCAGTTTATTACCTCTCTTGACAGACTGACATGATTGGGTGGCTGCTGGGCTGTGTGTGTGTGTGTGTGTGTGTTTGTGGGGTGGGGGGCTGGGGCGGGGGGTCGACAGAAGGCCATTCACAAATAAGTACCCTTTCTGTCGACGTCGCAGTGCCAGGATTGCCACCCGTGTTGGCACGGTGGGCAGATGTTCCGGCAGGGCACTAAAGTGCCAATTCATCACGATCCTCACGGGTCAGTTATAATCAAAACAATTAACCTCAGTCAGAGTGTCTCTGTTTCAGCACAGATATCACAGGCAGGGAGACCACCACCACCACATCCTGCTGTATTATAGTATGGAAAGACTCCCCACAGTATTTAATTGGCAACCCACTGTTATTCCCAGCTGTTGGACAGTTGCCGTTTTAATACAATTACACATATGGCAGATTTAAATATTTATAATACTGCATCGCAGATTTACAATTAATTTACAGATTTACAACTAATACAGTCAGGCTACAGATTATGGCAGACATTAAATCATCCCTGAATCCTCTGATACTACAATATAATAATACTTACATGTAGTTGGGTCAGTAATGTTTTGTTTTGTGTCTGCCTCGTATGCACACACCATCCACTGCAATATTACATTATCATCACATTAATATTGAGACTGTTTGCTTTAAGGGAGTGGGCTGGAGTTGGTGTCTTTTATTTCTCCTCAGGCACACAGACATACAGTAAAACTGGTACCTCTGCATTAGGCCCATGACTACCTTCCCTTCATGGCTCATTATCACATGGCCCATTGGTATTAAAAGTCCTCTGCCCAGGCCACAGTGCTATTATGCTATAAGGAGTGGGCACTATCCCCCTGGTTCCTTATTCTGACTGAAATTTGGGGGCAGCTGTACTACTGTCACTGCTGCTATAGAGTCCTGGGCCAGAGACTCCTCACAGACACCTAATATCCTTAATAAGGATGAAGGCACAAAGCCGAGTCTCCTACCCATAATGCATTGTAGGGGCCTTAGCTAGGCATTAGGTGCGTCTGTGTGTGTGTGTGTGTGTGTGTGTGTCAAGGAGCCTGTACATCCAGTGCCTTCCTACACAGACCTGTAACAACTTCCTGTACAGACTAACATAGATCAGCATGAACCAGCACAGATTTACATGTACACAGACAAGCACAGATCAGTAAAATCAGGAGTAACACAGACCAATCGGAAACAACAGTTGAATTAAAAAAAATTGAAAGTTACGATAGTACATCAAATTCATGCAGAATGCAGAAGATAATTAGAATGTGGTGCTTGTGAGTGCACATTTGTAAGGTGCTATTAAGTCTACTCTTGCATATCAAATATCATTAAAAATATCTTTTATAATAAATTCACTAATCTTGTCGATCTTCTGATTCAACCAACTCATTTGAGTTAAATTTTGGAGTAATTTAGATTTAACTCTAAATTCTCCTGCCCTCCAATACAAGTATGAGTTTCATCACAAAAGGTGAATTTATCACACTACTGTCTACTTGTCTTTGCAAAGGTGCCAATTGGGGCGGGTCAAGGGGGTGTGTGGTGTTGCAAGACAGATACTGTATCTCAAAAGACAAAACAACCAGATCAGGGTATCATATCAAGGTACATTTTATTCCCTTAAAAGCCAGAAGCTCAAAAAAGGTACGGCCAGCAGGTCAAGGGAGTCCAAGTAATAGTCACAAAAGACAACGTATAAATAGGATTTCAGTTTGAATAACAGATCAGCAGAGATTCTTACTTCATAAAAAAAGAAACACTTAGAAACAAACAAAACAGAGAGTGCATGACAAAGCAAATCAAAATCATCTAGTACAAACATCTCTCTACTTAAAAATAACTCTTCAAAAGGAATATTCCCCAGTCTTAAATATCAAAATATATATATAAATATAGATATGCCAACATTAAGCTTCTAGAGACAGAACAAAACAAACCATGTTCTGAGCATTTTCCATACCATTTTCTTTTCCCACTTCAGAAATTTGGTTGAAGAGGAAACAATGTCATAAAAGTAAGTGGAAGTCTAGTCTGTCAAGGGGTTTGACCAGGAAGAATGCCTTTCCCATGACATAGGCTATTTAATCAGGCTATATTTCAGGAAAAATGCTGTTTACTAAGCACAACAAGAGGGGTTATTTAACACTTTCAGTTAAAGAGGATGTAGCACCCCCAAGTTTGGGGGAAAACACTAGAACTACCCTGAATACTATCAATAGAAATTTGGGTTTTCTAGCCAGGATACAGAGGGATTATAGGTAGTGAAGACACCAGGCAGACACCAGGACATTCCTGTCTTAAGACTATAGAGAGAGTTTACACTTATATAGCTCTTGTTCTTTTCTGCTTTGTCTCACAAAGACACCTTATTAAGGGGGGACTATGGAGTAACAGCTGTGTGCCCAAAGGCCCTCGTGTCTCCGGGAGACACCCACCAAAGATCTCAATCACAAGAAACAAAGCAGACGTCACTCTTGGAACCTTTTACATGTATCTCTACATTCTCCATTCCCTAGTTAAAGTAAGGATAGGTGTCCACGCAAGTGTGGCAAGCAAGAACTAAACAGACATTTGACAGATAGCAGCTGACTGTTCAAAGTTCCTCGGGGCACACTAGACGAGAGCCTGTCTAAGAAAAAGTACTGCATGTAGGAGGCTCACGGCTCAAATCATTCTCGTTTCCACCTAAACAACTCCCTCTGGTGGGGAATAAGGGTACATGCCAGGTTAAGGCCACACCCACTACTACAGTGATCAGCCTCGAAAAAAATGTTTCGTCGTTGTTAGAGGTGGGAATGTTACCCACCTGAACCATTATTGTTAATCTAAGATTATTCACAAAAAAACAAATAAACAAACAAACAAACAAAAAAACAGAGAAGCTCACCCATACAAAGCTAAGAGGATGGTGACGGTCGGAACAGTACGGAATCAGTACAGCACAATCACAGACAGTAGCAGACTCACTGGCCCAAATCTGGACCAGATGAAGACCGGATCTGGGCCAAGCCTGCAGCTCTCTGGCATGAGACAGACAGGGTGCCCTACTGGAAGAGTTGGCCACCTGGGATATCAGAAAAGCAGACCTCCATCACCATACACTCTCAAACCAGAGGTCCACTATCTAGGCTATAGGCCAACAGAACACCTTTCAAGGGTCTGAGTGAACTGTTAAGTTTTCGCCCTTAATCACACAGAAGCATTTGGAAACAGAGAGTACGCAGTCCCTGACACAGTGGTGTGTGTGTGTAACTATGTGTTAGCTGTGGGAAGGGCAGGTTTAAATGTGCTTTGGTCCTCACCAGTGATGCTAACTTGTATTGTCACACAAATATTAACACACAGCCATATTTTTTAATAAACATTTTTTTTTAAATAATAATTTTTAAATAATTATTATATCATCTCATCACTGACCACAATATTGCAACTCAAAGAAAAAAACAAATCAAATCAATTAAAAAAAATGTACACATTTTTCATTAAAGAAGTTGCATTACAATCTGCTTTTTAAATTCTTAATACAAATGCACTGTGCAGAATCTATAAAAGACTACCTTTGAATTTTTGAAGAAAGAAAAGAAAAATTATGTACATCCCCTTAGAAATATTTCAACTGATGGCTCAATACTTTTTATACTTTGGGTCAGACGTGAGTGTTATAACTCTCCATTTCAAATGCATCAATGATGGATATCTCATCAAAAAATCAGTGACATTTGAATTGTCAATCTGAATAAAGATTTTCTTTTCCAAAAATACTCCATTGAAAAATATACATAGCATATTCCACCTAAGGAAATAGTTGTAGTAAAATATTTGTCTCTGAATTTGCTTTGCATTTGTTGTTTGTTTGGAGAAGAAGTATACTGATTGTAGATATCTTTTGAAAAAAGTTATGTGCTCCAGATCATCCACCAAGGTTACATACAGGGACTATTCCAGTTTTGAACGGAATCAGTTTGGCCGTATTCTGGTCTCAGGCATAAACCGTATATTACCAATATTCCGTTTAAAACCGGAATAGTCCCTGCCTATAACTATGGTGACTGGCTGCAATCTCAACACATGGGAATTGCTTAAGGTAGTAAAAGAGCCCCTTGTCCTTGCATATGTTGTGGCAGGAGTCAGACCCTGTATGGGAAGCTAATTGGATATAGATGAGCATAATACTTGAAACAAACAACCAAGATTGAAGCCTTGATGTAAAATCAAATTATGATTCTTACTGGAGAACATTCTTAAAGGTGTGTAATAGCGAATGAAATAAACCTTTACAGAATATTTTCATTCAGATCTACTCCTGCAAGGACTGGGGCAATTTTTTTTTTTTTTTTTTTAAAAAGGAACACATAAAGTTTTTAGATGGTGTATCTTTCTGTGAAAGGGAGAAACCGGCAAAGGAAGAAATGGAAGATGGCAACACAAACACTGAGGATGAGCACGTGCCACTGCACGTGTCAAGGTCACGACAAAAACAGGCATCAAATAAGGTGATCAAATGTCATATTATTGATATCATGAAAACATACAGAAAGGTGGACACACAAAATAAAATCTCTGGAAAAATTTGTTGATTTCCCCCCCATCCCATCCCCCACCCTCTGACCCAAACAAACTTCTGACAGTACTGATCAGCAAATTGACATTTGATTTGTTGCAAGATTAAATAGAATCGCCTTTTATAGGAAAACTTGGAATGTGACCACTATAATTTAAAGGAGCACTGATTTCACGCCTCTTTCCAAAAACCTGAAATAGAGCCCAAGAAACAAAGGCGGTTTCACACATTATGGGCTAAATTAGTGCAATTTCACTAGACAGAGAGAGAGAGAGAGAGAGAGAGAGAGAGTAAAGGTTAGACCTGTGTCAAATAATGTTTAAGGACTTCATATGAAGTCTGTCTAGAGGACAGGAGGAATGGCTTCAACCAACCTCAGAACTCAGAACTGCATTTAGAATCCATCGTCACTAACTAAAAGATGCCTCAGGGATCTGATATCAATTTCACTCAGGTGTGAAATAAACACATAAATAAATACATAAATGAATTTATAATGTCAATACATAAAAATGCAAATAATTTATAATGATAGTAATAAAGATCTCATAAAATATCACTATATATTTTTTTATGTCACATCTACAAGTGACTTAACTTAATTGGGAATAAATGTATTTGTGTAACCATATTTTACTTTTTTTTTAAGCTTTACCAAAGAAAAACAAAACAAACAAAAAAACTCCACATTGGAGTTTGAAATGAACACATCCTGATCCATTTCAAATACAATCCAGATTCACTCCAAATTCCACTGGATCTGACAGGAATTGTGGTCACTATGGCAATTCCAAATACTTATCATACCCCCTTTCTAATGTTTGATTCAGGTGTGTGATTCAGGTGATTCAGGCAAAGGAGCTGTAGATGACAGCAAGATGAAGAATTGGCTACTACTGCTAATTGTCCTTTGGCTTGTTGAAGAACAAGAATATGCTTTCACAGAGCATGGGAGGCTAGGAAGAGGACCACCTGCCTTCCGCAATAAGGCAAGTTTAAGAGAAGGGTAAATGGAGGGACACGTGGGACAGTTTTTGTTTATTTTTTTTGGACCCTGTCAGCAGCCAGTCCCATCCGACCCCCATCAGAGCGGGGGGCTGTTTGAAGGGCATTTATCTGTTGACCAGTGGGGGGCCTGACAGTCCATGCTTTGAGCAGGTTTGAAAACAGAGGACAACAGACAGAAAAATGCTCCTAGTCACAAATGCTGAACACATATGGGATCTCAAGCTGGGACTTCAGTAACATCCAGATTGCAGAGAGGATTGGTATGGATCCAGACCTTTTGCGCCACCCAACAACCGATCTGGCCTAGAGTTGGTCCGAAAACAACCACAGGATCCAAATCAGCCAAGTACATATAAACAACATGCTAGATCTGGACCAGTACTAGACTGCCAAGCCAAGTCTGAATCAAGCACAAGCCAAGAGCTAACCTTGATCGGCCAAGGCCAGATACAGAAAAGAATCAAGTCTAGGAGACCAGATCCAGATTAGTATTATAAGCCAAGGCCAAAATCAACTTGGTCTAGATTCCCAGATCAAAGCAATTCCAGAGTCAAGCCTAGGGAGAGCAGGAGTAAGTTTTCCAAAACCACAGCAACTTAAGTTAGTTGGCAATGGGAAACTGCATTGGAACCAAGAAAGTTGCAACTACGGGTTTGGGAAACGCACCACAGATCTGGGGTCCATTTCTCAAAAGCGTAGTTGCTATTTATTAAGTTATGCTTTTGGGAAACGGACGGAATAGCCCAGGTCAGACCCGTCGCAGAGGTAGCTGCCTGCCACTAGGGTTGTGGTGTTACAGCAGTTTTCTCCATTAAATCCAGTAGGAGTTTGGTCTGGTGCCAGCAGCATAACAGCAACATCCTCTATATTAGCGCTTGGCCCGCAGTAGTGATACAAGCCTGTTCTGGCTTCTAGGGAAAAAAAACAACAACAACAACAAAAAAAACGGATTACTGATATTACTAAGTGTAAATGTCATTACAGGCTTTAAGGTCATATAAGGATGTAGCTACACCCACAAACGTACACCGTGCCCATTTTCATAATTCCAGTGCATCTCACAAGGTCATCTGAAGAGCAACCTCTACACAAATAAGTAGAAGTGTGCATTTATGGGGAACATAACCCCATGTAGGCGACTGAGTGTGTGGTTTAAGTGTGTGTGTGTGTGTGTGTGTGTGTGTGTGTGTGTGTGTGTGTGTGTGTGTGTGTGTGTGTGTGTGAGAGAGAGAGAGTGTGTCTGCACATGTGCACAGTGGGAGAGGCGAGGCCTCTTACTGCAGATTCTTCAGGATGCGTCCGTAACGAAAGTCATAAACGTGACGGCAGAGGTACACCAGCTCGGGGTCGACGTCTGGGGGCACTCGACGGTGAGGAGGGATTGGGGTGGTGGTGTTGGCAGAGCAAGGCACCAATGGGTGGGCCTCGGGTACACCCTCTGCTTGCCGCTTTATCAAGGCACAATATCTGCAAACAAACAAACCCCACAAAACCATTAAGAGTTTACGATGTCTTACATTGTCTGACAGTAACCTAGAAAGAGAAACATAATTGACTCCTCGCAGACGCGGTTGATCATTCATTCTTTTTTTTTGCTAAAAGGCAGCAATGGGATTCTCATGAAAATTTGAACAAGAAAATTCCTGACAGCTATCTAAGCCATGTAGAGAATGCTTGTAATGCCAGAGCTCGAGGCATGATCTGAGATGATTTGGTGTTTGTTTTCTATGTTTGAAGTTCATTTTCATAACAAAGACAGCAATTCTCTATATGTCATTGAAACCCTGAAACCCCAAGTGCTACAGATCTGAAGCTTGGCACCCTTGAATGGACGCCTCTGCCATCAGAGTGTCTGGGTGAATATAGGGCATTTCAGTGGTAGATGGTATGTTCCCAAACTGGCACAGATCTAATGGACTTTCAGTTGTTGTCACCTTGACTTACCTACAGTACTGGGCTAGAGGCAGAACGTAACATTTGTCTTCAATACAGGCCACACTGTTCACATCTTGATGTTTGGAAGCAAATATCTCATTCTGTAAAATTAAACACAGATTTTTCTATTATTACTGTGCAGTAAGCATTTGACCATCTACCAATACCTTGAGCTAGTGATAATGCTAATATTTACTGTGTCTTCATTTAAAACTTTACCTCTAAACACCGGTACTGTGTTCTAGTTCATAAGATGGACAATAGCCATTCCACAAACTATATGTATAATAATAACATTATTATACTTAACACAATTACATTATTAGGCATCACTTTCAGAGAGTTTGTGTAAAAATAAACAGCTATTAAAGCATGCATCATATTAAAACATGAATAAAACCCATTTTATTTGTTGATAAGGATTGTTGAGGATTCCCTAATTGGGAATCCCTAACATGGATGCTCATCATGAGGCTATATTGTGGCAGTGTGCAGGGATCTTAATCAATGTGGTTTCATTCTGACAGACATGCTGACGCCTGCCCTTCACTCTCACCTCACAGTGCATGCTGGGATCTTTGCCCCCCTGGGTGTGTTCAGGCCGGTAGTACCAGAACAGGCTCATCATAACCTCCCCTGAAGAAACAATGCATACATTTTCTAGCATTTATTACAAACACAAGATGTGCCTATTCATTTATAACAGGAACACCTAAGGTGTATCATTATATCGTTCAAAAATATTCTTTCCGCTGACAACATTCATTTACAGTACATTGATATACCAATAATGATGTGCTGCAAGATATTTGATTCCTACAGGGTTGTAGGCATAGCTTATTTAAAAAGATGTCTTGCCTGTTTTGGGGTCTTCCCAGAGGGCGGAGATCTTGGCGACGTACGGCAGGGATTTCTTCCGAGGTCCAGAGCGCAGCAGCACAGTGTCTCGGACTCGGATCTCCTCCCCATCCCGCTGGACGCCTTCAAAGCACTGCCTCAGTGCAGGCTCATCTTCACCCTAAACACACAAAATTACACAGTATGGCCACATTCATACATGAAAATATGTTGGGTTTTTTTTTGTTAATATGTTGAATGTCCCTCTGCATGTATTATTTTTGTTGTTGTTGTTGTTGTTGTAGTTAGCAGCAAACATGCCATCAATGTTTAACTGTGCATTCATACTAAGAGTTACTAAATCCTTAAAATCGATGTTGCCGCTCCTAAACAATAGCTGCTAAGATATTATATTTATATAACATGACTGTCCTACTGACATTTCATTCACAGCCAAAACACCTCATAGCTAATCTATAAAGTTGATCAGTTTAACTTCACTAGTCTGCAGTTTTGTCGCTTGTCGCCTTTGTTGCTTTAATCGTCTTTGTTGCTCTTGTCCATACAATCTGAATCTCTTTTCACAGCTTTAGACGCTCTTGGCGTGTGAACATCAACATTTCTTCAGAGTGACCAAAGCCTCAGTTGTTTCTGAAAAACACATTGCTACATCTTCTATCTTTATCTTTTTTATAATTTTTTTTTTTTTTGCTGTAACCTTAGAATCATTGAGACGATAGGTTGGTAGATATTGCTTTTTAGTCATCGGTCATGGAAAAAAAAATGGAGGCAACGGTGGGTTGGTGTGTCCCTATACAGACCCCTAAAGGCTTGCTATAGCATGACATTCAGCCCTAACTGGTTGCGTCACTTCCTTGTATATGAACATGTAACATTAGGGTACTTTTATTATGAAAAGCTACCGGGCAGTATGGTCACAACTTCAGGTGAATAATCATGCTCTGACTACCTATCCAAAACTCTAAGTTTTATGTTATTGCTAACTTTTGTTTTCATTACATTTGCTTAAAAGTAAAATGTTTTAAAGACTATAGAGTTCAGATAGTTTAGATAGAGTAGAGATATTTGTTGTGGGGGCGATTTGCAGGAAAATCAATTCACTCAGTTGCATTACAAAATTATGGTTAGCAAATCATCCTCTTGCTCACCCTAAATACACTGTACTATCAATGACCTTGGGGTATGTTTATCCTCAGCCTGAACAAACAACATCACCACCCTCTCCAAGGTCATTTAATGCAATCCTTGCCTGTGTATTTAATGGCTTTTCCCTTAACTCAGTGTTTCTCAAACTGTGGGGCGGGCCCCACTAGTGGGGCGCAGACACATGACAGGTGGGGCGCGAGACATCTCTTTGCCCCCTAAATTCACAGTTATTCGTCAGATATGCACATTTGACAGTAAATTGAGCTTTCCAATGGTGTTACGCTACTTGGTGTGATGAGGGGTTTGAGAGAAATTTGGCTTAGAATTAATAACATGAAAACTCAAACACTGACAAAAATCCTATTTTACTGTATTTCTCACAGAGATATTGTGCGCAAATTGAGCCTTCCAGGTGGGGCGTGGAAATTCTCTGCCTTCTTAAGTGGGGAATGACAGAAAAAGTTTGAGAACCACTGCCTTAACTGAAATAAACCAATCCATTCCAGAAGGTTTAAGTAATAAGTTAACCAATATTTAGCAGATTCTGTCAGTCATTCAAAGCCATAAGGACTCCTAATTGGGCACTGGGAATCATCAGATTGTAAGTCTATCACTGCCGCTGCTCAAACACACCCACAACAAATACTCCCATCAGAATGATTTATGAGCGACTTATGTAAACCAAAACATTCCATTTTGCATGCTTGCGTATGCGAGCTGTCTAGAGTGATGTGATGTCAAGCAACTTGCGCATAGGCTACACTGGCGAGTAGCAGATTCTAGAGAAACACCTGCCATTTTTCGAGAACTTACATAGAGGATCTTTTTTTTGACAAAGAAATAGAAATGGTCTCAAAGAGCTACTTGTGTAGATATTAACCTCATACAGAACCTCAATCGTTTTAATAATCGTGATTTCCTTGTATTTGCCTTCACAGCTGACCTCTTTTGACAGTTAAGCAGTTTGACAGTTTGGAAACAACTGTTCACTATCAGTTTCACAACTACAACCAGTCACACTGGAACTCCCCCCACCCACCCACCCACCCTCTCTGATGATGTATTCCAAACAACAATCTGTGGTAATTTCCATTGGAAAGGGAGAAAGCCAAGCTTGAGACAGCAGCTTTGTATTTAAGGAATGAATTTAGACTATTTCAGGCTTCACATTCTGTGAATACCTCCATCTCTTCTGTGTTGGAATGTGGCTGGGGTGTGTCAGCAGCTTGTGAGTACAGGGGCACAGATGTATTTCCCACCAAAAAAAAAAAAAAAATGCGACCACAAAACACACAACCCTATAAGAAGCAACCGATCTCCCTGCAGCCATGTTAAAACAGACAAACATGCTGAACAGATCATCATTATTATTAAAATGAATAACCTTTAACAGTGCGTTCACACCAAGAATTACTAATAAAACAGCTTTTGTCCCTCATAAACAATAGCTGCTAAAATATTATATCATGTGACTTTCCTATTAACATTTCATTTACATCCAAAACACCTGATAGCTAATCTATAAAGTTGAGCCGTTTTTTTAACTTCTCTAGTCTGCTCCAGCTGCCCTAGTTTTGTCGCTCATCACTTTTGTTGCTTTAATCGCCTTTGTCGTTCTTGCCCATACAAACGGAATCACTTCCGCCGATTTCACAGCTTTAGACTCGCTTGGTGTGAACACACAGTTAGACATTTCTTCAGAGACTGACCCAAGCCTCAGATGTGTCTGTGGAAAACACATACCTATATCTACTGTAGCGTTTATGTAGACTACCACATATCTGCATTTGTTTCATTCATTAGTAAGCAGATTATAATCTGAAGCAATTTTGAACTGTGTGTGAACATAACAACTTATGTTGGGACATCTTCTGAACTCAAGAATCAGGAAAGGAGGCCGCACTATGCATATACACCTTTTATTCACACAGACGCGTTTCGGCGTTCGAAGGCAGAACGCCGAAACGTGTCTGTGTGAATAAAAGGTGTGTATGCATAGTGCGGCCTCCTTTCCTGATTCTTGACTGCATAAATGCTGGGCCAGCACTCTTAAAAAATTACAAAAAGACTCTTGAGTGTAGCCTGCTCCCATCCTTCTGAACATCTTCTGAACTCACCACTACGAAGACCTCTTTCTCGACAGGCACTCCGATGGGCCGCCATCCATTGGTGGTGCGTCGGCGGCTGACCTTCTTCTGCTTGGCACTGGGTGCGGCCACGGGTGCCTGCTGCTTGAGAGACAGCTTTGCTCGCCGGGCAGTCAGAGACCCGTTAGATGGCTTACTGCCCTGTGGGCACTCGCGGCCTGACCCGACGCCTGCCTCGCTCGGTCTCCGCTCCGACAAGGGAGACAGAAGATGTGGGACCGTGGCAGCGGGGCTGGTATTCTGGGGTAACGGGCACCCCGAGAGGGGCACTACAGGGGGGGCTTGCAGTAGAGAGGGACTGTGCTCCCGCCTTGGTGAGGAGTATCCTTCTGTAGGAGGCATCCAAAAATATGCACACAAACATGTATCAGTATTAATTCAAGAGTTAACACATAATATTTGTATTAACTATATACTCGTAATATATTGTTGGAATATATAATAATAGCTAATATGACCTTGGGGTATATAATAATACAATAATAGCTATAATAGTATTTGGCAAAAGCTTTTGGTACTTGGATAAGCCAATACATCCACTCACCCGTTTTGATTTCCTGTCTGCACCTAGAACAGCCAGTGCTGAAAGAGCACCCCCTAGTGGGTACGGGCTGCAGTGCTCTGTACGCATAAGTGGAGACCCTGCAGGATTCACCGTAGCATGGCGACCGCACCGAGGTGCAGAAGGGTGGGTGAGGGATCCCTGAGGAGTGGGCGATGCCAGGCGCCATTAGCTTAGGACCAGACACAGGCCCTGGGCAGAGGGCCGCGGGGCCGTAGTTCAAAGGTCGCGACCCTAAGGCTGCTAACGGCGGCGTTCTTGCGTGAGCCATGTGAACGTAGTAGCTAGAGAAACAGTGGTCCGCACAGAGGCAGGGGTGGTGGGTGCTTAACGCAAGCGGCGGGTGCGCTAACGAGGGTGGCGGTGGTACCAGACATTCCTGCTTGACTGGCGCAAAAGGTCCTTCCTCAGCCTCGGGGTAGGCAGGCTGCTGCCTGAGGAAAAGTCCCAACCGATGGCAACAGTAGTCCAGGGACGCGTTGGGGGGGCCACAACAGCAGAACGGGCTAAGCTCCGCCTCCACCTGTTCCTCTTTGACCTGTTTCAGCGGGTACTCGGGCATGCTACCCGACTGGTAACCCACTTTAGCCATGTGGGGGTCCTCCACAGTGCTTCCCCAGTGTGGGCTGGGTTCAAAGCCTCCCTTCTTGCAGGAGAAACAGCCAGACCCGGGCGAAAGGGCCGAAGGTGTTTTTTGACCAGCGGGTTTAAGCTGTTTCTTGGCTGAAGGTGTGAGTGTCTTTGTGCTGGCAGCAACCTTTTTTCCCACTGAAGCACACGGGCTCTTGTTCTCCGTTTTCACGCGCTGCTTGCTAGCCGCAGATGAGCTGGTGAGCTTCAGCAAGGCGGCTGCATTGAGCCCCGCCAGGCGTCTTGGAGTGGGCGCAAAGATTTTACAGTAGTCGATTTCATCCTTCACTGTCTGCTTGGACTTCTTCGGTTGTTGTTGTTGTTGTTGTTGTTTGGGACTTTGGCACGTTTGAGACTTTCCAGTGTTGGAATCCTGAGCAGCAGGTTCTGTAGCTGAACTACATTCACCTCCGGTTCCTGGTCCATCGTGTGGGTTCTTCTTGGCAACTTTGGTGGCTGGGGGTACCTCTGCTTTCTCCAGCAGCAGACTGTTGACAGCCTCAGCGTTAAGGGAAGCTAACCTGCGCTTGCGTGGTTCACACACTAGGGGAATCCCCTGGCTTTGAACTTTTGATGTGGTGTTAGATGAACTCCCTGATGGCTGGCTGTTTGAGCTTTTTGTTGCAGACTTCCCCTTGCAAGCTTGTCTGCTTGTCTGTTCTTTCCCATGCTTTCCACCGGCTTTGCCTCGAGCTTCGAGATTCTGTCTGGGGCAGCTTAGCACCTCGTCCTCCAGTGGACCTCCCCGTCCTCTCAATGGGTAGTGCTTTCTGTCCCTTTCCTTCTTTGCCTCTTTCGGCTCTTTTGATTGGCCCTTCTTGGCCACTCCCACACTCTTCTTAGTTCCCGCCTCTTTCAGGAAGCGCTCAGGCCAGGCCCGGCCCATGGCCTCACCACGCGGCCAACCTCTGCTTTGGTCCCGCCCGAAACTGTGGCACCGGCTCAGGGAACCCTTCTGCCTGGCATGGGTCATCGCATTCTCTTACACAGTGCCTGAAGGAGGGAGAGAGAGAGAGAGAGAGAGAGAGAGAGAGAGAGAGAGAGAGAGAGAGAGAGAGAGAGAGAGAGAGAGAGAGAGAGAGAGAGAGAGTGCTCAGTGGACTCAGTCCAATACAGATAAAACAGACAAGTCACACAGTCTCACTGTCACCATTACCTGATATTACATCACTGACCTAATTCACATTATCTGGTATTAACTGTCACATGAATACCAAAACAACATGAACATGTACACTTAAGACGGACACAGTTACAGCAACACAGAGCTTAAAGGTCCACACTTCTTATGCCAACACATCCACAGCAAGTTCAATAAATGCCAGCTTCACAGCACCTGACATTAGCTAGGATGACAAGGAGTCACAACATTTCACGCCAAAATAAATCTCCGCTCCATTGAACAGCAACACACCTGCAGTTTCACAAAACACTAACGCCACAACAAGCAGGCTAAACACACACACGGGCAAGGATAAAAACAGCAGCCGATTCACTAAGCTGCAAATGACACCACAGGAACACCAACATTAGTAACATCTCTACAAGAGCAGACACCACCAAAGCAGTAGATTGACTCCACTAAACACAAACACGCTTTTAACAAGTAGGTCCACTACAACTTGACCCTGACTGGAAGCAGGTTCACCAACACAAGGTGACATAGTGAATAATCTTAAAACAAGCACATCGCTATATGAGACTCTTAATATGGCTGTGCCTGATTTAGGGAATGTCTGTACTGTAACTATTTGCAAGCGAAATATTTAAAATATCTCTAGGCCTATTCATTTAGCCTACTAGGTAAACAGAATATCATGGCGTGTTACAGCGAAATGGGATGATCTCAAAGATAGTTTGGAAAACACCCCCAAGTTCACCATAAATGTCACCCCCACCCACCAGCCAGCCAGTCTATTTAACAGCCGTGCTTCTCCATTCTGACCCTGCTGAGCTGTAGTTTGCATGTCTGTGGTCTGTTCCTGGCTTGATTTGCCAATGCTGTGAGTGACTCAGCTAACAGAAGGCACCTACTGTATTGGTGAATGAGTTGGGAATAACTGGAAGGTTTTCACTGATGAGGGGAATTTGAGGGGGAGGGGCGGTGAGGTGGTGGGGTCAGGGACATTTAACTGGCAAATGTGCAACATCTTCCGCTTGACGCTATCTAGAAATCCAGTTGGATTACCAGGAGTCTAATGCATCTGTTAGACACAGTCTACGGGAAGTTTTGTAGATAGTACAAAGTACTGTGACCTTTAGGAAAGATAATGATAGATTTTAATGCAGTTAAAACCATCTCAAAAGACTGTCTGATGACTTTGATAGCTCTCTTAAATGCATTTGGAACGTGACACTGGCTTGGTGTAATGTGGGCTCTTGTCACGCAAGAATGAGGAAAAATAAATTCTCTTCACTCTCTCACCAAAAGTCCCACTTCTCTTCCAGTATAACAGGCTCAACAGTACATTATGCTTCACATTAAAAGACATAGAAAGTCAATGCACAGACTAGAATTTTGAAATCTCTGACACAGCCAAGGAAGGGAATTCAGTATTCGGTGTGTAAGAGTAAGTGTGTGTGTGTGTGTGTGTAAGGATCAATACGTATAAGAAAGACCATGCCTGTGAGGAAAGTGAATGTATGGTATGAGTGAACGCTTATGTCACTGAGTGTATTATGCGAGACAGAATGAGACCTCAGATGGGAATGAGAGTAGCCTATGTACAAGTTTCACTTTCTCACCGTGTTGCCAGTGTGACCATAGGCTGTAATGTGCATTTGTGTGCAAATAGGCTACCACAGCAACTCACTGGTTGAGGGATGCATTTAAATAATCAATCATTGTGTAAATGGAAAGGCATTAACATTCAAACTACTATGGATGGGCTTTTGCCCCCCAAAAAGTCATGTCCAGTTAGCCAGTAAACCAAGCTGAAAAAGACAAACTCTGACTTGACATTTGCAAGATCTCTTTGACGTTTCACACATCAATGCGCAGTTTTAATTGTACATCTTTGACAAGTCCGACCATCAACAAAAGCGCTTAAAGGTGCGCAATACCTGTAAGGGAAAAGGTTTGCGTAAGGCACAAGTCAGGTCAGTGTCAGCTGCTTTATAGCCGACGTTTGTGATCTGACTAACTGCAACGACCAAACCTCACGATCGCCACTTGTAATAGCGCAGTTGGTTAGCCTACACCTGGTTTATAGCAAGCCAAAAACATTGTCACCACAAACCACAACGTTAACCACATCAACTTTTTGTGAAAAGTACTACTGTAATACTGATTTAATTACGAATTTGAAATGACCACTTACTTTCTTGCAATCGCAACTTAGTTAAAAGACGTCTCCATTTAGAACTTGATGTTTTTTGAGCGTCAAGGAACTTTGCGGACAAAGCCTACAAACATAATTATTAATGGAAAAAGGCAAACAGGCGGACACTTCGACTAAATTTTACATCTGAGTGGTGTAGCTCTGATAACGTTAGCCCTTTCATATCGTGATCCTGGTCCGTTTAACTGTTAAATTCCGGGACACTGACCAACTGAAGATGGTGGTAAAGTCTATTCGACAATGAACTCACAAAATGATATAGGACGTTACGCACACATAAAGTTCTAAAGCATGCAGAATATGTGTTTGCGGGGGTTCTGTGGCCTTCCCGTTTGCTGTCTATGCCTCTAACGGCCGAGTTAGTCTGTCACACCGCTAAATCCCCTTGCCAATGGCACCGTGTTGCAAAAGCGAAAATAAGGTTCGCTCTAAACCCAGCCCACCATGCACCCAACGCGTAAAACCAAAACAATTAAGATATCACTTGTAACTTACATTAGGCTACAAATCATCCATTTCAAGCGTGGTGACAGTTTCAAAATAGCTCGCCAAAAGATTCGATGTGAGAGGTACGTAAGCTATCTCTTGAAAAACGTCCTCTTCCTGGTTCTCCTCTGGCGACCTACAATACATCATCCCGACCAATTGCTACCCAGATACTGAGCGCTTGACATTTCTACCCTCCAATAAGGTAGACGCAGCTCTTCATTCGTCTTGTAAAATATATTGATAACTTAATTGCATGTCTAATTGTTCAATTTGACCAGACCCGTTATGGCTTCAGCTCATGCCCCTTTCCAGACAACTCGTGGGACGCCGCGGCTTCATCATCATCATCATCATGATCATCATCAACAACATCATCATCAAAAACAGCAGCACTTGCCCTAACGTGTGGTCAAAACCCGCGGTAGCTGATATCTGACTAATGCTAAAAAAAAATAATAATAATAAAAATAAAAAAAAATTAGTGACCACGGTCCAGTAGCCCGCGCCCTTCCAGGCATGTCCTGCGCTGGGGGACAGAAAGAAATTAGTTTGGTTTATTTTAGCACCCTCATCTTGACTAAGCAAAACCAGAAAAGTAAACGGGAAGTCGGTTTTCCAAGAAATAAACCCTTCAATTTCAACACCAGAGCCGATGCTGTTGTGCCTTATAAAAAAATAATCTACATCAAGTTTTAACAGCATAAGTGTTGTTTTAGTGCACAATCTCATCATCTGAAAAGACTTTGGTTCTATCCCTGCTAAGAATTTTACATCAGAATTGCAACACCAACAACAAAACAAACCTAGGCATCATTAAATCGTCCCACAGCTTATTAAAATAATACAAATAAAATAGAGAGCAGGACAATTATTTTTCACTTTATAACCTACAGTTGGTTATATATTATAGGGTTATATATAAATATTGAATACTTTACTGATTAATTACAGGGTTAAAAAGACTAGGCCTACTTATTTCTAGGAGTTGCAACAAAGTCGAAGAGCTCCATTTAGCCTACAATTTGATGTTCTTTGAGCATCAAGGAACTTTGCAGGCCAAACCAAAAACAATTAAGGATACACTGTGGCATCACTGGATGAAAGGAGAATTAATTGTGCCCTTCAGCCCAGGCTACCTTTGAGCAGCATCAGTCCCTAAAATTCCTGGTGCTGATTTCCCAAAGCCTTCTTCATGCTATGTTGTACCTTCACCTCTGGTTCATTCGTAAGGTTCTGACATGTACATACAAGTAGTCCTATTCTGTAAATTTGGCACATGCATTCTTAAGCCTACTTCAATTCAGTTTTTACTTGAGCTTAAAGATGGGTTTTACATGTTTAAAAAAGCATGTTGGTCTCAAGACCACAGTTGCATTCTATTTTGTGTTTGTAAAACGTAAAAAAAAAAAAAAGTCAAAATAAATTTGCTTGGGTTTTTTTTTTCATCTCTAAGATGCAAACGCACCAACACACATCACTGATATCTGCACTGATATCTAACAAAAGAGATGCCTCAGCCATGTTAAAACGTTCAATACCAGAAACATGTATTCAGCCTCTCAAGTTAAGAACAACTTAGTAAAGAAGACACTGAATAGGCTTGATAGTTTAGGAAACACACATAGAAAAAAAACAACAACTTTGGTATCTTTAGAGTCCTGTTTGGCCCTAAGAGTGAACATTATCATAGGCCAATATGGCAAGGAGCGAGAGGAAGGGAAGCAGAGAGGACCAAGGATATAATGTGATCCTGGATAGGGAGTCATTGGGTCGGGTGAGGGGTGGTTAGAGAGAGATGTAGCTAGTGTGAATGTATGTGTTGTACTGTTTTTGTGCTGTATTGTCTGTGTTGTACTGTTTTTGTGCTGTATTGTCTTTGTTATATGTTCTGAGGACTCCCTCGAAAACGAGGTTTTTAATCTCAAGGGATTATCCTCAATACAATAATAATAAACTTTCAACATACATAAGTGACCCTGAACCTTGGATATGATGAGGATTCACTGGGTCATACACTCAATGGTGTTTTTTGCCTTCTTACGGCACCTTGACACAAACCCCCCCAACACTCACCCTAAATTGGGGGGAGAAGTGTCTTATGGCAGCGCTGCGCGGAAGGCACCATTGAGGGCAAAAAAGACAAAAGACCGCTCAGCTCATTAGCTTAAAGACTAATAAGATACATGCGCTCTGGGTTTTTGATAGGTCCCAGGTACCTGCTTTGTTGCACACTTGTTTACCACTGAATCCCAAAATTCAGGCCATAGCCATGATCACAGTGTCGTTGTCTAGGGTAGGTATACTGACAGCAAAAAATTCGTGAACTCGAATGAAACTCATGAACACAATTAGGCAAAGTATAAGATTTTGCACTCATTTCTAAATGACATATTGAGACAAAATATTTCAGTTCAACTTTATGTGTTTGCATTCCCTCTTAGAATACATGGGCTATTGTCTTCAAATCTCTAAAGCCCATGTTAAGTTGAATGAGTTTTGGTATATATGATTATTTAGGCTAATAAAAAAAATAAATAAACTCATTTTGAATTTGATTCCATGACATAAAAAGTTGGGATGGGGGAGGTAGAAGGCTGAAAAAGTTTCATGCTTAAGCAAACCCAAGGTAGTATGGCTCAGAGCTTGTGGCTCTGATTTGGTATAAATAAAAAAGAACCTAGCACACCTAATACAAGAGAAACATTTCAGCATTATTTCCATCTAGCCTATACTGTACACACATGTTGACACATCTCTCTGCTCAGGCTTTTCTACATCATTTTCTACATGTTTACACAGGGTCTCCGTAATTCCTCACAACATGAGGTAATACAGCAAAGCAAACGTATGTGTGTGTGGGGGGGGGGGGGCACTGTATTTGTATCTCTGTTAATTTTCATGTCACCAAGATACCAGTCTGGCTTGATCAATCAAGTAGTGTTTTGCTCTCTGTGAGCCTATCTGGCATTAGATGAGATGATGCAAGTTCAAAAAGGGCAGTGTTAAATGGTACTTTAATGGCAATACCTGCAAAAATCTAAGACCTACAGTCTAATGTCAATGTCCACGTGCTAATTCATGCAGACACTGTACAGTGTTCCCTTAATAGGATCCCTGGCTATTACATGCTGGCCTTATAAGACTGACACTGGTATCAGCTTTCTCACAGAATTTAAAAACACTCCAAATGCTATCGGTCTTATTAAAACCTCTAGAAAATTGTTTCATTTGCAGAGATTGCAAGCTGCCATATCTACGTCTCAATGCTTTCTGGGTAAAAGGTGACATCATCTTACCTCACTCACGTCAGATGTAGCGCTACGCGCGTACATCTGATATTCAGCGATAGACGAGTTATTTCAGGAGCCAGAAATCCTTGAATCTAACTGGGCAAACGGCTTGTCCATCAATTTAATTGACGTACACTTCAGCCAACCACATCGAAACCAACTGATGACGCTGGTTACGTTTGTTGGATTGGTTGGATTCAAAACAGTTGCTTCTTCGCTACGTCCCACCCTCTACAGCAGCCAGCGGCCCTGATTGGTCCGGTTAGAGAATATTGGGCTTGAAATCTCTCTGATGGGCTTCAACATCGGATCGTTGCGCGGAAGTGCCTTACGAAAGTTACGTAGCGCATCATCTGACGTGAGTGAGGTAAGACATCATCTGGTTCTTATTAATGATGTCTATGGACAATAAGATTGGTGCATCTTGATTGGACCTTATTAGATGCAACCAGGTGATATCAACAACAATAGCAGCATACAAGTGAAAGAAATTTGTGAAGTTTTAATAAAACCAAATGTTAAGTCTACACACAATACAATGTTAAACTAGGAGCATTTTTTTTTTTTTAAAAAAGGCTATGTGCTAAGCTGGTCAATCTATATTTTCAAACAAACTGCTGCGCCCTCCATCATAATGCCACCCCTGGTAATGACGACTACATGTTGAATAAGATAATAATCTTTAAGGAATGTAGGCCTATGTTATTCTCAAGATGAAAATGAAAGGGTATTAGTCAACCTTAAAAAGAAACAAATTCATCTGAAGAAACCACAATGCATCAAAAATAAATATTTTTCACAAAAGCACGTGCCACAATTATGCATTTCTGCATTTGTTACACTGTATAGCTCCCCTTTGCCAACAGTACAAGTTTATCTACTTTGACATCCCATAAAGTTGGAGAACACAAGAAATTGATTTGAGATCCTTCCTCTTCCCAGATTGTCCATTTGTAAGTGCATACTCTTCCATAGCTCATCCCATTGGACTGCTGAGATCAGGCAACCTACCAAGGTGGAGAACACAGTCCTGTCTGGTGTCCCTTTAACTATGTTTTTGTTATGAACTCATGTTTTGGTTAAATGAGCCAAGCATGAGACACTTTTATCGACTTGACAGTAACAGGCAGATTTTGATTTATTATGGTCATCCGCCCCAATGATATTTCTAGTTTTTGAAATTAAAACAATCCAAAAATATTAGACTCTTCGCCATAACTACCAGACTGTTTTCAGTGTCATTATTCTTCTGATTTTCCCACGGGACCATAACATCATCCTAAGTCCCAGGAGTAAGTCCAGTCTTTTTTAAATCTATGATTAAATGGCAAGAATGACTTTTCCCTGGTTTGCATTTTGAAAAGGCTAGATCTCCAAACAAGGAGGCAACTTCTGGTTCTCTTTTAAGACCTGGTGGTGACACTAACTGTACGTTCACACCAACAGCTACTAAAGCTACAAACAGGGGCGGAGCTATAGGGGGGGCGGGCAGGGCCACCGCCCCTGGGCCCAGGGCCCTCCCACTATGGAGGAGGGGCCCCTTCATCAACCTTCAACTGCATCACGAAAATTTTCTTGACCACACTTTAGTTGCATTGCAGCAGACAAGTCTGAAAACAGTGAAAGACTTCAGTTGTGCATTACATTATATACCCCTTGTCTTTGCTTATCATTCTTATCATGGTTATTTATATAAAAAAAATAATAATAATCTTTTAAATTCCTTAAAGACACTTAAAATAAACTAAATTACAAGGTTTTCGAGCAAAACTAAGCTGTTATGTATTTAGAATGGTTGTTTTTACATTTTGCAATTTGCAAAAAGTGCAATGCATGATGGGTAGTTTAGTATGAAAGCCATCGTCCTGCTGCGTCAGCTGTCAGTGGACTAGGGAAGAAGTGCGCATGGCTTCTCTGTTGGTTGTGTACGAGAATATGTACGGATGAAGCATGTTTAAAAGTAAAAGCGGGACACAATAGAGGATGGACAGAATAATAAAGAGAAGGCGATCTTTAGACCTCTTTGAGTTTTTAATTCACCGTCTGCTTCTACTAGTTGTGAACATGACTCAGTTCCCTGTCCCTGTGCTAACACTGGCTGTAGCTCTGGCCAATGTAGAGAAGGGTTAGGAATGTGGAGAGGGAGATTGAGAATCAGGAAATTGTTTGTCAGTCATTATTTTGTAACCAGCTCTCTCATTGGCATGTTAGAAATTGTGCATTGTTTGAAATGAAAGAAATCTCTGTTTTTTATTTGATTGTTTTTAAATAATGTTTTAAAAAAGCAATGCCTTCTGGGAGCATCAAGGCAGAGTAGCAAAACAACTCTTCATTTGGAAACTGAAAGTCATCTAGCCACAGTTAGGAGAGGTTGAGCTGGCCAGGCTAAAAAAATTAACAGGGGTTCCAAGCAACACAAGGGGGAGGGAGCGGAGCAAAAACGAGACAAATTGAAGAGAGCACTGTTTACTGATAGCGAAACATGCACGAAATTGTCAACTCAATTGCAGCTTTAGCTAGCTGCACTAGTAGTAGGCTAGTAATGACACTGCTATCCATAGACAAGGTTGTGGAGAAGAGCAAGCTGTCTCGTATTTCGTTAACTGCATGAAGGTAAGACTCAGGTTTTTATTTGAGCGGCTGGCTCTATGTTTTATATGCATTGGTGTGTCATTGTTTTGGTGCGTTACTTATGTAGCTCAAAAAAAGCAGCTGCTAAATTGTCTGTGTTCGCCCAAATCACTCAATTGCTCATGACGTGCCTGTTGTCATTCCATTAACAGCACCGCATTTAGATTTTACAGCTGAAACGCGTCATAGCTAATTTGCATGAAGTTGACCATTTTTTTTAGCTTGTTTTAGTCACTCAAATCGCTCAATTTTTACAACTGGTAGCTTTTGACGCTTTTGTCGCTCTTACCCATAGAAAGTGAATGACTTCCGGCGATTTTACAGCTTTAGTAGCTCTTGGTGTGAGCGTACAGTAAGATACTCCTACTGCTCTCCAACCGTAGTGCAGAGGAATTTCTAGCCTCTATTACCACCTACTCACTATGCTTGGAGGCAAGATAAGCATGGGGCTTTATCCATGCAAGTTTGTAACAGTTTCAGTGGACTGAAATTTCTTGTCCTTTAACTGCAAATGGGGCATTTTCAAGCGAGTGCCTTTTTATACCAATTCTTTGTCTACAGTAAGCACACTTTTTTGAAAGCATTTAAATAGTTTAACTTTATAGTCATCTTTACCAGGGGTGCCACTAATTATAGAGGGCGCTTTAGGTCAATGGACACTCTGTTAACAACAAAATTGTACAAATTGAGAGTAAGTTTGGCTACTGATTGATTGATTGAGTGATTGATTAATATGATGTTTCATAACTCTTTTACAGTGACAGAACTTGGAGTAGAACAATCCACCTCTGAGGCCTCAGACAAAACTCTATCAAGTCAATGCAAAACCTTTTTGAAATTTCTCTAAAAGTTCTTTGCATAGAACTGAATGAGAAAAAGACAATTCATGGACACACAATTGCAATTCATAGTTTGATGAGAGCGGTTTGATGAGAGCCTTCAAGGTTTTTAACCTTAAGAGAGAGAGAAAAAAAAAACTCATTGAGGTTAAAAACCTCCACTAAAACAGTGTCCGGGCCAAACAGTCAAAGAATGAAGAAACAGCTGGACAAAGTTTAAATAAACAAAATTAAAGGATGGCACTAAAACTAAAGTCATCAACATTCAAAAATGTTCTAAACTGCCTATACTGTATGTTTGCTTTCGGGAGAGTATTAAGTAGCCTAGGTGGTTACGTGATAAATCTAGGTAAAAAAAAAAAAATTAACCTATAGAAAGTGGTACCTCCATCTTAACTTGTTTACCATTGTTTAGCCTACCACTAAACCCCCAGAAATAGCCCCCATGTCAAAAGACAACTTTGGGTCCAATAAAACAGGTTCCTTTATCTTCACATGATTTTGCAACTCATCCCAAGATGAGAGAGCAGCATGAGCTGCCTTCAATTCCCACATGACTACACTGATAGGGGGAGAAATTATCTTCAGACTTCTGCAGTAACTGCAACAACAGGCAAAATGGCCCATGAGACAACAAAAACAGACGTCTGCTGCTGATATGAACAAACTCTTGATCTTCGAACGACTTGTTTGCTTATTAAGGCAATGACTGGGTAAATGATCAATGAGAAAAACACTAGTGTGTCCACAGATCTATCAGTCATGCAGACACAAGTGGCATCGCTTTTTGAATCCAATGTGTTTTGTTTGGGATCTTCCAGGAGAGCATTAGTTAGGCAACAGAAGGGTGATCAGTCTATTCAAAAGGACACTTGGACTAAGCCTAACTATTGCCTATATCATGGAAGTCACAGGAGAAAGGAGTATTTTGTGTCAGTCTACACATAAGCCTACATACAGTAGTGAAATCATTTCAGCTTTCCCCTTCTCTGAACCAAATTATCTCGATGGTTTATTTGGTCGCGTGGTTGTGACTATCCCATTCCCATCTCATCTAGGCTTCAGCATCACATGGCTGAAGTGTCATTTAGCTTCTCGGTCCGAGCTGTGATGTCACTACGAGAGACGTAAGCAGTAGCCCACAAGGTCGTGATCATTCAGTCGTGCTGCACCTGCATGTGATTCCAACGAATTCCAAACTGTATGAAATGCATACACTTCCTTTCAATATGGAATAGATAAATCAACACATCCAATGTCGTTGGCAAAACTATCAGCCACTTCATAACATCAATGCAGTGACTATCGACAGAAGTTGCACTTCCTTGCGTTCTCCAAACCAAACGTGCCGTGTGCACACGATAGCAATACATGACATGACTCATCTATTACACGACAACAACACCGCAAGCCATACATAGGTATTATTCACAAAGTAGCAACATGAACAGTAGAACCGTGATACTAAGATGTTAACATCTGCGCAAGAAACACTAACTTTTCAGTACTTGAGTGCCGCTAGCCCAAGCGGCTCAGGCTGCTGCTGTCAAGCTATCGGAGCTCCCGCAGCTTGTTTCAGGATCACATATGGCTAATAAGCTAACGTTAAATATCAGATTTAACCTGATCTTCCATGTCTAGCAGAGTTCACAAATATTCATGTATTGATAAAACTTAGCCATTTGTTATATTTATATTGTAATATTAGATGTGTCAGAGTCAGTAATTGGATGGACACCAGTGGTCTACCGTCAGGCTGATGGCACCGCCACTGACTGTCGGTAGCCACATTTCTACGAAACCAAGTACCACTCCCTACTGTTCCAAAGCCTCACTTGATATAAGTCGATAATACATAGCGTATAACAGCCATTTCACTTAATACAATCTTGATCTGAATCGCCTTACCGAATATGTCCAAGTTCGCAGATATAAACACATGGAAAAAGAGAAACTGTCTAGCCTTGCGATACTCACCGACTTCCAAGCAATCCGTTGTCGCTTAAGATCTGCAAGCCGATGCAAGCTTATCCTCTCGATGCTGGAATTTACTGCTCTTTTCAATGTTTGGCTCTCATATTATACTAGATGTGCTCAAATAAACCCGTTTTGAGGTAAAATACGTCGATGATGTCCTTCGTTAATGTCTGATGTCGACTGTGAGGTTGCCTTTGCCTGTGGCTCGATCTGAGGATGCCCCGAAATAATCAACGTGCGAGGAAAACAACTCCTAACACGCCTCCATACTTCGGATGGGAGGCTGTTCGAGTGCAACAACCAGGAACCAGACCTCAGTGCGTTGTAAGACTGTTAGCTGGGTCATAGCCTATGTTACGCACAGGTAGATATGAGCTTCACGAGTAACAGAACGAACATCCTTCAACTGCGCACATTGCCTGAGAATCGCGTAGAGTGGCACTCTCATGCGCCGCAAGTGCACGAGAGGCAGGCAGCAGGTTCTGCAACTTCTTGTCCTATTAGACACGTCGCTTCGTCTCTCAAGCTACGATGGGACGATAGTTGTCATTTTTATTTTCAGGGAATGACAGACTGGATGTTTTACAGTGCATTTTACATAACAGCATCATCCGTTCCTCAGTCTGATCACATGTGTGAAAAAACATGGAGTTTCTTAAAGGGGCACTCGGGCCCATTATGTGGGACGTCACCTACCCCCCCGGGACCACTTTGGGGAAGCCAGACATTAAAAAAATGTAGCCTACCAGGCAATTGGGCCAGTCGCTCAAAGCCATAGAGTAAGTGTAAGTTAATACATGATTATAGTTTTGCAGGAATACACTCTAAGTGAATATCCACCCAAGACCGTCTGGCTGGCTTATCCCTCACTCATTTATCCAGGCGTTTAGCTGTGCCCTATGCCCAAGCTGTCAGCAGTCCAGCAGCCTAAAAATTGGTTGCTCTGTTGGCTACATTTTACATGGAAGGTTTTGTGACGAGGCAAAGTTAAAAGTTTATCCTAGAACTACAAATGAAAGAAGAAGAAGAAGAAGAAGAAGAAGAAACAAGAAAAGGCTACTGAATAGTCACATGCATGCCATTCCTTTAATCATTGAAAGATGGAAATGTGTCCAGCTATCTAAAATTACTTTATGTCATTGGAAGTAAAAAATCACCAATAGATCTAGTGACTACTGGAACTTGTGCAAAAGGAAAAAAAAATCCATCTTGTGTCAATGTAGTTTTAGGATAGACAGTTTCTTAGGCCCCTGTGTATAAGTTGCAACAAAGGGTACAATGTAGCCTATACTAGGCCTAATATTTTTGTTTTTATATAAAAACTTTAATCTAGTAAACCCTAGCCTACATTCGCTTGGATGGCATCACACACACACACACACACACACACACACACACACACACACGTACACACACACACACACACACACACACACACACACACACACACACACACACACACTCACACTCACACACACACACACACACACACGTCACAAAAAGAGCAGTGGAAAAAGTGAGCTATATGATACTTCTCCTCTCAAGAGGGCATATCAGTGTTGGCTGAAAGTGTTTTCAACCATCACACCGGGCCGTCGCTTCTCTTAGTCATCAATTTAAGGACTTGATTGAGACTAGGTATACATTTTACCTGGAAGGATTTGTGATGCTTTCATGGCAAAACTGTGTTTTGGGTAAGCCACTTGAAGAAGCCAGCCTAGATAATGAATAGGCTACATGATGAATCAACACCTGTTTGTTTGCTGTCATGGAAGTCATTTTGGTAAGCCTGAGCCTATACATTGCAAACAGACTATGGTGTACTTTTGCAGACACAAAATTATCAAAAGACTATAAAGTATTTGTAGGCCTAAATAATAAGGACTGCATCCATTTTTTTTGCCAGTAACATATTTTAACTGGTGTGTTAATAACACATGAATTTGCTGTGATATTGACATTTCACTGTAATTTGTAGATTGGTGATACCTTTTCAGGCAGATCAGATAGTTGGCTAGAATATTAAATACGTCAACACAGAAAACCACATACAGATGCAAGTTAAAAACAAAACCATATCAACACCATATTAACTGCCCCCTGTTTTAACCTCATAGCAGAAGAAATTTTGAAATCAATGTATAGCCGCGGCTAATATCGAATTCGGTACAGCCAATTGAAATTGCTTAATCAAGTGATCAATTTGTTTTTCTTCATCAAATTAAGCAAATCAATTGCCTGTTATATCTTACATATTTGCGTCAGTATTTACAAGATCGAGTTTGTAAAGAAAGACAACAGTTGTGAATGGTTGGAAGCATGCCCTGTGCATGGCCATGCAGGGCGTCTATAGATTTCTAGACTACAAGGCATGCCCAATAGTTCCAAAGTTCACAGAAATCATTCATACCTGGAAGGAAACATGTGAGGTGCAAGATTTTTTTTTACACAGAGATGTGTGAGAGAGTTTGATTCACAAGGTATGACCTTGATTTGCCACATCCATACAACTTCATGCTCCATTGTGTCTTAAAATTGTCAAGGTTTGCAGGTTATCAGCCCGTATAATCTAGACTAATTTGTTATTTGTTCATATTATTACCTCTGCCAAGGAGGTTATGTTTTCGCTGGCGTGTGCGTGTGCTTGTCCGTGTGTGTGTGTGTCTGTCTGTCTGTCTGTCTGTCTGTGGACAAGATAACTCGAAAAGTACTGCACGGATTTGGAATAAATTTTCGGACAACGTGTGTATTGGGACGAGTAAGAACTGATTCGATTCTGGTGGCGATCGGTGATCCAAAACGCCGTCTGTGACCACATGCGGAGGTCTTGGCGACTTGGCAGAGGTCTGCACTCTCTGAGCGCTTTTAGTTAATGTTGTTATTTCCTGTGACTGGAGATCAAACAGTAGATCAATATTAAACATAAACATAAACATCTATGATGATAATGAACAAAAAACAAACAACTTGTTTAAAAAAAATGCAAAAATACACATTATAATAGCTTTTCATCTAAAATATTACACAAAAGTTGTGATCACAGTCTATCAAGATTCTAAGCCATTTATTCAATTAATGTTTTTGACAGTTTGTTAATTTTTTATAATTTTATGACTAATAGCATGCTGTATGGTATTCATTTACATCAATGGTTATTATTAGAGCTAAAAATTTACCTGAACCTTTGCCACGTGAATGTTATTTCTGTTATCTATACGCAGTAGACTTGGCCATATACCCAACAAGTTTAGTCTCAACTGGCACACCTTAAATACTTCCAGGACAAGAGATTATTTCCAATCCCATACACATACGGACTGATGGTGGTGTAGGACGTTGTGATAAAGAATTCCACCTCTGACCAGGCGCTGAATGTGTAGGGACTGAAGGCCAGGTGAAGCACAAGGTAAAGCGTCCAGTCCACCTGGAACACTGCCATGGCAACTAGGATGGCCACAGTGCTCTGGCGAAACCGGGAGGCTCTGATTCGGAAAGTCCTGGGCTGTTGCTGTGATTGAATGGCATGCACAGCCCTCTGTTGGATCACTAGGACCTTGACAATGAGACAGCTGGTCCAGGTGACAGTGAGCAGAGGCAAAAGGTTGCACATCAAGATGAAGAGGTATTTGTACAGCTTGTTGAACAAGGGGCAGTTGACCACAGGGCACTCGAAGAAGTCTGGTGGACAGCTGGCATTATGCGTCAGGTTGTTCATGTGCCCGTCCAGGTCGGTGATGTAGGTGGGCACAGCCAGGAGAAGTGCAAGCAGTAGACTTGCCCAGCAGAGCGCGTAGGCTGAGTTTACGCTATCCATGAAAATAGGCTTGTTTACACGCTTGTCTGCATCTCGGAGTTTCTGGTACCGGTAGATACTGATGAGGACGGTGAACACAATGCTACCAATCTCCCCCAGGATGGTGAGAAACTTGAGCGTGCGGCACATCCAAAAGCTGATCTGTGACTGAGACAACAACATGAGCAAGATGTCATAGATGTCCACGATTAGGATCTCCTCTAAATTGAAGGACGCAAGTCCCAAAAGGAAGATCTCAAATGTCTTAAACCGTTGCAACTTAAAGATGGCCTGAATCAAAGCCAAGTTTCCTATTATTCCTGCAACAGAGAGAACCACTCTTAGTATTAGAAGGTCTGACAGTAAAGCCATCTATTCACCCCTTAACAAAGACTGTAAATAGCCAATTCTGATATATGGTGCACTACTGCACACAGAAAGAAAGAACGAGAGAAGAATGGGACTGGTTTGTTTCTGATTCTCTCTGTCCTTCTGCCTCACTGGCCTGATGTCTTTGATGTCATAAAACAGAGACCTGTAGAGACCTGATTGGTGTTTTCAGGTGCTCACTAGTGGTTCATTACAATTATATGTGGTGGGAGCATTTTAATTGATGCCTATGAGCTTTGTCCTCCCCCTGAAGTTAGATTAGCATCATGTGCAGGATGCCTGCATGGCTCCCTCCACTATTTTTTCCTACATCGTCTATATAACTCTAGATTATTTAAGACAGGTTTCAGAGTTGATTTATCTAAATTAATATCGACAACAAACCTTTCTGCTTAACTGTTGAATTATTTGTTTCAGAATATTCTTGACAGGTAATGAGTCCTAGAATTTGCCTCCACATGTGACCTTCATGCCCGATCTTAACACTTATTCAAGCTCTTAAGTCCTTTTAAATATGAATCAGACAATATTGTACATTTTCAATTACATTACATCTTTACTCTTCTACAAAGATCTACAAAATCTAGGATTAGGGTTTATTTTTCGCATTAAAATTTTCGCATTCTGACTGCCTTTAACAGAAAAAAGGTTGCTGACTCCTGTTCTATTAGAAAATCTACAGAACACTCATCATTATTGGGAATTAGACCACATTAATAATCTACAGATGGGTCTGAATATAAGTAGGCCTCAATCATCAAATGTGACATCAATATAGGCTAACACAAAATCCTTTTAAACCCCTATGATTTAGTTGATAAAAAATGTGGAGAGCTATTGCATTTTTGCATGAACTATGCCAGTGGTTCTCAAACTTTTTCTGTCATTCCCCACTTTGGAAGGCAGAGAATTTTCAGGCCACACCTGGAAGGCTTAATTTGCACACAATATCCCCTTGAGGAATACAGGACAGGATTTTTGTCATAGAATTTCCCTCATTAAAGCAACTAGCAAATAACACCAAAGCTCAATTTACTCTCATATGTGCATATCTGACAAATAGCTGTGAATAGGGGTGAGGTGCGGCCGTCGGTCGATCGCTTAGAGATGTCTCGCGCCCCACCTGTCATGTGTCTGCGCCCCACAGTTTGAGAAACACTGAACTATGCTAATCGTGCATTTCCCCCTCTGGGCCTAATGGATTTGTGTGTCAAAGTTATTACATGTTTTTCTTATTTTTCTTCAGGCATTAGGGAGAGGAGTGCTTGAAAATAGCGACAGGAGCAATACATTTAAGGCAACTGCATCTAGCATCTGAGTAACGGAAGAGTTGCAGTCACGGCGCAAGAGTTCGACCATCTGGGCTCTTACGGATTTGCATGTCGAAGTTATGTGAGTTTTCTTGTGTTTCTTCAGGCATTAGTGCGATGAGTGCTTGAGATAGGCAGAAAATTAGACTCACTAGCCTGATACGGAAGACAGCACTTCAGGTGAGTGAGAGAAAAGCAGCAAAAGAAATATATCATGGCCATGCCCATTGACCGGTCCGTCCTTAAGAGAGTTCAATGAACAAAAAATGGTGAGTATTGTAAGAGTGCCATGACTGGAGCTTTATACTTGCAGTACTGCAGGAATAATTTGGCTTGATACAGGTTACGTGTGCTCTGATTGGCCAAGGTGCAATTGCCTGTGACAAACTCCCAAGCAGTCGGCCTATGATGCATTGTCTGGTCAAACCATCTGATTGTATTTCAATCATGAAAGTTGGCCTAATAAGCCAACTTGAATGAGCTGGCTAATAAATCAAGTGTATTGGGTGGGGTAGGCCTATAATAAAACAAGCGTGCCATTTGGTCAAATTGTTAGCTATTGACAGTATATCTTTAAAGAAATGTTGACCTTGTATTCAGTATCCTACATGACAAGCTCTCAATCTAGGCACTCTACTGTCCAAACTTTCTGAAAAAATTAAAGACTTAAAACATAGGGCTTTTATTTTCCATGCTTTGATTTTTCCTCACAGAATGTTTAAATCCCAATGTCCAACCTTGAACCCTAAAAGACTCAATTTGAATGAATCTGCCTTGTGATTGGCCAGTTCATGCTTGTTAAGTCTTTGAAGGTTCAGGGCTTATGGGTGGACATTGGGATTCACTCAAAGGATGATGGATGCTCTGGTGATGATGATGAGGAAAGCATGTGAGCCTCCCGTCTTCTCTCCCTCAACTGCCATTGCTTCACCTTAAACAACAACATGGCACCAAGCCTTTGTTCCAGTCCCCTAAACTAAGATGGGCAATGTAACCGACATTCTCTACCTCTCTGTCACTCTATACAATAACTCAGTGTGGCTGGAGTTCCACAGCATAGGGACGGAGATGCTTCTGACACTGGAAGGTTGCTGCAGGTTCCCCTTTTGTTTTAACAGCTTGACAGGTCTTTCCCCTCATAGGTTATACTTCCTCATCATGGACTTCCAGCTTGTGGACAATGGCTATGTAAGATCATCAGAAGCATACAACGATCAGCCGCTTCTACACACACACACACACACACACACACACACACACACACACACACACACACACACACACACGTTTTCACCTTCCAGGGGTTCCACAACATGGGTGACTGCTCTGTTGTTTGTTTGACATAGTGATGCTGACCTGCGACCCGTGACAAAAGCCTCATTGTCCTACAGCCAAACCCGAGATACATACTTCAACTGCATGTGGTGTCCTTTCACCCCATGAGGAGTAAAAAGTGCTTCGAGAACTTTCAGCTCATCAACCTGCAGTTCAAGCACAACCTGTTTGCCAGTCAGTTTTGTTGTGATGGGGTACACACAGGTAGTAATGTGTTTTTACCACCAGAGGGCCCACATGAGTCAATGCTTCTCCAGTTGCTGATTCCTATCACTCCAAAGGCAAACTATCATCATCACAAAGAAGGACAACATCCAGATTGCTAGTTTCGGGAAGTTGTGCTTTCCCAGGACATGAACATGTCTATTGTAGGAAAAATTATTTATGCTATTATTAAAATCAAACTTTTTGAAATGCGCAAGCAATGCTGTTCTTGAAACTGTGACAATTCAATTATCTTCTATTTGGATGTTACTGTTTCAGTTATGCTTTGTTTTCTGCAGTTTTGTTTTGTTTTCGTTATGCATTAATGTGTGAGTAATGCAAGTCATTTTTGAGGACCAATACGGTAGGTTAACTTTGCCCAATATTTCAGACTTTCTAGCTTCTGCATTTTTACTTTGGCTGCCTGCTTGATACTATGGCCTTACTTCTTCACCACTTGTGTGCTTTCTTTAGAAATGTTGTAAGTGCCCAAAGACATAGACATGATAAAGAGGTCTTTAGACACAGGACATATCATAGAGATGGTACTTGGCAAGAAAAAAGAAGTGACATGCTGTTTTACCATGTCATAGATGTTTATATATAGCCAAGCTTATGTGACGGTAAACAACCCAACTCACTCTGTTCAACACAAACCTGGTTAATGGAATTGCAAAATATATTGTCTTCACAGTTTGGTCAGCAAGGTCAACAGTTTTTACCCCCTTTTTTTAATGTTTGTGTTCATACCAGGGGATGTGTCATGGAAATCATTCATTAGTAGTGAAAGTGAAAAAGTTCTATTACAACTTGAGGTTGAAATGTGATGGCTAATTGCCATCTCCATCACAACTAAACCAGGGCCATGATTACACCTGTATCAACAAATAAAAAAAATAAATAAAACTCAACAAACCTGACGGTCTCGGTCTCAACAAATCTGCAAATAACCTATAAAGAATTTTTAAGTAGCCTAATTGTCCATCTTTCACTACCCCCATCTTCAGGATGAGCTGTTCAGCCAAGCCCAATGACCATTAGATGTGTGAACCCATTTCCCACAATCCTTTGCACATTTGCATTCCAAAAACTCCTGGAGCTGATTGGCTGTGTTAGATTGCAGGAAGTTAGTGGGGTTTGGGCAGAGGCATGGAGTGGAGAGACCACTGACAAGACTTTCAGTTTTGTTGTTTACACTTTAAGAGTTGCAGCTCCACTTTAGAGGTTGACTGCATTTTCACATGCATGAACTTTGCAATCAAGGGAAGTTTAGCATAACTAACTATTTCTTTTTGAAACATAATGATGTCTGCAATGTCAGGACTCACTGAATCATCAAAACTTGTCATGCAGGTGAAGAAGGAAATTAAGGAAGAAGAATTTGATGATTTTCTGCAAGAATATCTATTTGGGACCAAGACAATCAAAGATGAACCGGGACTGGAAGACACTAGTGACAATGAAATATCCACACCTTCTGCCTTTTTCAACAGAGATGGAAGTAATTCACAAATGGAAGTTAAAGAGGGATTAGAATCTGATTTAACGTTAAGACATGCTGCTCTTATCCCTCCAGGTAAGTTGCTGAATGGTCTTTGAAGTGTTTGTATAAAATTCAACCTTACCTTATTCTACAGTATTTGCATAGCCTGACAAGCCATCTCCTATCATTGAAATGTATATAGTCTGGCATAGAGAAATATCAAATGACATATAACATGACAAGTGATTTTTTATACTTATAAAGGGAGTGATATAAAGGCACATTATATCTCTTTGTCGTAAACTTTGAGTAAAATTAAATCTCAAGGCAATTTACCAAATGTAATGAAAATGAAAAATAACTGATAAAGCAGTACTTGCCACTGTCCAGGGCACCAATTTGTTTATTTTTTTGATTAATTTCGTAGGAGACATTGGAGGCATTGCGTCTCAAAAAAGAAGGAACACTCAGGAAAAAAAGAACAAAGCTTGTAAAATCTCTCAAAGGAAGAAGACATCACACAAGCAACCACGACAAAGATCCCGTACTGAAGAAAAACGACACAAATGCCTTCTATGCTCTAAAACATTTGCTAGTTCCTCTTCTCTGGCATGTCACCAACAAACACACACCGATGAAAAGCCGTATCAGTGTGATATTTGTGGGAAAAGTTTCAAACGAGTTGAGCATGTGGCCCAGCACAAGCTCACACACACTGGAGAAAAGCCGCATGTGTGTTCTTACTGTGGAAAAACCTTCAATCAGCTGCCCAACCTCAAGAGGCACGAGAGAACCCACACGGGGGAAAAGCCTTATAAATGCACGTGTGGGAAAAGTTTCGTCTGCAGCGGAGACCTGGGCAAACATCGTCTCAGTCACAACA
>JAODXP020000025.1:30459365-30476865 GCA_027497455.2 Sardinella longiceps
AGCAATATAGGCTGAAATGTGCTGGATCTCTCCTTTAACTAAACTCATTAAACAGCAACATCTATTTGTGTTCTACTCCTTAATTCCTCCTTGAACCAAACACACTCGTGTTACATTCAGCTTCTCAATTCTGCATATGCAATATTGTTACAATATATGTTTTTAAGGGAAATACAAAACAGTAGAACAATTTTAATTCTGAAAATAATTAATGGAAATCTAAAAACCTAACCCCTTAAATGCCAAAACACAATGGCTCTTGTGTTAATGTACAGTATATTACTGTAGTTTAAAGATAATATAGAACAGTGTACTAGTTGATTAATGATCAATATGGTTTGATCTAGCAGTGAGACACTAATAAGAACAGTAGCAACATAAATAGACAGTGGCTGGGTGGGTGAGCATCCTGTAGTAGTGCTTCTCAGTGACGTCTCTCTCTCTCTCTCTCTCTCTCTCTCTCTCTCTCTCTCTCTCTCTCTCTCTCTCTCTCTCTCTCTGTGTGTGTGTGTGTGTGTGTGGTGATGAGATTAGTTCACACCCCTTGTATGAGTGTCAGAGCAGAGACACGGCAGCTCAGAGATCAGAGGAAATGGTTAGGTTCCAGCTTGGTGTAGACCCCATAGACTAGGCATTTTATGTCTGACTAGGTATTGTATAGTTGGCATAGTATTTTTTGCAAAGAGCCCTGTATTTTTTTTACCAAATTGTTGGAGCACTCATTTCAGAAGGGATTTTAGTCATTTATTTTTTCTAGTGAATGAAATACTGTATGTCTTACAGCAATATAGGCTGAAATGTGCTGGATTTCTCCTTTAAACTCATTAAACAGCTAAATCTATTTGTGTTCTACTCCTTAATTCCTCCTTCTCAGGCGTCCAAGGGCAGGGGTATGTTGCTGTGTTCTCTAGTGAAGGAGGGGCTGCTACTCTCCCATGTAATGTGTATCCAGGTTACAGACAATGTTCATTCACTGAGTGGATCTACAGCAGGGATGGAAAGACTACTGTCTATAAAGTCAGATTTGGGCAGATTACCTCAGAGTCTCCACCCAGAGCTAAGAGACTGAGTCTGCTCCCTAACTGTTCTCTCCACATTACTGATGTCACCACTGAGGATGCTGGACACTACTACTGTAGACTGGATTACTCAAATGGTGGACCTCAATATGCAGCTGATGCTCCAGTCCTTCTCTCTGTTCTCAGCAGTAACTGTGATTACACAGATACTCTCAAAACTGAAATAGTTGTAACATCACACGTCTAATACACAAACACACACACACACACACACACACACACACACACACACACACCGAGAGAGAAAGCGTGATTAAACTGACACTCTCATAACACTGAAACAGTTGTAACATCTAATTCAACTGCATGTTGCACTTGTATCTTTTTCTCTTCTTCTGATGTTAAGCTTCAGGTGTGACTGAGAGTGAGACAGGCAGAGGTGAGACCCTCTACTGCCACCTGCACTTCTATATAGGCATTGAAAGTATAGTTTCTCAGAGAAACATTCGTCTGACGTGGGTGAATGATGGAGGAACTGAGCTGAACACCACTGACTGCCAGAGATTCAGCAGATCATCTCCCTGTTCCATCCCACTGAGAGTGGAGCTCAGAGATCCAAATCCCACTCACACTCAGAGGACATGGAGATGCCAGCTGACTGCAGAGGGGCAGGTGCAGACTTCTGTCTCCCACAACGTCAGAGTGGCAGGTCAGTGATCATGGGCTTCTCCACAGACACATGCTGTGTGTGCTGTGGGATTGATCATGGCTTTTACAGTATAGTATACCACACTTCCCTGTTTTTACTTTTCCAGTGAAACCAACTAGAGCTCCAGTGGTGACAAGACGACCTGAACCACCACCAGCTCCAACACCACAACCAGTTACACCAACATCAATACCAGCTACTCCACCACAACCTCCATCAACACCACCCAAAAGCAGTCAATCTCCAACTCCAGACTCTGCATTTGACCCGGGTAAGTTACATTAATTTACTGATCTACATCCTATCTTAACCGTGCAGTAATCATGCAGTAATGACACCACCAACAGCAGAGCCATCACCACCATGGCCTCCACTAACACCATCACAAACAGCAGCAACTCCACCAACCTCCTAAACAACATAATGGCCCACCTTATCTACAACATTAGTGATTTAGTCCCATCTTTCTCACACACACTACTTCTCATCCTGTCTCCTCTCAGTCTTCCCTGCTGCTCTTAGCTGTGGTCTATTCGCTCTAGTGGCTGTTTGTGGAGCAGCACTTCTGGTGCACAAGAAGAGGACAGGAGCATGTGAGTGCCGATTAGACACATTACACACAGACTGCTAAGTATGTATGTACATGTACATGTATTTAAAGTGATTAAGGGCTAAATTAAATAACTTGTATTTGGTTTACACCCCAAGTCTTGCACATTTTCATGTCATTTTGTTTACCTGGATGCACAGTACTGTATTTATCAAAGGTGTCATGTCGTGAACACATCTGTGCCCTCCTAGAAAAAGGCACTTATTGTCATTTTTGTTGAGTAGTTGAGAAGTTGATTACCTTATATTAACATCAGAGAACAATACATATCTACTGTATTCATCTATTCTGTATGCATGAGAGGCTGTGAGTTATGTTGGTTTTATAATGGTCATGGAGAGTTATTAGGCATGATGCTAGGACTGACATGGTAGACACAATATAAAGAACCATTGTTATTTCCTCCACCCATGGTTGCCAAATGACACACAAACTCAGTGACAAAGCATATACAACATGCCTCCTGTGGTAGGCCTGTGTGTGGTAGACCTGTGGTAGGCCTACATTTGGCAATGTATTGCATTGAACGACATTTACGTCAAGAACTAGAACTAGCTGTTTTCACCAAGAACTAGAACTAGCTGTTTTATAAATTTGTTTTGTTTACCTGTGTGTCATATCTTTATGTACATGTACCCTTATGGGAAGGTGAATCAAGAGATGGAGGACAAGCCCAGATTAGCACAGTGAGTAAAATAAACATCTGCCTTCTGTTCACATTTAGCCCAACCCAGATGCCATTACCACTAAACTAGCAGCAGCTAATTAGCTAACAACTAATTACTATGGATTAGGCTACTATACTACACTTTAGAATTAAAGTAGCTGCTTGTGTGATTTATTTATTTATTTATCTCATGTAGGAAGAAAGTGTAAAACTGCCTAATTAATTCTTGCTGTGTGTTTCTGTACAGAATAAACTACCAAATGTAACATATGCTGAGATTGCTCATCGCCCTCAAGCGCGATCTTCTCCCCATAATGTGAGTGTGCTGTTATGTAGGCTGAGTGAGTTGCTGTGATATATTATGATATATTGCTATATTGACATGATAACGTGATAACCATGTAATAAACACCCACAGGCTTCAGACAGCGTGACATACTCCACCATCAACATCTCCAATAAGGCCTAATTCTTTTTTTTTTTCTTATCATGGGGCTTTATGGTCATTATAGTTGTTGTCACTCTGCTGATATTTCTAGATCTTTTTAGCGTGTTTTCATCTGCAAACCCACCACAACACTGCTGAGATCATGTCTAGGCTACTTCTGCTCCACTTCTGTGGTAGTGTTAATCTATAAACTCACCACAAGCATCTTTGATCTGACGTGCTTTGCTGTTGCTGTAGCTTTAAAAAGCCCCATCTCTAAATAGAGCTGGTCTCTGAATCTCACACTTGGTCTGATAAAATCTGCAACTCTGTCCACTGACGTTGTAACCCTCCTACATGACACATCACACACCACACTTAAGCACACACACACACACACACACACACACACACACACACACACACACACACACACACACACACACAAACACACACACACACACACACAGACAGGTCTGGCTGTCATATATTTACAGTATGCAATGTTATGTGGGTGCTGAATGTGTCATTGTCCAATTTTGCCAATGTCAGTATTAAATGTGTGACATTTCACAGTTATATGCAAGTGTCTTTTCTGTTGTGTTGTGTCATTATTGGGTAAATGGGTATTGGGTTGATATTGGGTGGCTGAGCCTAGACTAAAGCCAATAATATGAGACAATTACAGTGGGGGATGATTAGGGGGCCAGATTTAATGAGCCAGGTTGGGACTTTAGCCAGGACACCGGGGAACCCCCTACTCTTTGTGACAAGTGTCAATTTTCCAAGTAAGCGATGAACCACCAGAGGCCGATGGTTATGGTGGTTTTACGACAGGTGTTGTTAGGCATGATACATCGTAAAGTGCCGGTAGACAATGTGGTAAAACCAGGATAAGCACCAGACTTAAGTGCTTTATTGCATTTCTAAAACTATTACCGTGTTAACCAGGCATGGTTTCATTAAAGGAAAACGTAATAACTAGAAATGGTGTGAATTATTCATACCAATTCCTCGCCAGAAATATATTTCCTCTTACTGATGAATAGTTACCAAGTAACGCACAAGTGCATCTAGTGTATACTTTCCTATGGTGCAGCAGTATTGAGCAAAATGCAGTCACATGTGGTAAATTGTGAATTTACAACTGCATCAAATTTGATTCAACCAATCACGATCAATTACCAAAAATATCAGTAATAGAAGTCAAAATTGACAGCTGTTTGCCAAGGGTCCTTTCCTCCTCCACTGAGGCAAGGGGACTCCCACTCTGCCAACAACACAACCATCCCTCCTCACCAGTCTGTCCAGCCACCCAGCAGCCTACAGTATGTTTCACTCTAATAGACACTCTAATAATTCCTCACAGTTTTATTATTCAGAAAGACTGCTAATGGGCCTTTTTATTGTTGCGGTTGGGTTACAGCAGTCTAAAGACGACCTACAAGATTTCTTACCCATTTGGGTAGATTTACAGTTTAAAACCCAAGACCAAATTAGTCATGACCAAAGAAAATATTTTGGCAGCAACAAATAAGTCAGTATAAAGTAGAGGTCTGGTAGACTAGATTACTGGTGTTCTGTTGGGCTGAGTGAAAGTCTGTTAGAACTTTTCTACTGCATGATACCAGCACAAGCTACTCATCCACCTTTGTTTGTGTGTGTGTGTGTGTGTGCGTGTGTGTGTGTGTGTGTGTGTGTGTGTGTGTGACTCCCCTAAGACAACTGATGCCACCTGCAGGGCTGAACTGGAGTCTATGTGCTTCCTCCTTACTGCAGAGCAGCTAACTCAGTCATCTTAAAGGAATATGCACAGATTTGGACAATTTACTTGTTTAATTTACTTACGTTTTTCCATCCATTGTGATCAAAATGATTAGAATATGCCTGATTTACACATAGGCAAAGCAGCAAACATAACATACTCTGAAGTGAATAGAATAAAGAGCAGTTTTTAAAGTTGTGCTATTCAATGTGTTGTTCTCTACTACAGAGAGTGACCCACCACTTCAGGGTGTAGGTGTGAAATTTAATTTTAGTTTAGTTGCTCAGACAATGACAACATGCAGTCTTGAGTTTGCAAGTCCACTAAAACCACAAACATCCACACATCTCATCACTGCTCAGATGATGGCATGAAAATAACCTACTGCTAGTGCACACATCTGAGCTAACTGATCAGTCAACATTTGCAGCAAAATGCACTACAGTCCCCAAAACTCTACAGACTTACAAAATACAAAATAACTCAAAATAACGCATACTGCAAAAACTGCAGCATGATGCTACTCATGATTAGAAAATAACGATAGTGATAGCAAAAATTGGAACTGTTACTTACCAATGAAATTGAAGGATTATTGGTAAATATTGTTACGTATCAAGTGATGCAATAACAGAGTGGCTTTAGTGGCCGAAGACTTCATTAAAAATGTGCATCTTAGAGGTTTTTTTAATGAGGCCATGGAGGGGTGGTTATATTGGATGGCAGATTAAGGACTGCACAAGTAAACTTTGCCTGTAGCCTCTTACCCCTCTTTCTCAAAAGGAAGGCTTGCTGTACATCTTTAAAACATTCAGATAGCTTTGCAGAGGTGTCTATTTTGGGACTGTGTGAGAACAGAACTATAGAGTGACCCAGCCGACCACTACAGAATGAGGATTTAACGGCACTTCTCAACAGAAACATGCATTTCAATTCAATTGGAAAAAAATGGAATGAACTATTCCCTTCCCAATACCTCCCATACCTGAACTGTTCTGATACATTCCACATAGATGCATCACATTTAGTTTTGTTGAGTTTGATAGGCTTTTTGTAGCACCAGAGCATTTACAGTATTTGACTGTGATCAGGGGGTGAATAACATTTCAAACAGACAAAAACGGTTGCAGAAAAGCATCCCTACTTTTCCTAATTACATATTAGAACAGTGTATAATGTATGAATATAGTCATAAACAGTGTAGTAAATACTATCAGCACAGTCTTTCAGTTCAGTGATCAATGCAGTGAGACACTAACGTGAACACTACATAAATAGACAGTGATTTGGGTGGGTGAGTGAGCATCCTGTAGTGCTATGACATCCTCCCAGTGTGTGTGTGTGTGTGTGTGTGTGTGTGTGTGTGTGTGTGTGTGTGTGTGTGTGTGTGTGTGTGTGTGTTGTGTGTGTGATGGTCAGATTAGTTCACACCCCTTGTGTAAGTCTCAGAGCAGAGACACAGCAGCTCAGAGATCAGAGGAAATGGCAAAGCTGCACAACCCAACAGTGGGACTACTGCTGACTGGGCTGCTGCTACTGCAAGGTGAGACCAGGGGCCTCATTTACAATATGTTTGACTGCCAGCGTGTGTGTGTGTGTGTGTGTGTTTGTGTGTGCGCACGTGTGTGTGTGTGTGGGGGGGGGGTTATGTTTTGTAATGTTTATAATAGTGGGTCGCTCATTCATTTCAGAAAGTATTTTAGTCATAGTGAATGAAATATGTTTTACAGCAATTTAGGCTGAAATGTGGATCCCTCTTTTAACTGAACACTACACAGCAAAATATTATTGTGTTCTCCTCCTTAATTCTTCTTTCTCAGGTGTCCAAGGGCAGGAACCTGTTGCTGTGTTCTCCAGTGCAGGAGGGGCTGCTACTCTACCATGTTATGTGTATCCAGGTTACAGTCAATGTTCATTCACTGAGTGGTACTACAACAGGGATAGAAAGACTATTATAATAGTCAGAGATAGGCAGATTGTCTCAGAGTCTCCACACAGAGCTGAGAGACTGAGTCTGCTCCCTAACTGTTCTCTCCACATTACTGATGTCACCACTGAGGATGCTGGACTCTACACCTGTAGACATTATGACTCAAATAGATCTCAACATGGAGCTGATGCTATAGTCCTTCTCTCTGTTCTCAGCAGTAAGTGTGATTACACAGATATTCTCTACATTGAACTAGTAGTAACATGTCCAACACACACACACACACACACACACACACACACACACACACACACACCACACACACACACACACGCACACACACACACACACACACACACACACACACACACACACACACACACACACACACACACACAGCAGTCAGTGTGAAACAGACACTCTTACAACACTGGAACAGTTGTAACATCTCATGTCTAATCCAGCTCAATGTTGTTGTAACAACTCAAAAGGGGCGCTTGAACTTCTTCTCACAATGTATATTTATTGACAGTCTGCAAAGTACAGAAAAACACCATCAGGGCAACAGCGTAGATAAACGTGTCTCTCCAGCACTGAATTATCATTAATTCTACTCTTCCTTTTCATTTCAATCGAGTCATATGAACGAACACATCCGGGAAACTCGCGCTAAAAGATCTCAGCCCAGTACATACGAGCTAACAGCTAGCAACAGGAACATAGCTAAACTAACTTATTTCACACAAGTGAACATGTAGCTTTACATTATTCATTACATTTACTTCACACATGCCTCTTATCATACTAGAATCAATTACTGACACCAGCTCACCTGCAAAGTACAGAAAAACACCATCAGGGCAACAGCGTAGATAAACGTGTCTCTCCAGCACTGAATTATCATTAATTCTACTCTACCGGCTGGAGTGCTGTTGACCTGCTACTCACATTTCTGTTGTACTGCTGCCACCTAGTGGACTGGCTGGTGTACTTACGAATAAAGTCTGAAACTAAACAGAAAACCCAGTGTTTAACCCTTTTTCCTTCACCCAGTCAATCTCATTGTACTGAGGCTGTTACACTCTCCCCCTCAAATAAAATGTCCTCAACATTCCATTACTTCAAAAGAAATAAATCATCATCTAAAGGCCTACAGTCTGTAGAAACAAGCACATTCTTAAAGTCACTAGTGCATTACTGCAACACATTCTCTAAGCAGTGGTGGTGGGGAAATGAACCATCTTCCTGTTAAACACTCTTGGCCATACCAAAAACTCCTTGTCCCTTATCGTAATAAGAATAGCCTGTTGGCTTACACATCTGCCTGTAATACGCTCCAAATGAGAGCTAGTTTACTAAGACACATGTCACTCTCCTGACACTGTTCTCATAATGACATTGTTTTCATTTTTTTTTTCTTTTTCACATTGAATATTTTTTTTCTGTGTGTGAGTGTGTGTATGTTCCTTTACCCACGGACATCAATGTCCATCACAGTCCAGGGACGCCACAGGGTGTGAACTGGTGGAAGGTGATAGCTTATCGGCAGACTGTTCATGCCAGCCTCCACCACAGACGGCTTACCCAGTTCCTCATATGTCAACATCCTTGGCCGACGGCGCTCTCTCTGTGGGTGAGTAATCACAGGTTGTAGGTCAGGCTCCTCATCTGATGTCGGCGCTGAGTCATCCATTCCAGAGTTCAAAGTTCCTTCCAGGTTTGCTGTCTTTGATGTGGTTAAATCACTCGCCTCTGGTTCAAGTGACTCTGTACCCTTTGCCAGGGTTGGATCCTCCCCTTCCCATGTGTCCTGGTCAGAGGCCTGCAGTAACTCTGCATCCATGACCCCTTGTGTCGTTGGTGCATTCTCCGCTGCTATTACAGAGTCTGGAACAAACAATGGTGCCTCTGGGTTGAGTGCTTGAGTCTCTTCAGACTGACACCGGTCATGAGTAAATCTACAGACATACTCACACTCATCTTCATTTTCGCTGTCTGTGTGTTCAATGGGTTTTGATTGTATTCTGTTCACCCTTCTTGTGGGTCTCTCCCTTGTGGTACCTTGTGGTCTCTGTCGAGTCTGGCGCCTGTTCTGTCTATCTGCCTCCAGTTCATCCAATGGCAAGCTGTCACATGGGAGTAGCAGATTCCGGTGGAGCACCCTTGTCTTTCCACCACCTTCAGGCATAACTTCATAGACTGGACTGCCATTGCTTCTCCTTTGCACCACCCGATGAACTTTATCCTCCCAATACGACCGCAGCTTGCCGGGGCCTCCCCTTTCAGACAAATTCCGGACTAACACTCTTCCCCCAGGCTGCAGATCAGTCCCGTGGATTTTCCTGTCATAACACAGCTTCCCTCTTGCAGCTTCCTTGGCAGCTGTTCTTGATGCAATCTCATATGCCTGGCGCATTCTGGCCTGCCAGTTCTGTACGTACTCGGTGTAACTCTCTTGCTTCTCAGCTGATGGTAAATTGAAAAGGGTGTCTATGGGCAGACGGGGAGAACGGCCAAAGAGCAAATAGTAAGGAGAAAACCCTGTTGCCTCACTGCGTGTACAGTTATAGGCGTGCACCATTTTATCTAGGGAGTTCTTCCAATCAGCCTTTTCTGAATTAGTCAGGGTACGCAGCATGGACAACAACGTCCTATTGAGACGCTCCACCTGTCCATTTCCTTGTGGATGGTAACAGGTTGTATGAGACCCGCGCACCCCACAACACCTTTGTAGCTCCGCCATCAACTGATTTTCGAATTCCCTGCCCATATCATGGTGTATCTTTTCTGGGAACCCAAAGCAGAGGGCAAAGTGGTTGAAGACCTTCTCTACCACAGTTTTAGCTGACTTATTCTTTGTGGCATAAGCCTGCGCAAAACGTGTGTAGTGGTCCATAACCACCAGAATGTATTCATAGCCATGCTTACATGTTTCTAGGTGTAGGAAGTCCATTGAAACTAGCTCAAATGGCCTTGTTGTCACAATTGGTACGAGTGGTGCTCTAGTTTGCTTTGATGGTTTTCTTCTTTTCAGGCACTCACAAACATGCATTACCCAGTGTTCAATATCTCCCTGCATCCGGGGCCAATAAAATCTCTCTCTGATCAGATTCATGGTTCTGTCAACACCTGGGTGTCCCATTTCTTTATGTAGCTCTTTAAACACTGTTTGATGGTACTCTTTAGGGAGAATCAGCTGATTTCTCTGCCCTGACTGTCTGTAAAGCACTCCATCTTGGTTAAGATACAGCTTACTCCACTGACGAAGTAGTGCTTTCACATCTGGATGTTCTGAGCTCAGACATCTGGTTGTTGGAGACTGACAATTTCTTTTAGCTTCCAAGACCGGCCCTATCACTGGATCTCTCTCTTGACTCTCCACAAGCTGTTTAGGCATTAGTGGCTCGCCCAGGTCTGTTGGGGAGGAGTCAGCCAACAAACCTAACATTTCCACTCTTACTGAACTGACCCATGCATGGGGTGCCTCCTTCTGCACTGACACACCTTCGACAGATGCACTAATGGCCTCTTGGCTGATCTCTTCTGTGCACTGTTGCATGAAAGTGTCTATATCTAGGGGCATCCTAGAAAGGCCATCCGCATCAGCATTGTGTCTACCTGGCCGGTATTTTATGGAGAAATCAAAATCTGCAAGCTGAGCAACCCAGCGATGGCCTGTTGCGTTAAGTTTAGCGGTGGAGAGGACATAGGTTAAGGGATTATTGTCTGTATAGACAGTAAAATGGGGAGCGTGATACAAGTAATCCCTAAACCTTTCGCAGATTGCCCACTTGAGTGCTAGAAATTCCAATTTACCGGAATGCATGTGATAATTCTTTTCAGGTGGGGTTAGTGTTCGTGAGCCATAACCTATCACAACCATCTTGCCCTTTTGCCTCTGGTAGAGAACCGCTCCTAACCCCTCTTGTGATGCATCACAGTGGAGTGTAAAGGGTTCTGTAAGATCAGGGTATCCTAAAATAGGGGGAACAGTTAACTTGTCAATGAGAAAATTAAGTCCATCTTGATGGCTTTGTGTCCAGTCAATCGGACAGTTTGGTGGAAGGTTACCTTTATGTCTGTAGCTCACACCTCTTTTCCCTTTTCCCCCTGATGCAGATGCTTGCTTCACAGGACTGGATGACAAGAGCTGATAAAGCGGTTTTGCCAGCCGGGAAAAATTGGGTATGTATGCTCTGTAGTAGGAGAGAAATCCCAGAAGCTTCCTCAAGTCTCCTACAGTTGTGGGGGCCTTGTCCTTTAATGCAAGGACAGGGGCTATTTCTGCAGGGTCCATAGTATATCCATCGCCTGAGACCATGCGTCCCAGAAAGCGCACATTTCTTTTGAACACCTCACACTTACGTGGGCTCAATTTCACACCATGCTTCTGGTATCGTTGCAGCACAGTTCGGATGCACTGGAGATGGGTCTCAAAGCTGGAGCTATGGACTAAGTTATCATCCAGGTACGGTTGACACATGATATCCCTAAGGCCAATCAAACACTCCTCCATATTTCTTTGAAATTCTGCCGGGGCTGAACTAAGTCCAAATGGGATACGGAGCCAATGGTATAATCCCCAGGGCGTAATAAATGCAGTTAAGGGTTGGCTTTCTTCATCTAAAAAGCCCTGGTGATAGGCCTTGCCCTGGTCTAGGACCGAAAACCAAGAACTACCACTAAGGGAGTCTAGCATGTCTTGTATTCTGGGGATGGGATGACGATCAGGAACTGATTTTCTATTTAATTCCCTATAATCACAACATAACCTCAGACTGCCATCTTTCTTTCTAACACATACTATGGGTGAGGCATATGGTGACCTTGACTGAGTGATCCAGCCCCGGTTCAGTAGATCTTGAATATATTCTTTTACTTCTTGGTGCAGGGGTTTGGGCACAGACATGTATGTTTTCTTAACAGGAGTGGTGTCATGCAGTGTGATGTGTAATTTCAAGGACGGAATGCTCCCGATGTCATCCTCATCATAGGCAAAGGCGTGGCACTCTTCTCTAAGCAACTGCCTTACTTTCTCTTGCTGCCACGGCTCTAAGTGGTTCAGGTCAACAGGTGGATCCCACTGGTGTGGGTTTTGTCTCGCCCTCTTGTCTGTGTCTGCCTTGCTGTGTTCGACTTGAGACTCGAGTTCTTTGTCTTTTTCAGGAGAAATCATCTGTTCTGACTGAACTGTGTATGCTGTTTTGATTGCTTGCAGGTGGCCAAGAACTGTGCGTGGATGCAACATAATATCATAGCTGTTGGTATTCATAATGGGAATCGGTACATACATACATTGCCCTGTTGTCACTGTAACTAACCCTTCCTTGACTGTTGTGCCATCAGGCAGGGCAGGAAGATCACAGGGGACGAACAGCAGGCTCTGGCCTTTGAACTGCACTCCAGCACAAGCTCTGACATGCACAGTGGTCACCTTTTCAGCTTGCAGATGAATCATTTTCTTGCCAGTCTGAACGGTTCCCACTTCACCAGCTGAATCATCTTTTATTAACTCCATCATTAACTTTGCTGTCTCACATGTCACAGAGAAAGCCTGACTCAGTTTTTCTATCATGTGTGGCACTGACTGTCCTTTGTCACTCCCATTTATTACTGCTTGGATGACATTGAAACCAATAATAGGTTGCTCGGCCACATTTGGATCGCTGGACACTAACATAGGGGCTAGAAGTGGCTCTGATGGGTTTCGGCTTTCAGCCAACTTAAACTCTACCTCTATCCAACCTAAGAAGGGTATTTCAGTCTGATTTGCAGCAAGGCCAATCAAAGTACCTGGTCCCAACAGCTCTTCAATAGGACGCACTGCACGATGAGGCAGGTGAGTCTTTCTCCATTTCTCATTGACGAGACTGGCCTGTGCACCTGTGTCCCACAGTGCTTCTACAACTACATCATCAAACAGGCACTGTACCAGGCATCTGTCCCCAATGAGGTTTAACAACTTGGCTTTGCGATGAGGGGAAAGGTAGCTGACAGGGGTGCTTTCCACCGTGGAGATTGCCCTAGAGGTGACAGGATTAAGGTTTGTTTTGCCTCTCGCAGCTGTTGGGTTAGTTACATGGCAGGCTTGAGACCTCTGGTGAGGGGCTACTGGCGGTCCCGACCTCGCAGCCCCCTCTCGTTTCCCTGTTCTCTCCTCTGCCTGCAGCCCCGGGAAAGATGTCCCTCCTGACCACACTTGTAGCAGTGGGTACACAACTCACCCCTTTGTGCTTCTTGACAAGACCTACACCCAAAGGGCCTCTGGCGAGGGGTGTTCATGAATGTGGCGGGCTGTGGCTGTTTACTGGCCCCTACTGTCTCCATGACCACCTTCTTCATCTCCATTATTTCAGCTCTGAGATCCTCAATTTGCTTACTAGAGTCTATGTTCTGTTCCATGCACCGAGCCTGACATTTCTTATTTTTACTGGTGATCTCTATTTTGTCAGCCATGTCTGTCGCCACATGTTGTAGCTCAGCGCCCTCCCTAAACGCAGACTGGGAAAGATTCAGGGGCACCTCTACCTGGACATCATTAATTCTGGGGGGTCGTTGCACAAGTGTCTTTTTGAACTTCTGCTGCCTCTCCTGCTCTAAATTTGCAGCCTCATTGACACGTTCTATTAGTACCTCATCGGAGACATGATGATCAGACAGGTAAGGCTTGAGCTGGAATTTCACTGCATCACTTATCAGTCCTGTCTCCAGTGACCGGACAAATCGTCTCTGAATCAAATCGGAGCTTAGTTTTTCTCCTTCATCTTCATCACCCAGTTTATACAGTTTCTCCCTCAGTTCAATCGCACGGAAAAGGAAATTCTGTGCTGACTCTTTTGGATCCTGTGACAGTGTCATCAGTCTATGCAGGAGGTCAGAGGATGAGTCCACTTTATAATGGCCCCGTAGTATTGTCTTTAGGGTGGCTAGTGTAAGATTTCTCTTAATTTCTAACAAATCTCTGAGGGGCAGACCTGGACTGACTGCTCTAATAACAGCTTCAATAATCTCTGCTTCTGAATGACCTTTTCTCTGGCCCGTTTCTATTTGGTTCATGAGACTGATGTATGACAACTTTTCTCTCTGTCCAGCCTCTCCGATCTGTCCCGAGATCCGGAACTCTCTCCTCAGGGTCACCTCAGGGATTTTCTTTGCTATGTCTGATGGTGTGGTTTTGCTTTCTAATGTGGTCATAGTCTTCACCCTCTCTCCTGCTGCATCTATCTCTCCCTGTAGCAGTTGGAGTGCTTCAGTCTGTTCTTTTTGTAGCTGAGTATATTTCTGCTTTAATTGTTCCAACTCTGAATTTTCCTGTGGTAATGGAGCTGTTTTCTCTGCTTCTTTCGTTTTAAGAGATTCAATGAAGGACAGAAGATCTTTCAGATATTGCTGGAACAACTCTATGTCTTCATTTTCTTCAATGCTGTCTAAAGTGTTCTCTGCTAGCCTAATGAGGGCACGCCTAGACAGACTCTGGAACCCTCCTGTTGCTGGCTCTTCACACTTTAATGACTGACACACTGATATGAGCTCTGCCTTCTTCTCAAGTGCAAGCAATTCTTTACTGACTTTGTCTTGTAACTCCTCCATTCTCCTTATTAAAGTATAAGCTTCAGGTTAACCATTACAACCAATAATTGTGTACACAAAGCATTCAATATGAATATGTCAAAACCTTTTTGTCTGAAAATGAGTAAAAAATACATTTATTGTGGTTTAAGCAAAGGTGTCATGCTTGGTAATGTAAATGGTTGGTGACGTCACTAACGGGAGTCGTAGTAATCCACTCTGGTTAACCGTCACGGACTACAATGGCCGCATATATGTAGGACGTGAAATAAACATATTTCTGCCATTTCCAGGCGTGCCAACATACATTTCAGTAAGTCTATTTTATTTCCATTACTTTATATTTCTTAAGTACCGCGAATATTGCTCTATTGGTGTAGAAAAAAAATATCAAAACTGCTTTGAACTTCAGGCGCTTCTCCTCATCGCTCCGGACACATCACTGACACAATGTTACAAAGTGAAAGGTCACGGTCCTGACATATCGTTATGAAGTGCAAGATACAGCCATAAATTAGGATACAAAGATACAAAATGACAGTGGACTATTAGTCTACATGTAAGACTACCTTAGTTAAAGACTATGAAATTATATTTACCAAAAGGGCAATTTCATACACGTATTTATAGGCTATCTTCCACGGCGCTCATGCTCGATATAGGCTATACCGGCTTTGCCTCAATGAGCTTCAGGTTAGTTGGTCAGATAGAAAATTCATCTGTAAATATTATAATTGTATTTCGCAGGCCAACATGACACTATGATGAACATTTAGTTCCTTCCCCGACCCGACTCTCGCTATACTAATCCCCGAAAATTTTAAACATGGAGAATCAATGGGTAGCTGAGGTTCCTTATGAAGATCCCAATTTTCTATACGGACCGCTGGCGTATGATTAGGAGCCCGCAACCGCAAGACGTGAGAGAGGGGGGTTGTAGTAAGAAACCATGCCCCTCAAAGAGCAATTGACTGAAGAGTAAGGCAGGTGTCCTGGGGCCATATTACAGAAAAAATCCTAACAGCGCATTATTTTTAACGTTAACAAGGGACTGGTAGGCTCCGAAATAGGTCGTTTCGCATGAAGTCAACAAACGAAATCGATACTGGCTGTCAAGCTTATAGCTGCTCACAAGACTCACACACTTGAAACATAAATAACATGAGACTTTCAGCCATGCATGATGCAAAAGGAAAATACGTTTCTGCCTGCAGTTGCCTATTTATTTATTTTGTTTAAACCCATCCCTCCGAAGGCTTCATCTTATGGAGGCGCACGAGTAGGAGAAACTTTCATTCAACCTAGCGTTACCCATATTGGGCCATTGCCACTACACGAAGTTAATAAACCAAAACAACAAAACATCGTCGCTGATACCTTTGGAGAAAAGGCCAGATTTGACCACTTTACTTTCTCTCTGTCACGTAGACCCAACCGAAAATCATACTCGACTGCACCCATTACATCTTTTCAAGCTTGCAACCTCGTTGGTGAGAGGGGGAGCTAATCGGCCTTTCCCGTAGATTATTGCTATTGCTATTGTAATAGGAAAATTACAATAAATACCCAACAAGTTACCTCTTGATCTCATAGCGTACACAACCCTGGGCCAATTAGCCGCTAGCTTTCAATGTCAGCTTACCCGCTTTTGACATCTATTTCGGACTTCGTCATATCTTGTTTGTTTCAGGTGTTGTCCATTAGTCCAATAGGTAACGGTGTAATAGTGTAAAAGTGCACACTACTGAACAGTTATCTAAAAGTGAATTAACTCACTACTTTGAGAAAAACTAGCTGCCCACCTAATAACATCCTTCAGGATGGGCAAGATAACGCGATCCATTTGCTACAAGTAGCCTAGCTGAAATAATGCATTAGTTAGCCTCCAGACCATTCTGCCAAAATGAATCTTCATTCACATTTACCTTGTAAAGAACATAAATATATACATTTTATTTTGTTGACTAGCACTTCAAATAGAAAAAAAGAGTAATTTCACACAGTAAAATGGGCTCTGGTAACACAGAAATCTCCAACCATTTTACCAAAGCTCGCTTGAATCCTCTCTGATTTTACCGTCTAGACAGATAACTCTCCTTCATGAGTCCCGTTTGTGACATCACGCACCCCCCCCCAGTGGAAGTGAGATGGAGCGCATAAAACCCCTGTTAAAAGTCCCAAGTTTTCGACTTTTGGTATCTAAAATCATAAAAACGATTGTGGACAGGTCTTAATATTTATGTTTGTTAACCACATTGCACAAACAGGATGAAAATTTTAACCTGAAGCTTATACTTTAAGGCTACAGTCTTCTCTTTCTAGGTTCGTCTCTTGTTTTGAAGCCGGGCGTCACCGTTGTTAGCACAGCTTCTCCTGGCTGGTATCGTCAAAATGTAACAACTCAAAAGGGGCGCTTGAACTTCTTCTCACAATGTATATTTATTGACAGTCTGCAAAGTACAGAAAAACACCATCAGGGCAACAGCGTAGATAAACGTGTCTCTCCAGCACTGAATTAATATTAATTCTACTCTTCCTTTTCATTTCAATCTAGTCATATGAACGAACACATCCGGGAAACTCGCGCTAAAAGATCTCAGCCCAGTAGGTACATACGAGCTAACAGCTAGCAACAGGAACGTAGCTAAACTAACGTTATTTCACACAAGTGAACATGTAGCTTTACATTATTCATTACATTTACTTCATACATGCCTCTTATCATACTAGAATCAATTACTGACACCAGCTCACCTGCAAAGTACAGAAAAACACCATCAGGGCAACAGCGTAGATAAACGTGT
>JAODXP020000025.1:30484365-30486865 GCA_027497455.2 Sardinella longiceps
GGGTAAACGGGAATCAGAAAGTGAAAGTGAGCTTATGATGTTATTCAGTTAGCGTAAGTGGTTTGCTACTCGGTCTACATTTTATGAAATTCTCTTCAAAGTCTCCTACCTACCCTGTGACAGCACCTAGCATGTTCATACAACAGGGCTATGATAGGAATTACTCTATGTGATTGGAATTACTGAATATACACGCAGATAATATTATAATGTGTGTGTGTTTGTGTGTGTGTGTGTGTGTGTGTGTGTGTGTGTGTGTGTGTGCGTTCCAGAGGTTCCAATCAGACTCAGCATCTTCTTCATGGTGCTGATTGTTCCTGGACTCATTGGAGCTGTTCACTTAGTGAGGAGGAGGAAGGACACTTGTAGAGGTGAGAGTTATACACACACACACACACACACACACACACACACACACACACACACACACACACACACACATACACACACACACACACACACACACACACAGACAGACACACACACACACACACACACGCACAGAGAGAGAGAGAGAGAGAGAGGGGGGGGGGGGGTAATCTCTATCTGTGTTGCAGTCTCAGACATTCCATTTGACTCTTTTTTTTGTGTTCATCCACAGAGGATCCCCCAGCTATGGAACTGCATGTGCTGAGTTAAGACCAGGGCCTCACAAAGACTGATTATGATTTGTAATATATTCACTGTACTGTTACATTTGGGTTTTTGTTGGATATGTATTTTTGGTTTTATATGGAAACAGCTCGCATAATTTTCTTCATATTTCACCTGTACAAACTTGGATTTCCAAAATCCCTCCAAATGAGGGACCAACGAGGGATGAGGGGCAGAGGGAAACAGGAGTAGCATTGTCTTAAATGTGAACAACAGAAAGGTGCAGATTTGGGGATATTCTGGGATTCCTACAGGGGGCACTGTTTTGGTCACATTTGGACACCCACACACTTTTGGGCACACACAATACTGTAATATAGCCTGCCTAGTGTTTGTGTAGAGACAGGCATATGGGCAAATTAGGGGCTTAGAGACCCGAGCGGTATAGAGACTGCACAGGAATATTCTAGATTTTCGCATTTCAGAAATGTTTAATGAGCTTCAATTTGTGATGAACCATTTTTTTTTAACAATATTTTTCTATGTTTTTGTTGAAGCTTATGTTTTTATTTCATTTAATAAAAACATGCCATATGAAGATAACTATATGATAAGCATATTTTATTGGATTTTTATTTATTATTTGGAATTTTATTAACTAAAATGTTCTCATTGAACCATTTGAAAAGGAATATGCCTACTCTTCATTTGCCACAGTGCTTGTACATGTACAGATGCCATGTAGCACATAGATATCCTGATGTCCTGAAACAGGATTATTCAAGAATATCATTCAAATCTGTGCTTTACCATTTATTTTGACAAATAGTTTGGCATGTGGTGAATGACAAGCTTGTGGGCTTTAGGCTAGAAGTAAATAATGTAACTGAAACTAGTGATCACCACTGAAAAGTTGAAGAGGTAAAGTTTCGCATGATATTCATAAGCACAAAAGACGGCCTTAAACAGTGCTGCATGCAGCTTCCCTTTCGTCCTCAAAAAAAAAGCTTGCTATATGTATTTAAAACATTAAGATAGCTTTGAAGAGGTGTCTATTTTGAGACTGTGTGAGAACAGAGTGACCCTGCCCACTACTACAGGATGAGGATGTGCAGTTGTCAACTGAAACATTGACCACACACATTGACCAAACACATGCACGGTCATGAAGTCCACTTGAACTACAGACACGCATGTTCTGTTCACCTTCTCAATACTGCATAATGCAATATTGTTGCAATAAATATTTTTAATTTAAATACATTTAAGGGTGGATGCATCCAGACAGAACAGTTTAATTCTGAAAATGAAAATCTAAAAACCTAAGCTCTTAACTGCCAAAACGCAATGGCTGTTGTGACGGTGAATAGTCTATTAGTTTAGGGATAATATAGAACAGTGTACTAGTTGATTAATGCTCAATATGGTTTGTCAGTGATACACTAATGAGAACAGAAGCAACATAAATAGACAGTGGCTGGGTGGGTGAGCATCCTGTAGTGGGCCTAGTGCCTGACCCGTCTTCTCTCTCTCTCTCTCTCTCTCTCTCTCTCTCTCTCTCTCTGTGTGTGTGTGTGTGTGTGTGTGTGTGTGATGGTCAGATTAGTTAACACCACCCTTGTGTGAGTCTCAGAGCAGAGACACAGTAGCTCAGAGATCAGAGGACATGGCAAAGCTGCACAACCCAACAGTGGGACTACTGCTGACTTGGCTGCTGCTACTGCAAGGTGAGACCAGGGGCCTCATTTACAACATGTTTGACTGCAAGCTTATACAGTATCAATGTGTGTGTGTGTGTGTGTGTGTGTGTGCGCGCGCGCGTGTGTGTGTGTGTGTGTGTGTGTGTGTGTGTGTGTGTGTGTGTGTGTGTGTGTGTTTGAGTGTGTGTGTGTGTCTTATCAGACTT
>JAODXP020000025.1:30494365-30496865 GCA_027497455.2 Sardinella longiceps
TGTGACTGAGAGTGAGACAGGCAGAGATGAGACCCTCTACTGCCACCTGCACTTCAATAAAGGCATTGAAAGTGTAGTTTCTCGGAGAAACATTCGTCTGATGTGGGTGGATGATGGAGGGACTGAACTGCAGACCACCAACTGCCAGAGATTCAGCAGATCATCTCCCTGTTCCATCCCACTGAGAGTGGAGCTCAGAGATCCAAACCCCACTCACACTCAGAGGACATGGAGATGCCAGCTGACTGCAGAGGGGCAGGTGCAGACTTCTGTCTCCTACGCCGACAGAGTGGCAGGTCAGTGATCATGGGCTTCTCCTATGACAGACACATGCTGTGTGTGCCATGGGATTGATCAGAATCTTTAAAGGGGAAGTTTGTTTTTTAGCATTCATCGACACCAAAACTTTGTCTTGGATATTTGGCTCATTTAGAATCCCCCTGTCTGCCTTAGAATGGCTTGTTATGTGCATGTCTCGCAAGCTAGCAAAATACGGTTATATCCAGTCTTATTGGCCTTTCTGTTGTGCTAGTTGGACGTATGATATTACTACGCAGAAAAATAGTTCCAGAATGTTCAAAACACCACGAAGAACACAAAAGAAACTCTATTTCGCTATGATAATTGTTTTGGAACATCAGCGGACACCACTCAGTGAACTGCACATGTTTTAAATAAAAGTTTGAGGATGTTTTAAGGAGATTATCAGACATGCACATAGCAAGCCATTCTGAAGCAGACAGGGGGATTCTAAATGAGCCAAATATCCAAGACAGGACCAATCGTCAAAATTTTGGTGACGGTGATGCTATTTCACTCTAGACACTCCAGAAAAGGGGCTAAACATGCTAAAAACCAAACTTCCCCTTTAATTACAGTAGCATCTACCAGACTTCACTCTTTTTTACTGTTACAGTGAAACCAAATAGAGCTCCAGTGGTGACAAGACGACCTGAACCACCACAACCAGCACCTGCTCCACGAGCACCACCACCACAACCAGCACCTGCTCCACGAGCACCACCACCACCACCAGAAACACCAACATCACAACCAGATACTCCACCACAACCTCCATCGACACCACCAGCTACACCAACTCCATCATCACAACCACAACCAGATACTCCACCACACCCTCCATCAACACGACCCAAAAACAGTCAGAATCCAACTCCAGGTAAGTTATAGGCTATGGGCCTAGTCCTCACATCAGTACCAGCAGAGCCAGCATGACCATCCATGACCTCCATGACCTCCACTATGACACACAATGCACATAGCAAAACTTGTACAGATTTTAGTGAGAGCAGCAATATGAATTTATCCAAACATTATTTTTGGATGAGAACATAACTCAATATCTGTACGAGCTTACCAAGCACTATCAGGATGGAGGTGTACAAAGCAATTTGGAGCAACAGAACAAAAAGCGACTGGCAGCTAATGCTAACGGAATGGTACCAGGGTAAACAGTGAATCAGAAAGTGAAAGTGAGCTTATGATGTTATTCAGTTAGCGTAAGTGGTTTGCTACTCTGTCTACATTTTATGAAATTCTCTTCAAAGTCTCCTACCTACCCTGTGACAGCACCTAGCATGCTCATACAACAGGGCTATGATGGGAATTACTCTATGTGATTGGAATTACTGCATATACACATAGATAATATTATAAGGGGGGGGGGGGGTGTGTGTGTGTGTGTGTGTGTGTGGTCCAGAGACTCCCATCAGACTCGGCATCTTCTTCATAGTGCTGATTGTTCCTGGACTCATTGGAGCTGTTTACCTAGTGAGGAGGAAGCAGACTTGTAGAGGTGAGAGTAATACACACACACACACACACACACACACACACACACACACACACACACACACACACACACACACACACACAGTCACACACACACACACACACACACACACACACACACACACACACACACACACACACACACACAGTGTTTGAGAGAGAGAGAGAGAGAGAGAGAGAGAGAGAGAGAGAGAGAGAGAGAGAGAGAGAGAGCGGGGGGGGGGGGGTGGACATTCCATTTGACTCTTTTTTGACTCTTTGTTTTGTGTCTATCCACAGAGGATCCCCCAGCTATGGAACTACAGGTGCTGAGTTCAGACGACATCACATAGAATGATTATGATTTGTAATATATTCACTGTATTGTTACATTTGGGTTTTTGTTGGATATGTATTTTTGTATGGAAACAGCTTGCATCATTTTCATACTTCATATTTCAGCTATACATACATTTCCAAAATCCCTCCAAAATGAGGAATCATTGAGTGATGAGTGGTAGAGGGAAGTGTGAACAACAGAAAGGTGCAGAGTTGAGGGTTTTCTGGGGGTCCAACAGGGGGCACTGTTTTGGTGATTTGGTCACACACAATACTATTATAACCTGTCTATAGTGTTTGTGTAGGACAGACAGGCATATGGGCACATCAAGGGGCTTAGAGACCACACAGGAATATTCAAGGTTTTTGT
>JAODXP020000025.1:30504365-30539365 GCA_027497455.2 Sardinella longiceps
CTCGGTGACCTCGAACAACAGGTAGGCTATATGGATGGACTCACACACCATTTTCCTTTTAATATGCTGTGCAGTGGATAGTGGTCATTGTCAGAATTGACGGCAGCTTGCCCAGGGTCCTTCCATCTTCCACTCTTCCCTCTTACATTTGTGTAGCCTACAGACTGGGACTAAAATGATTTGGCAATGAAATGGGTATTTTTGACATGTCAAGAATTGAAATAGTCTTCCCAGCCGCTAGATGGAGCTCTGTAGGCTACCACATGTCCTTCCTCTCTTATTTGAGGATCATCGTAATCAAATGAATGAAGCAACATGCTAATAAGAGGGAGTAGCTCCAAGGTGGTTATCTGTTCTCCCCTTCCACCGACGGACAAGCTCTTCCTCCGGACTAAAGCACCTGCTTCTCCTCATTGCCGAAATGGACCGTGACACAGTTGTCATCGTCTCCGCAGCCCGAACCCCGATAGGTAAACTACACTGCATTTTGTCGTTGAGCTACTATCTTTCACACAAGGAAATGGTTTTGGTGAAGTTGTCTTGCACATAGAATTATGCTATATGTAATTGCATACTTTTTAAAAGCACAGTCGAGTGTATTAAGATATTAACGTTAAGACATCATATATATTACGATTTTTAAAGCTATTCGTTTAACTTTAATTTGGTGCCTAGGTGATTCAAGGCACCGTATACTGCACCAGCAGCCTACACATTTTATGAACAAGTGTTTACTTCACTTTCGTGGGAAGTAGCTGTAATGTAGAGGGGGGGTACTGGATAACGTGTCTGTAAAAGGAACACACCATTCAAGGCTACGTCTGTTTTATAATAATGCATCGTGTTCTGTGCTTGATTACTGTAGGCTATTTCGTGTAGTTGTGATGGAAAGACATGTTTAGCTACTGTCCCAGGCTGTTGTCATTCAGTAAGCTGCTACCTCTCCGCTGGTCTGGTGTGGTGAAAAGGAAGACACGTTTTCTGCTCAGTGATTGGCTACCTGACATTCTGCTCAGATTGCGCTCACTCTGATTGGCCCGTTGATTATAGTGCCATGGGTTGGGGGCGGGTTGAGATTGGTCAGTCTGTGAACTGTAGGCAGGATGGTTCAGGGATGTCATGATGTGCAGAGGTGCCTGATAACTGCTTGGGCCATTAGCTTATCAGCAAGCAGTGATGTAATATCTTTAGATATGCATTTAAGTCTTTATTGTAAATATATCCCCAAATGAACAGGATGAAGTCTATTGATAATGACGAGATTACATCAAAGTATCACCAGCTATTAAGAAAATAAATAAAACAAAGTATTAATCAAATAGGCCTACATTAATCCTTGTATAAGTCATTTGTTGAGTCCTATTTAGTCCTATGCTCAATGAAGTCTGTTTTGTGTGTTTTCGTGTGTGTATGTGTGTCTGTTTGTGTGTGTGTGTGTGTGTGTGTGTGTGTGTGTGTGTGTGTGTGTGTGTGTGTGTGTATGTGTGTATGTGTGTAGGGTCCTTTAACGGAGCATTCTCCACTCTGCCCCTCCATGAGTTGGCGTCTGTCGCCATCAAGGAGGTGCTCCAGCGGGCCGGCGTGACCCCAGACCAGGTGTCAGAGGTCATCATGGGTCATGTGCTCACTGCAGGTAGACTATGAAGCTGTAAACCTGCTAATTACGTGTAATTGGTGTAATATCATTGTAATTAAGTGTTCTGGTAGCCTAGGTCCATTCACTGCCTGTGATGCTGTGATAGTTAGTCGCGATAGCCAGGCTAGTATTATGGTGTAATAGCATTGTAAGTAAATGTTATTGTGTAATATCATTGTAACAATGTATACTGGAAATAGTCATGATTGTGAAAGGTTGTAACTGCTGCACAAACTCTTTAATCTCTCTCTCTATCTCTCTCTCTCTCTCTCTCTCTGTCTCTCTCTCTCTCTCTCTCTACATCTTTAACACACTCTCTCTTTCTCTCTCCCTGCCTTATTATTTCCTCCCCCATCACCCTTGTAGGCCATGGTCAGAACCCAGCACGACAAGCAGCGGTGGCGGCGGGTATCCCGTACCCAGTGCCTGCCTGGAGCTGCCAGATGGTGTGTGGGTCGGGCCTGAAGGCTGTGTGCCTCGGCTGCCAGTCCATCCAGACGGGAGACTCCACTGTGGTGGTGGCGGGGGGCATGGAGAGCATGAGTAGGGTAGGTGGCAACATGGTACACTCCAGACACCCCAAAACTGTCAAAGATGGTTCAGTTCAGAAACTACAAAGCTGACAAAGATGGTGTAGTCCACACTTCCCATCAACACACACACACACACACACACACACACACACACACACACACACACACACACACACACATCACCAAATCTACTCTGAACATCATATCTAATAACCAAGAACAGCTGTGATTGCACTAAAACACTATATAGCATTTATCTGGGTTATTCTACTGTAACAGAGAAACTTCTTTCCGTGTACTGTTTGTCCCTTCAGGCTCCCCATACAGTTCAGATGCGCTCAGGGGTAAAAATGGGCGACACGCCTCTGCAGGACTCCATCATCGCTGATGGACTGACCGACGCCTTCCACTCCTACCACATGGGCATCACAGGTAGGACTGTAGAGAGGGTGTTTGGTAAACAATTTGTAGAGATGGGCACTGTGGATATGAATATGACTATAGATATGGGGATTGTGAGAACTGTGAAGGGCTTTAGACACGGGCATCGGGAATATGATTTATCTAGAAACATGAGAATTATGAAAATGACTTCAGACAAGGGCATCTGAACAGGGCATTTGTGTTGTGTTTTTTTTTAACACTAGGTTTACCTATTTATAATACTATTATTGTTTGTGTTGTTGTTGTTGTTGTTGTTGTTGTTTGTGTGACTGTGTGGCCCAGCGGAGAATGTGGCGAAGCAGTGGGCGGTAACTCGAGAGCAGCAGGACCAGTTTGCCGTCTCCTCCCAGAACAGGACCGAGGCGGCACAAAAGGCGGGACACTTTGACCGCGAGATTGTCTCCGTCACTGTCCCGTCACGGAAAGGCAAGAGCAGCCGATCACTCTCTCTGAACAGAACAGCAGGTTTATGAATCAGAGTTAGGAGCTCTGAATTCCCTCCCTCCCAGCACTGTTTTAATCAGTAAGCAGGTAGATATTATTGTGTATGTATATTTGGAGACACGTCATCAACACTTCAAACAGGGACAAGCATTGAACAGAACAGGGTTGAACCCCCATTTTCTGTGATTCCCTCAACTGTCTGTTGCAATTACCGTTTGTGTTCTGGTGTAATATCATTGCAATTATGTACACTGGTGTAATCAGGGGTTAAAGTGGAGTGAACGCGGGGTTACGCAGTTCCAGCACCTCAGATAAATGAACAATATCGTCCCATTCTTCTTCAATACATTTTTCTTTGTTTGTGCCGACACAAAATATGAGAGTTCCCCCTCCTGCCAAATCCTACTTTAACCACTGGTGTAATATATTGTAGATTGTAATATTGATATTGTATTATAAATCACCCATCTGTGCCCCCCAGGTCCTGTGGAGGTGCGTCAGGATGAGTTTCCCCGTCACGGCAGCAATCTGGAGGCCATGTGCAAACTCAAACCCTGCTTCCTGAGGGACGGCTCCGGAACCGTTACCCCCGGCAATGCTTCAGGTGCGTTCCGTTCCTCTCTTTTGGCATTCAAGGTTCTACTAGAGACACACACAGGAATGGGTCACAGTGGGTTCTGCTGCTGGTCAGGAGTGGATCCTTTGACGGTTCCATCGAGGTAGGGACAGGTTACATGAGTGTAGCCAGACAAAGGAGCAGGTCAGGTAGGTTCAGCAGGAATAATCTCCATGGATTGTGCTCATCAACAACAGGTCCCACGCAGGTTCTAAGCCACAGAAGAGATTTCCTTCTATGTGAGCTAAGCACAGAACTGGGGACCTGCTTCAAGGCTCCATGTCAGGAATAATCTGCTTTATTGTGTTTAAAGGTAGCCTATCTCAAGGCAGAGACTGTAGAACACTAATAGTGCGTTCACAGAATACTGGGAAGTGTGGAGTTGCCGGGAGCTCAGTGGTCAATCAAGAGTGATGTAGCCCCTCTGACATCAGAAACTCTGCACTTCCCAGTATTTTGTGAACACACTATAATTGGCGATAGAAGCACACATGGACCAGATGGAGCTGAGAAAAAAACTAATATTGAAATGAAATATACCTCAACATCAACACGCCTTTAAAGATACATAATTCTAAAAAATAACAGGGTAGCTTTCTCTGTATCTCATTCTTTCTTTCTCTCTGTCTATCCCTGTCTTTCTGTCCATCAGGGATCAATGATGGCGCTGCGGCCACTGTGCTCATGAGCCAATCAGAGGCTCAGAGACGAGGCTTAAAGCCAATGGCACGAGTCATCTCCTGGGCGCAGGCGGGCCTGGACCCATCAATCATGGGCACTGGGCCAATCGTGGCCATCAGGAAAGCGGTGAGCACCAATCAGAATCCTTTTACCAGTTAAGCATTGGTGTTCCAGAGGGTATCCAATGACTCATGTTTGATGTTGATAAAATAATAATATTAAAACAGTACACAATCATATGTCCACATATAGTAAACAAATAGACAATAATACCTAATGGCACACTAATGTGATTAATGTGCCACGCAGAAGACAGGAATTAAAACAAACAGGTACCAGTAAATAGTCATGTTCACAGGAGTACTTCGTAAACAGTAGTATGTGTGTGTGTGTGTGTGTGTGTGTGTGTGTGTGTGTGCGTGTGTGTGTGCGTGCGTGCGGCTAGATTACAGGTGTGACAGACTCAAACACTATGTAATTCTTATAACCTCTATGTGTGTGAATTTGGACATCTTTATGACGTGTGTGTGTGTGTGTGTGTGTGCGTTTGTGTGTGTATTCAGGTGGAGAAGGCGAACTGGAAGCTGGAGGAGGTGGATCTGTTTGAGGTGAACGAAGCTTTCGCTGCCCAGTCAGTAGCAGTGCTGAAGGATCTTGGCCTCAACCCAGACAAGGTCTCATAAACATACACACACATGCGAACATACACATGTAGATACATACACATGCACACATGGACACACACATGTGGACGCACACACACACACACACACACACACACACACACACACACACACACACACAAGGACAAACCCACGTTTCCCACATTTTCTCTCTTTCTGTTTGTGCTGTGTCTGTTCCATCCCTTGTCTATGCCTCTCATGGCTTTGCATTTCAAGTAGACATGGTGGCTGTTGCCTGTTGTGACCCTCTCTCTCCCTCTCTCCCTCTCTCAGGTGAATGTATCTGGTGGTGCTATCTCCCTGGGCCATCCTATTGGCATGTCTGGCTGCCGTGTGCTGGTCACTCTACTGCACGCGCTCCAACGGACTGGTGGGAAAAAAGGTGTGGCTTCCCTCTGCATCGGAGGTGGAATGGGCATCGCTATGTGCGTGGAGACCGTCTGAGAGACAGAGAAAAAAAAACACACACACTCACATTATGGGGTAGCCCTAATAATATATCCGGTGTTGTGAGCTTTTGCTCCTCTTGATGCTTTTAAAACTGATGCCTTGAAAAGACTCTTTGACTCTTTTTTTTGTTTTTTTGTTTGTTTGACTCTGACTGACTGATTTCATTCTTCAGAATCACCTGACACTAATGACTCACAACTGTTTTGACTCCTTTGCTTTTTACGACTCTTTCACATAGCTCTTTTCTCACTCTTTTGACTCGACTCTTTATCTGAATCATCTGTCCTTTGACAGATCTCTGACTCCTTTGACTCTTTCCTGACACCACTGACTGACTTGTGACCGCTGACCTTTGACCTCTCTGACATCTGTAGCTGTGTCTGTCTGTCTGTCCTTTATGTCTGTGTTATGTCCTGTGTGTTAATCTAATCTGCTGAGGCCTTAGACTAAGGGCATGTAGAGTCACCTCATCAGGTACGTCTGTCCTGTCCATCCTTCAGACATTCCATACGGTTCTGCTGATCCTACACTCTCAGGTCGAGTTCAGTTAGTGTTCTGGTGGGTCAGTTCTGATCCAGCATTCTATAGTCTGGTCCAGTAAGTATTTTGGAACCGGTAGGTCAGTCCTGATCCTATCTCAATACTCTACTCTGGTTCAGCTACATGAAGTCCTGAACCTGGTTTTCATATATCCTTAGGCCAGTCCACATGGCAGAGTCCTGATCCTGGTTTTCTTATATACTGTAGCCTCATCCAGCAGGAGGTCAGTCCTAACCCTGCTTTTCTCTCATACTGTAGTCCAGCCCAGTTATATTCTGGGCCAGTTGAATCTCTCATCAGCAGGTGTGTCTGTCTCTGTATAATGACCTAGTGTCTGACCAGACCAATTACACTACAAACATCTCTACATGTCCACCTTAACTAGCTCCTGTCCTGCTATTATCTCCACATCTCCACCTTAACTAGCTCCTGTTTTCTTGTCCCTAAACGTGTGTCCACTCAGTGTTCACCTCAGCTACATCTCAGTCTCATCACAGTGAGTGTAGGTGGCCATGGACAAGGGATACTGAATAAGGCCAGTGATGATCTGATGTAATAAGAGACAGGCATGGTGACCACTGATCTACAGTCAGTGAATATTTTTTTTATGTTGCTTCTATAGACCTTGTGTCTTATAACATCTATAGACTTTGTGTCTTATGAAATATATAGGCAATGTTATTATGTAGATAGGTAAGTAGACTATGTCATATCTAGATAAGTAAAGACAGACAGATTGAAAGGGAAGCTGATGGAGAGTAACCGGGTGAAAGTTGTTATCATCAATATCTTATGCGTTTACAATGAAGTAGGTTTCTGCTTTGCATTCTCTGAGTGTGTGTGCTGTATTCTGTGTGCCATAAAGGCTTTACTAGCCTATATCAGATGCTTCTAGTGTATACATAGACTTTATAATAAAGTATGTAATTAATGAAATGAATTCATTGTATCCAAGAGAAAATTATGTTTACAAATGAAACCAGGGTTTAACTCTGGGGGAGAATAAAATAATAATAATAAAAAAAAACAATGGTAAAACACTGCCTGTTTTATGTGTCTGTGTGTTGTATGTTAACTTTTTTTTATAAAGGGCTTACAATTGTGTTTAAACATAGTTTTACTGTGTGTGGCTAGTCTAATGTAATTATAAAGATCCCAGTTTCACCACTGGGGGGCGCATCAAGTTTATTTTATTCTGAGCCGTATTTTTTCCTCATGCCCACTCGTCCTTCACCTGTCTGAACTGAAGTTTTGCCCAGCAAATTTTCTTTATTTTCTGAGTTGTAGCTATATGTTTTACAATAGTACAGTTACGTTAAAGGAAATATTGCTCTAACCGTTTCTCCTTCAACTAAATGACGGTTTTGCAACTTTGCAAAGTAGCCTACTATGAATGAAGCCAAACTCTTAAAGCCATTGAAAGAAGAAAAAGGCATGTGGCCTCAATTGAAGTGGATGTTTTCCAGGGGGACGCTGGGCAGCTTACTGCCAGCACGCAGGTCATGTTGTAACGGTAAGCCGATTACTGGAACTGTCAAAGTAGCCTGGGCTTGCTGATGTCCTGTCCATTTGACCAAGCTGTGTACCGCCGAGGATTTTTGTTATTTTGAAATTATCTTGAAGACAATGCCACTATTTATCAACCGGGACCAGATATTTGCGCACCAAGTGCATTTGTTGGAGCACAAACTAAGGGTAAGTAGACTGTTTAACTGTTCAAAACGCTTAAATAGCTAGCTTGCAGCCCTTTGGTAACTTATCACTTATACATTACATTTTTGATTCTCAAAACAAACGTTGCGGATAGCCTAGCTTTCTGATTAGATGTGTGAAAGTGTCATTGTAAGACTTTAGCATTTTCGCTTTCATTAGATTTCACAATGTAGCTAACTTACTGTATCTAAGGGTATTCTAGCCTAACTTGTCAAAATAATGCAGTGCCAGCTAAGCTAAGTGTTTTTCTTCTGTTTGTTAAACTGTTATTTTTCAGAGCAAAGAAGAGCGCATTTTGGAGTTAGAGACCGAGAATGCCCTTCTGCACCTGAGGCTGGCAGAGGTGGGTATCGATATCACTTATTCACCGTCTCAATGAATGTGGCTGGACCCAATGTAACCCGTGAGGTTACATGTTAGTTGGCACAGCCATGGTGCCTCTCGGGGATTTGCTAGCATCGACAGATGGTGATCTGTCTGGATATTAAGCGGTCTTAGCACAGATATGTAGCCTACTGTACTGATGTAGCACACATATTTTTGACTGAGGTCAGCATAGTCTACAGACTGCAGTCTTGACTTAGTCGATAGCTGGAGGAAAGAAAAAAGAATGTCTGAAATGGATGTTCACAAAAGAGAGATCCATAGCATGAGGTGGAGAACACAACACTGTTCATACAGTACAACCTGAATTTGTATGAACTGAATGTATTTTTTCTGTATAGTTTAAAGTGTTTACGCTGCTCTTGCATGATAACCCCTTGAGCCTGCCATTTGAGGAAATGCCCTAACTAATAAGCCTTCTTTCCTCTGTCCCTGGCACCTATGTGGTGTTGGGGTGTAGTGTCTGGGTCGTCTGCGGAGAGATCATGACGGCCAGAGAGAAGCTCAGAGACAGTGCCAACTCCGCAGGAGTGCCCAGAAAAGTACCCAGCTGGCCATGGGTAAACTCATGTCCGAAGTACAGGTATGTCGGCATCTGCGTTGAAGTCTCTGTCACAGACAAAAAGCTTCATACCTACATTGTCATCCTTCGGCCTATACCATTATGCCCTTAAAAGCTGTCTGTGAACACATTAAGTTGAAATAAAGTTTTACTTTTTGAAAGTTTGAAGTAGTAGCCCAATACAAAATTCATGCTCCAGATGTAAGTTAATTGTGATTGGATAAGTGTGTGTATGTGTGTGTGTGTGTGTGTGTTTACCTGGGTGCGTACAAGACCTGTCAGACTGATGTTGTTGTTGTTGTTGTTGTTGTGTAGGCGTTGAAGCGGGATGTGAGGGAGGTGTTTAGCGTGTATCTGAGCTTTGCTCAGGAACTGGAGTCTCACAGTAAGGAGCTGCAGGAGAAGATGGCCGCCATCTGCACTACTGTACAGAACCAGCATGGAGAACACACAGACAGTGAGTGCCCCTGTGTGTGTGTGTGTGTGTGTGTGTGTGTGTGTGTGTGTGTGTGTGTGTGTATGTGTGTGTCATCTGCTCTACTGTACAGAACCAGCATGGAGAACACACACATGCACAGTGAGTGCCTGTGTGTCTCTGTGTGTGTGTGTGTGTGTGTGTGTGTGTGTGTGTGTGTTTGTGTACTGATAGCCACTGAGGGTCATTCAGCTGTGGTGCATCTTTGGTAATTTCAAAGACATACACACATAGCCTACACACACACACACACACACACACACACACACACAAACACACACACACTACTTGAATAAATTTAGACATTTAGACAAATTAGACATTGTGTGTGTGTGTGTGTGTGTCCTGTCATTGTCAATGGCACAGTCCCTTGCCAATTCCAATAGGCCCTAAGTCTTGAAGTGCAGGGTTCTTGCCAGTGTTGCAGAGGTGACAGTTCTGGGAACAGTTAAAGCCTCCTGGCTGCTTCTGTTGCTGTTAAGTGCAAGACAGAGTTGCCCAGGGATAATCCCCTCCCTCCCTCTCTCTCCTCTCTCTCTCTCTCTCTCTCTCTCTCTCTCTCTCTCTCTCTCTCTCTCTCTCTCTCTCTCTTCTTTGCTCCGTCCCTCACACACAGTCGACCGCTAGAGGTCAGTGCAAGGTCACAGTTCACGTGTCTCACCTGGGTGTCAGGGTGACTGTCCCACGGGACATTAAAGATCTCACCTCTACACACACTGTAATTATTAAAAACAGTATTGCATGCATGATTTTAATGGGAAACACATGCATGATTTTAATGGGAAACACACACAGGCAGGCACACACACATGCACACACATACAGTATACAAAATTTGACACTTTTCAAGGCATATGCACACAGTTCTGTATACCATGAACCTCATCTCACACACACACTATCCCTCTCTCTGTCCCTGAACTCAGTCTAGAGCTTAGGGTGTGTTTTGCTGACGGGGGAGAGATACCCACTGATCCACTTTCCTTCCCTAAGCGCCCCCACGACCCCTCGTCTCTCTCCACACACACACACACACACACACACACACACACACACACACACACACACACACACACACTTAAACCACATGACGCACATGCTCCACTAAGACTAAAGCACTCACACACAGTCTACTGTATGTTCAGACTGAGACTGAATAATATTGAAACACTATGTTGTGTTTGCACCCCTTATCTACATCAATGAAAAGTTGATGGAGCTTTGCAGTTAATGAGCCTGGCCAGCATGCTAGCAGCCTGTAAATTATGGATTGGAATCCCTTCCCTACTGCCTCTGTTTTGCCCTTGAGCAAAGTCTGAGGGAGACTAATCCTGAAATAATTGATAGTTTACCAATGTAAGTACTTGTAGTTTTGTGAAAAGTGCCTGCTAAATGCATAAATGTATTTTAAATATAATCTTGTCTAAACATCTGTAAACACGAATTACAGCTATGGTTAACCTTGCTATGCTATGCTGAGTGCTTTTTAATGTAGGCAGTCAGCTTCTCCAATGCAAAAGAGGGTGAAATATGCTAAGGGTAAACTATTATTTCATCAGTGTGAATTGGGGGTGTACAGTCAAGAGTAACCTGCAGAGATGGATTCAGGACCCACGTGTGGATGGAGATCAGATCTGTGTTATACTGTATATCAAATTCAGTTCAGTCCTATTCAATTGTTTTTGTAGAGCACCAAGTAAGATACAATTGACTCGCCGTGCTTTACAGGCAGTACAAGGAGCAGCTAAGAGTAACAGGGGCAAGAAAAACTCCCTTTTATTTGTAGTAATTTTTTTTAGGAAATTCTTTTTAGGAACTATATGGATTCATATGACACTTCTATCCCCACCTGTGTGTTGGAGTAGAGTGGGAGTGGGAGTTGGTGTGTGTTAAAGAGGACAGTGTGCTGCTTACTGTGTGTGTGTTTGTGTGTGTGTGTGTGTGTGTGTGTGTGTGTGTGTGTGTGTGTGTGTGTGTGTGTGTGTGTGTGTGTGTGTGTGATAAATAGTGTGAGATGTGTGTGTTTAAGAGGACAGCGTGCATATGTGTGAGTGTGTGTGTGATGGAGAGGAAGAGAGTGTGTGTGTGTGTGTGTATGTGTGTATGATGGTGATGATAATGATGGTGATGAAGAGTGTGTGAAGGTTCTATCCTCCTCTGTGTTCCAGAGCTGCAGGTGCAGGTGAGTGCTCTTGAGCGTTCCCTAGAGGAGGAGAGGGAGCACTGCAGGACGGAGCGCCAGCGCCGGAGACTGCTGCACAACGCTCTGGTGGTGAGTGTGTATGTATGTGTGTGTGCAACGCTCACTCTTGTGGTGACTAGGTGTGTGTGTGCAATACTCTGGTGGTGAGTGAGTGAGTGTGTGTGTGTGTGTGTGTGTGTGTGTGTGTAAAGCTCTGTTTGGTGGTGAGTGTCTATGCACAACATTGGTGGTGTGTGTTTGTGTGTTTTTAAACACAACACTCTGGTGTGAGTGTGTGTGTATGTGTGTGTGTGTGTGTGTAAAGCTCTGTTTGGTGGTGAGTGTCTATGCACAACATTGGTGGTGTGTGTTTGTGTGTTTTTAAACACAACACTCTGTGTGTGTATGTGTGTGTGTGTAATGCTCTGGTGGTGAGTGTGAATGAGCTGCTGCCCAACGCTCTGGTGTTCTAAGGTAGTAAAGGTGTGTGTGTGCATTAGGCTCTGGTGGTCAGTGAGCGGTCCTCAACCTTTCAACCCTGACCTTTCACCCAGGCGTGTTAGCCAATCACAGCTTAGCCCTGAGCTCAGTGTTGATAAAGGAGTATAATGTGGTAAGGCTTAGGGAATGTGTGTGTGCAAGATTGTCTTCTGTCTGTGCTTTAAGATGGTACTGAGTGTGTGTTTGTGAGTGTGTCCTCTGGTTTTAAAGATGTCTCTCTCTCTCTCTGTGTGTGTGTGTGTGTGTGTGTGTGTGTGTAGGAGCTAAGGGGGAATATCAGAGTCCACTGCAGAGTGAGACCTATCCTGCCTTTAGACCACAGCCTGGGAACCACAGCTGCCTCATCAGTCACTGGGTAACACACCTATGATATTATTTCACTCACTCACTCACCTATTCACTCATTCACTCATTCACTCATTAACAACGTGTACTAACCGTTCTATATATGCAGTCTTTGGTCCTAACTGCAAGCAACGAGACTGCATGTGTACGACAAAGTTAATTCCATCATTTTGTTTTCTATTGGAATGCCCTGATTGAACGCAACGTGATGCAGCGCAACTACAATGTACTTGCGTTGGTACGCAACTTTTTTAAAAGAGTTTAGCCGCTTGGTCTATTTCTATTTTAGTCGTGTAAGTCGCATTGCTCGGTTAGATTGAATGGAGAATCTAATCGATTAGAACAGCATATTTAACGGAACCTATGTAGACATTGAACAGTCAATACCGAACGACAACCTGACAGTCGTTTGCAGTTAGGACAAAGTTTTTCATTCAGTCACTTACTCAATCTCTCACTCATTCACTCACTCACTCACTCACTCATTTGTTCCTTCATTCACTACACATACTGTGTAGATTGGATCAGTACAGCACCTGCTAATACAGTATTTTGCATACTGATATATCTAATATGATGTAACTTGATCTGTGTTCTTACAGTAACTGACTCATATAAATCCCATTGATCCAATGTGTATTCCCAAACTGATTCATATGAATCACATTTGTCCATGCGTATTGTGTATTTCCTAACTCACTCCGATGAATCTCATCAATCCATGGATATTTCCTAACTGACTCATATGAATCTCATCAATCCATGCATATTTTCTAACTGACTCATATAAATCTCATTTTTGGATTTCTCTAGATCATCCCATGAGGAAGTACTCCAGGCAGTGAATGATGTAAGTGGCTCGACGTGTGTGTGTGTGTGTGTGTGTGTGTGTGTGTGTGTGTGTGTGTGTGTGTGTGTGTGTGTGTGTGTGTGTGTGTGTGTGTGTGTGTGTGCGTGTGTGTGTGGTGGGGTTTCTACCTCTAATGTGAGCAGTGTGGGTTATAAACTCTCTAGCTTGTGATTGATGTGTCTGTTTTTTCTCTATAATGTGCTTCCTCTGTCCTCTGTGTGATTCTGTCTATAATGTGCTTCCACTATCCTCCTCTCCTCTTCTCTCCTCTCTTCTGTCCTATCCCCTGTTCTCTTCTCTTCTCTCCTCTCTCTTCTCTTCTCCTCTCCTCTTCTCTTCTCTTCTCTCCTCTCTTCTCCCTATAGGACTCTGTCCTTGTCAACTGTGCCAAACCTGGAAGCAAGATGTTTGAGTTTGAAAGGTACAGACACACACTGACACTCACCTTCACTGCTTCCCTGCTCATTAGCTTCTTTCATCCATTATCAGGATTGGGTACCTGAATGGGGATGGACTGGAGGGCTTTGCTAAAGCATCACATGACTACATGACAGGGGATTTAATTGGCCACGATTTCGCCCATATGACATCCTAGAGCTGAAATCCTATAGAATTACAGTAAAGAGACAGAGTGTGTCTCTCTGGATAAGTGTCGGGATGCTTTTTCTGTGTTTGTGACATCATTCTGATACTATAATGTGATTGGTAGGGTGCACGGGCCAGGCGACTCTCAGGAGGCCGTGTTTGAGGAAGTCAGACCCCTGCTCACCTCTCTACTGGATGGGTATGTGTGTGTGTGTGTGTGTGTGTGTGTGTGTGTGTGTGTGTGTGTGTGTGTGTGTGTGTGTGTGTGTGTGTGTGTGTTTGTGTGTGTGTCACATTGTTTATTGTTTGAATACTGCATAGTTAGTGCATAGCCGATTCCTGGACTTTGGGTCATGATGGCAGATTAATATAGAAATGTAAACAGTTTGACAGTCTGCGTCTTTGTGTGTGTGTTTGTGTGTTCAGGTATAACGTGTGCATCATGGCGTATGGACAAACAGGAAGTGGGAAGACACACACTATGATTGGCTCTCACCATGACAGCCCCCTCAACTCTGCAACTGGAGACCAGGAAGGAATCATCCCCAAAGCTGCCTCTGAGCTCTTCAGGTGTGTTTGTGTGTGTGTGTGTTTGTGTGTGTGTGCGTGTCTGCCTTTGACCTCTGTGTATGTGTCTCCTTTTGACCTCCTCAGGTGTGTGTGTGTGTCTGTCTGTATGTCTCTGAACTCTTCAAGTGTGTGTGTGTTACTCTGGCTGCCTCTGGTGCGTGTGTGAGTGTGTCTTTGTTTTTGTTTGTCTATGAGCATTTACTGTGTGAGTCTATGAGAGTATATGTGTGTGTGTGTGTGTGTGTGTGTGTGTGTGTGTGTGTGTGTGTGTGTGTGTGTGTGAGTGTGTGTGTTTATTGTGTTAGCGCGTTAGCAAGTGAGGTAAAACTCTAGGGTGCCAGCGTCAGTCACTAGCATGCCTGTTTTCAGAAAAGAGAGGTTCACCAACGCTGCACATGCACAGCTAAGATAGCTGGCATCCCTTACATGTGCGTGTGTGTGTGTGTCAGACTGATCTTAGAGTGTCTGGTGGGCAATTACACAGTGGAGGTGTTGGTGGTGGAAGTCTATAATAAGGGTGTGTGTGTGTGTGTGTGTGTGTGTGTGTGTGTGTGTGTGTGTGTGTGTGTGTGTGTGCCAGGCTGATCTCTGAGCGTCCGGCGGGCAATCACACAGTGGAGGTGTCAGTGGTGGAGGTCTACAATAACGAGGTGCTGGACCTGCTGGCCAGAGATGAGGATAGCAACGCCATCACCGCCATCAAACGTGATGTCATCACCACAGCAACTGGAACCATTGAAGTGCCCTGCCTCGCCCACGAGTGAGTGACACCTAGAGAACGGAGAACCAAGTAGCAAGGAGTCTTAATCTAGATTAAATCTCGATTCAATCAAAAACTTTATTGCCATGAATGTTTCAGTAACATCACTGTTGAAGCTCAGTTATATACTGTATATCAACAAATAGATGCATAGAAAGACAATAACATTTAAAAATACATTTAGAACCAGGTTTGAAAAAAATTATCTAATGTTAAAAAAAAAATGTCTCTATTTCTTTCTTTCTTTCTCTCTCTTTCTCTCTCTCCTCTCCCCTTTGCAGGTCTGTGAGTAGCTGTGCTGATGTGATGCGGTTGCTAGGCGCTGTGTTGCGCCTGAGAGTTCAGAGTCCCACGTTGGTGCACAGAGACTCGTCTCGTTCACACCTCATCGTCACACTCACCGTCACCTCACGTGGTGCCAACGCATTTGCTCTGGGTAGGGCACACACACACACACACACACACACACACACACACACACACACACACACACACACACACAAACACACAGAGAGAGAGAGAGACACACACATACAGTACTTACACACAGCTCTCTCTCTCTATGTAAATGTGCCTTGTTTTCAACATGTACATTGGAAGGAGTGGATTTTAAACACTTTTCTGTTGTGTTTTTGTTTCTGTTTGTGTTTACGGTTGCCACGGTGACAGCACAACGTATGCAGAACAGTCGGCAGGAGCCGCCCCCTCGTGCCCCGACTCAGCGAGACTACTGGAGTCCCCGCTGCCCCCGCCGTGCTACTGCTAACGCTAACGGTGGCGCCCCCCGCACCCGCCTCTCACACAACTCCACAGAGGACCGCCCATCCAGCCCCAACCCTTCTCTTCCCTCCTCCCCTTTCTCCTCCCCCTTCTCGTCCCCATGCCCCTCTCCCCGACCAAGCATCTCCCAGGAACCCCTCCGGACCCGACTGCAGCTGGTGGACCTGGCAGGCAGCGAGTGTGTGGGTACGTATGTTTGTGTGTGTGTGTGTGTGTGTGTGTGTGTGTGTGTGTGTGTGTGTGTGTGTGTGTGTGTGTCTTTCTGGCCAGCCGTGAGTATGTGTGTGTGTGTGTGTGTGTATGTGTGATGTCTGTCTAGCAGGCAACAAATGTGTGGTAAGGCTAGAATCTGTGTGTGTGCATATGGGTGCAAATGTGTTGTTGATTAGTGTTGTGTTGTGGCTGTTGTTGTTATTGCTGTTGTTGTTGATGTGTGTTATTTTTGATGTGTGTTGTGTTGCAGGTGTGTCTGGTGTGAGTGGCGCCGCCCTGTGGGAGAGTTCCTGTATAAACCGCAGCCTCTCAGCGCTCTCAGACGTGCTGGGGGCTCTGGCAGAGCAAAGGCCTCACGTGCCCTACCGCAACAGCAAACTCACACACCTGCTGCAGGACTCCATAGGTACACACACACACACACACACACACATACACACACACACACACACACACACACACACACACACACACACATACACACACACACACACTCTACCATACCACAACAGCGAACTCATACACCTGCTGCTGGACACACACACATGCCCACATGACTTCATCAGTACACTCACACACGTGTCACAGGACACACACACACACACACACACACACACACACACACACACACACACACACACACACACAAACACACAAACACACTCTACCTCACCACAACAGCAAACTCATACACCTGCTGCTGGACACATACACATGCCCTACTGCATCAGTACACTCACACACGTGTCACAGGACACACACACACAAACACACACACAAACACACACACACACACACACACACACACACACACACACACGTAAAACGCTGTGTTCTGTGCTGCAGGTGGTGATGCTAAGTTGCTGGTGATGCTGTGTGTGTCGCCGTCTCAACGTTTCCTGACGGAGTCGCTGCAGTCGCTCGGCTTCGGCACCCGAGCCCGCCAGGTCCAGAGAGGCCCGCCCCGCCGCAAGAACACGGGCCTCAAGATCAAATAGGGAAGGAGGAATAGAGGGATGGAGAGATGGGTAGAGAGAGAGAGAGAGGGAGGGAGAAGGATAGGAGTAAGAGGGACAAACGGACACAGCCAGATTGTATTGTACGACAATTGTATGTTCCGTTCTATTTTTGTTGGCCTTAAGGTCTTAGAACCCCAAGAACCAGGTGCTGAAAACCAGAATGTGGGGCACAAGAGTCCTCAGCATAGAGAACAGTACCATAGAACACAGTACCACAGAGAGGAGTACCGTAGAACACAGAGAACAGGAACTTAGAACACGGTAGCGTGAAATGGTGCAGTACCAGAGAACCCAACAGTACCAGAGAACCCAGTTTAATAGAGAACTGTCCTCAGTCAAGTCCATGTGTGAGACAAGCAGAGGTGCTCCCCGCATGCATACTCCTACCTTACTGTTCTCAGTAAGAGCACTCACTGCTGTTGTGTTTGGAGTGTCTCAATTGAGGGGAAAGCATACATCTGTGAGCTGGGAAGGGGATCATTTTGTATTTTGTCTTGTGTTTATCATTTATCATTTTCTGTGTTGTGTTGCACACATTTGATTTATTTATAAAATCCAGTGATGTCCTTCCTGTTTTGGTAGTTTTCAGGTATCATAAAAGGGAAGTTTTTACAACATATACTTATGCATGAACTCATGTGTTATGTCCATTCTCGCCTCCAGGCTTCCTTCCATATACAGTGTGTTTCTCTCTGTCTCTGGTATTTGTTGTAAAAATAGATAGGCTATGTTAGTCAAGAAAGTGCATTATTCTAAAACCTTTAGACTTGATTTCCCTTCTGCTTTTGTACGAGTCAAATGTGTATTTAGCAGTCCAAAGTGTGTTTGTCCTAGTTTTGCTGATGATGTTAATGGTTTACATATTATTTATTTGAGATGTTTTATAAGAGCAAGATCACATGCTTCGGCTGGTATAGTCTTGAGGAAAGAATCAGCTCTTAATGATAAACAGAAGATGTCTTTCTGTTTTTTTTTTTGGAATTGAAATGGAATTGATTCATGCGTTTGTCGTATTTTTAATATCTAAATAAACAATTCAAAACATTTGTGTTGTCTGTAACATGCCGATGGTGCGTGCAGTCATACCAAGATGAGCTAACTATAAACAATAGCGACCTCCTTCAGGCGACATGGGAATTACACATAAGTTTACTCACTGTCACAACCTAGCTTGGACGGACAAGGAGACGACGTTCCTCTATTGTAAGGACAGAAAAAATGTTTTAACTCTAAGAATATTTTGTCTTTCATTGTAGAACTTGTTTAAGTATAGTTTCATCAGCCTTTAAAAATATTTAAGGGAGAATTGATAGCCTAAATTTGTTCTGGTTATCTGCCTGCTGTTCCGTCTAACGGCAAATTATCTTATCTTTGCACACATACAGTGCCGTCTTTTGGTGGAGTTTCCAACGACTTTGCAGTTAATTTATGCAATGTGCACTTCTGGGTGCATGAACTACTTGTCGTACAAATTATCTTTCAGTTGATTTAAAAGAGCAGGACTTCATACTCCAATCCAGAGGGCAGCCTGCGCGTCTGAAGATGCTGAAAGCCCTCGGACAAGTTTTATTCACGGGACTGCAGGTTCCCAAGCACAAAACAGTGGACAGTAAGGTTAGTGTCGGTCTGGAAGAGTCACATCACATGTAGCACACACGAAAGTCATTAACAGGTAGCTTTGCACTTGCCACTAGGGGTCAAAGGAAATGTAAATAGCCTACATGAAAATGTATTATACCAGTTAGAATTAAATCATGCCTGTTGTTTTCAAAATTATCCTTCTGCTAAAGCTTTTAGACAAGTTGGTTGGCCGGTAAAGGCGACCTGCATTCCCATGCGTTTTTAGAATGAGCGTGCACTGTGCTGTAAGGGTGTAAGATCATTTATCCCCAGGCTTCTCGATAATAAAGGATTGGAGATTCCTGGCCTACACTGCGCATCACAACGCGCCCTGTTCAGTTGCGCTCTCGCTCTTTGGCTGTCGGGCTGAATAGCCTGTATCTGTTAGCGGACAGTTTATCCTATTATCGCCATCGAAACCATAACTTTGGGTATTTCCCGCTCTCTCTGTGTCAGGGTAAGGACTATGAGACTCGCACATATGAGGCCGCTGCCTGGGTGAGTATCACTCTGAAGGGTACGCAGGGAGATGCTGTCATGAAGGAGGGCTTCGGTAGACTCTTCAAGTACATCCAGGGAGAAAACGAGAAAAGTGAGTGTGCGTGCCTACTGCTACTAAGCCTGCTGGGCCTATATTGGCATATACTCAAGCACAAATTCTGGTGTAATATTGAGTCTATAGTGGCATAGACTCAACTATTAGGCACTAATGCCTCCTGGTGCAGCTCATTCATTCATTCATCTGGTTGTTTTATGCCTAATAAAACACTCTTTTCCAGAGGTGTGCTTCAGTCTGTGTGTGTGCCTTTTTTTGTCGTCAGAGGTGAAGGTGGACATGACGGCTCCAGTAACAGGTCGTGTAGAACCAGGCGCTGGTCCAGCCGGTGAGAGCACCTTCACCGTCTCGTTCTTCCTCCCCCAGGATCACCAGGCCGACCCGCCCAAACCCAACGACCCAGGCCTGTCCATTGAGAACCGACCGGAATTTACCGCCTTCGTACGGTATGACATGCCCACATCCACACTGTGTTATACTGTGGTGTAGAAGCCTCAGTGCTCTTGGCTATGATTGGCTCTGTCATGTCCACATGACCCTGCTCCTATGATAGCCTGCCGTCAGTCTGGGTGGGCGGTGCATAATGTCTACATGGATGTAGTGTTGTCTAATGCTACATTCTCAGTCTCATTTGATAGCTAAGGTGCTGGGCAGCCCATCACCGCTGTGTGTCAGCATGATCCTTTGCTTCTGATGGCCTCTTAGCAACCTTATAGGTGACCACCTTGTCAACTCCACTAAAGCAAAAGAGGTTGACTGATGCAATGTAGCAAGAGGTTGTAGTGGACAGAAGGATGTGATGGAGAGAGAAGCTGTTGTAGTGGTCAGAAAAAAAGTCCAGAGAAAATAATTTTACAAGACCCCCCGCATCCTAATTTATCATATATGGTATGAATAAAACATTGTGGATTTGCTCACAAAAAAAAGACGCTCCCAGCATTCTGAATCCACAACTATTAATAACTCTCAACTCATAATTCATAACTTTTTGAACGATACTACATTTTCAAATGGCTGTCAGTGGTCTGTGTTTCTTCCTTCCATTACATAATGGACATGGCTGCTGTGTTGATAAATGGGTGTGGAGATATTAACACTGAATAGGCAAGTAAATGGAAAACTGTCCCAAGTTTGGGCTATTGATGAACGTATCCCAAGCTCATCCCAAGCTGTTCTCCATAGATGTTTTCTCAGAAATGCACAACAAAATCTGTCCAAGCAGATTTGTCTGGGTTTAACCTGGTGATAAGATGAAGGATGAAAGATAGACATAGGGCTATACAGCAACCTCGCTACACAGGACTGTCTGCTTAGCTTGAGTCTTTATGTTGTCTGATTAACCTATGGCAGCGTGTCACTCATCTGCATTTCCATCTAGATCAGCATACGGGGTTAGACATAGATATAGAGTCAGATGGTGTGGAGGTGCAGATGGAGCTTAGATACAGGAGCAACACTGTCATACAGTGTGTTTTTCTTTTTGTCTTCTCTCTCTCTGTATCTGCATTTCCATCTAGACCAGCATTTGTGGCTTATGATATAGATCCAGAGTTTAAAGGTGGGGTCAGTGCCATTGTGTGGTTTAAAAAACACATAACACTTTTTATAACATAAAGATAATCTCCACATGACTCATTGATATGACTCACTTCATTGTCTTGGGTCACTGTAAAAAAGATCTTTATTAATAAAAAGTATTTTTATGATTGCCTCTGAAAACTAAAAACGAATAGTTAATAGTAGAACACAATTACACATTCTCATTCTAAATGACACCTGGCTACAGCTGCAAACCAAAATTTGTAGCAAACAAAAAACAAAGATGCCTGGCCCCAAATAATAACAAATATTCGCTGACTGCACCTTCAAATACTGTAACGGATTCCGAGTAGCTGGGGGCAGTATGTGTAAATCCTCACAACTCAATTCCTTAATGGGCGCTTCTATTTGCTGAATAAGAAGCCTGGGCTTTTAGCTCAGTGGTTGGAGCGTTTGACTTTAGCGTTTGTTGTAGCTGGCGGGGTGGCGGGTTCGAGACCTGTGTGCGGTGCGGACTGCCACCGGCTACACATAGTCACATATTGTGTCTCTTTCTCTGTCTTCTGCTATGTTCTCCAGGACGTACGGAGGCTTCACCAACGACCAGATGGTGCGAGAGGAGCGTCTGAAGCTCATGGAAAGTCTCCGTAGAGACGGGGTGGAGTTCCGCGAGGAGCCGTACTACAGGGCGGGATACGACCCACCGTTCAAACTCACCAACCGCAAGAACGAGGTGTGGATACTCCAGTAGGAGGGGCCTCACAGCACACAGCAGGGACTACAGGGAACCTGAAGGGCCAAAAAGAGATGGGAGTCCACTGTGAGGGTTTTTGTGAAGAGTTTGCTATGTGTGTTTTGTGTGTGTGTGTGTGTGTGTGTGTGTGTGTGTGTGTGTGTGTGTGTGTGTGTGTGTGTGTGTGTGTGTGTGAAATGCATAGCCATTAAAAATCCAAAATACAAACACTCACATTATAAATTGAGATGACACTAGACAAAGAACACTATTTAACACATTTAATGTGTTCTATTTTCATCACTCATAAAATTAGGCCTACCTGAGCCTGGATATGCATTAGGCTATGAATTAAAGCATTGATATGGTTGCCTATGATCTGTGTGTGACTTTAATTCCTTCTAGATTTCTGCATAGGCCAAATGATTTTTACAGAGCCCTGCTGGGGTCATGGTGGTAGGCCTAAATATTTATTAGACAGACTTTTTGCATTCCCTCGCAATAGTTTTGCATTCCCTCATAGTACTTTTACATTCCCTCACAATAGTTAATATTATATAATAGTTATGCAAAAGTCTGTCTAAAAAATCACCACCATAACCCCAGCAGAGCTCCATAGATTTTGGAGACGTGCTTGACAGGCTTATTTCAGTGTTGCCTGACTATAAATAAGTATAGTTCCAGGTTAACAGAAGATGGTGTTGGTCATCCCAGTTGACATTGACCACATAGAGACAGACCATAGTGCCAGCATGGAAACCTAGAGCAGATAGCCACTGACGCAGAGGACAAACATAGATAGTGCAAGCACAAAAATGACAGAAAGAACATAATATTCTGCTTTATCTGTAATGATGAGAACAACAGGAATGACATAAAAACATGTCACAGTCAGGGAAAGTCAGTCTAGTCAGGCCTTACTCAAACATTCCTATGAAATACACAGTTGTATCACATTTACAGTATTTCCATTCCTAAAGTATACCAGTTTTTCATACCAGACAGAAATATCATGCCCTGGAGGTCAATGACCTATAGCTGACCCCAAAGGTCAAATTGAGAATGGCTCCGCATCTTAAATCAAAGCGTATGTCAAGAACAGACCCTGAAATTTTTATGCTTCTTTCATTTTGTTCACAATTCTTAAGAGTTTAACAGTCCCATCAAACATTCTGCCATTTTTAGTGCCAGCAGCACAAGTGGACATGGACTGTAGGAAGGCTGTGTTGTATTCCTATTAAAACCAATTTTGTAATGTAGGCCGAGGCATTAACTCAGCCAAGATGAATCACTATTTTTCCTGTAAATACTATTTTGTAATGTAGGCTAGGCCTAAAGTTATGAAAACATGATTCAGCCAATGGGAATCCCGCCCCCGTGAGACGTTACACAAGTTCTGTCATAACGTAAGCAGAAACCCGGAAATGAAAGTAAACAACCTACCACACGTTAGGTGAACCACTCATAATATCTACAAGGCTACTCGGACCACAGATAGACGAACATCCACTGTCGTGTAAGTTCTTTTTAAGTTGCTTTTATTTTCTTGTTGATGTGTTGTTCCAGAATTACTAGAATTAAAGCACTGTTCTTAGGAGTGGCTAACTGACTCAGTTTGCAACGAAACAGCAGCAGCTGCTTTTATTACTGTTTTATTACCGTATCATCTCATTAGTGCATGTGCCCGTTATCTTGGACATTAAGTTAATTGATTGATGCTTGAATCTGCTAGTTCATTAGATTGCGGTAACTGGCTTAAAGGAAGAAGATGCTTAAAACCATCGGACAGGCTCTATTTTCAACTGGATTGCAGTACCCGAAACATTCAAATCTTGAAAGCAAGGTAAAGTCAAATCGCACCATCGATTGTCACTTACGCCAGGCTTACAACTGCTTAACCTATCGACTATCCTCTTGGTTTATGGTCGTTTTTATAGAAGACATTCATGTAATTAACTGAAGCCACGCACGCACGGGTGGTGCACTACTCTGACCACCACCTCGCTTGAATTTCAGGGTGAGGACTATGAGGTCCGAACGTACGAGGCGACTAACTGGGTGAGCACTACGCTGACAGGCATGGACGGCGACGCAGCAATGAATGCGGGATTCAGAAGACTATTCAAGTACATCCAGGGCGAGAACGAGAAAAGTAGGCGCTTTGTACTGGTACTTCTCATTGGGATTCTGTGTGTTGTCATATGACCTCGGGTTTCAGTGAACTCCACCCTCAGAGGATGGAGGAAAACAGAGGTCTAGGCTTCTACAGTTATGTCTCACAGAAATGATAGCCTACTTTTCTAGATCTTGCTGAATTTTAGAAATGAGGTAAAATGTAAGATCTGATTGGTTTCTAAATGAAACACTGCTTTAAGAATCAATGCTTTTCTCAAGGAGACTTGGCACTATGGGAAACTAACTGTAGGCTAACACATTTCTTGCTTATCCGAATTCGGGTAACTTTGTCAGATCAAGGTTGATTTTATGTGTGTGTGTTTGTCCGTGTCCTGTGCCTCCACAGAGGAGAAGGTGGAGATGACGGCTCCGGTGACATGCCGCATAGAACCTGGCGCGGGTCCGGCGTGTGAGAGCACCTTCACCGTCTCTTTCTTCATTCCCCAGGAGCATCAGGCCGACCCGCCCAAACCCAGCAGCCCAGATGTGTTCATTGAGAACCGACCCGAATTCACCGCCTTCGTACGGTATGACATGACATGCTATTTTGTCCTGTGTTCCCTAGTTTATCGCCATGTAAGGTTTTGTCCTGTATTCTGCAATAATGCTTTAGCACACATAAAAGTTAGGGTCTGTCCTGCATTCCCCAGCGAAGCTTAATCATCATTTGAGGTTCTGTCCTGTGTGTCCTGCAGTGAAACTTTAGCACCAAGTAAGGTTCTGTCCCGTCTTCCCCATGAAGCTTTAGTACCATCTTACGTTCCATCCTGTGCTCTAGTTCCATGTAACGTTCTGTCATATGTTCTGCAGTAAAGCTTTGGCACCATGTAAAGTTCTGTGCTGTTTCCTGCAGTGAAGCTTTAGCAGACATCCCAAGTCTCCCGCAAGGTCCGGGAGACTCCCTGATATTGATAATGCCTCCCTGATGCCCGCAAATAGAATAATACCTCCCGGAATATAGAGCTAGCAAGCCAGGGCAGGCACATGAAACATTTATGTCTACATCGCGCATCTTAATATGCGCGCATGTGAGAGTGAGCGAGAAGGACGGAGAGAGAAGCGGTGCCTGAGGGAACGGTGTGTGTGTGCGTGCCTGCTCCTGTAGAGCATGGAGGGTGCATGCAAGACACAGAGCGTCCTGATTGGCTTACTTTGCTGAGTAAACCAATCAGCTTTCAGTATGGGCGGTCTTTTAACTCAGTTCGATGAGTCGAGGCAATCTTCAATTCAGTCAGTAGCCTACGGTAATGTCAACAGGATCGGTATGGCAGAGAAAGAGTGTCAAAAAAAAGAAGAAAATACTGTATAAGACCCATTTCACCTCTGATTATACAAAACAGGGGGGTGGAACGACACCTCCCTGAAATGAATTTCCCAAGGTTGGGATGTCTGCTTTAGCAACATGTAAGGTTCTGCACTGTGTCCTGCAGTGAAGCTTTAGCAACTTGTGAGGTTCTGCACTGTGCTCCCCAGTGAAGCTTTAGCAACATGTACATTATAAGGTTCTGTGCTGTGTCTTGCAGAACGTACGGGGGGTTCAGCCGAGAGGAGCAGGCCCGGGATCAGCACCTGAAGCTGGTGGAGAGTCTCCGTAGAGACGGGGTGGAGTTCCGCGAGGCGCCGTACTACAGGGCGGGATACGACAGCCCCTTCAAGCTCACCAACCGCCGTAACGAGGTGTGGCTGCTGCAGTAATGAGGAGCAGTGGGAGACGGAGGGACTACAGGGAGCAGAAAGGCTCAAAAAGCACAGGGATGGTTCAAGGGAGTTCAAGGGTGTGTCTCAAGGGGTTTTACTGGCCTCATGCTCCCAGGAGTCAGCTGTGTGTCAGGGGCTTTGTGTGAACAGTAACTAATCGTAGGTGCCTTGGAACTCATTGTGTGTTTGTGTGTGTGTGTGTGTGTGTGTGTGTCTGTGTCAGGGGCCTTGTGTGAACAGTAACTAATCATAGGTGCTTTTGAGCTCATTGTGTGTGTGTGTGTGTGTGTGTCAGGTGCCTTGTGTGAAATGTAACTAGCGAGAGATGGGTTCTAAACGATTGTTGACTACGAGTAGGCGCCTCTCAGGTCATGAAGCGGTCACAATAAGGGCTATAAATCCCTCACGGGGCACCAGCTGCCTGAGAGGCTATTTGAGATGTGACCTTTAATCTTACACATCTACCATTAACCATCCGCATCATTTATTCAGTTTGCTTATACTTATTTGAATTTAAAATTTAAAATATGAAGTACAGAGTTTCGTATGTTACAGTTTGCACTACTTAAAGGGGAAAAGTAGGATGTTGTTGGTTGACAGTTATGAGGGACATCTTTAAAAAAAAAAAAGATGTATTGGGAAATACTTTGGTCGGACCTGAACTCAGGTCCCCGGTTTTGTGGTATAGTGCTCTAGCTCGCTGAGCCCCCATGAGGGACATCTTTCAAAGTAAATAGTTCTGGTCCGTCCGTGATTGGCTGAATCACCTTCAAAGCCATGTAAAAAATGCCTTTGAATGGAAGAATAAGGAATGAAATGTGTCATATTACAGGTGATGCCTCTCTGCGTTCTTTGGCAAACACTCAACTCCTCGGGACTTTGCTTAAATATAGTCTTAATGACTACACACACTATAATCCTACGGGTCAGGTGTGCTGTCAGGTTCATAAATGTGATTATTAATGTTTGACTTGGAAATTACATTTCTCATAAAGGTGATCTCTAGAATAAACTTTGTTCATACTTACAACTGAGACCCACTTCTAACCATGAGAGCTCTTATGATGTGAATGTCAAGTTCTCCAGTAATATTGACTGGAGGTGCCCTCCCATTAAACCAAACAGATGGCCCTTCTCAAAGTGGCCTGCAGGGGGCAGTCACACCTTCAGAGACTAGTAGAGCGCAGCACTAGTCCCACAAGTCCTGAAAGCACCATCATTGCTAACTTCTGTTGTAGTCCTGGTAGTTAAACCATTGCCTATAATGGTGAAACAACCAAGAAATCTATTAACTTTCTTGGAACTATGACTTCATATAATTGCTCATAAAGGATGAAAATTTGAAAAGATGCTCAGGTTGAAACATACCTGTTTAAGTTTAACAAGGAAATCATTGGACCTGAAAAGTAGATGCTTTAATATGGAAAAGACTATAGTGTGTTGTTGTTACATGCCTCTCCATAGCTACACTAAATATGCCGTTACTTTTGTCGGACCTCACAATACAGCAGATCTATGACTGTCTCTAACTGCTGGGGCATGGAGCCTCAGTTACCCTCAATATAAACATGTTACCCTTTCAGATTTATCATGTTACCCTAGCAGATTTATCATGAAGATTGTTACTTTTAACGTGTAACTTGAAGTGGAATCTTTATTTTTTGACTATTTTTGACTAACTGTCAATATTTTCCATAAGCATAATCATGTTAGATACCATTTTAGCAGGTTTGACATTGAGCAGGTTTGACATTGAGCATGATCTTCAAGCCATTTGGCCAAGAGTAATGCTGTGGGTTGATTTTCCTTGGCATTTGAAAAGGAGTTTTCCCAGTGACTTAACCACTGTATTCTCTTTGTGCTTTTTATTACTCTACCCTCACCACTGAATGCTTAAAAAAATAAAGTCTTGACTGCTCTTGTTGCAGCCATGATGAATACATTTCCCATATCAGCTGGGATGTTTTTTTGTTGTTGTTTCAATTCCTCTGTACTTGTTTGTGTTTGTGTGTGTGTTTGTAAATCCTTTCCTCATTTGTGTGTGTGTGTGTGTGTGTGTGTGTGTGTGTGTGTGTGTGTGTGTGTGAAAGAGGGAGTAGAGATTCCCTGGGCTCAGTTAGTGCTCTGATGTCCTTGTGATAGGGCAGACAGGGCACTGTGAGTCTGAGCCGTTATGATGTGGTGCTCTCTCTCTCACACACACACACACACTTATACTCACATTCCCATCACACACACTTAATGCCGCTGTTGTTGGGTGATGCTTTCAAACACACTTACAGTCCCACACACACATTCTTAGTCCCTCTATCTTCTCTCACACACACACACACACTCCCTCTCTCTAACTCGGTTCAATCCTGAAGGCTGTCCAAGAGGAGGCTGGGAAGAGATCATGTTCAGTCTGAAGGAGAGAAGTAGCAAGCCTAGCACCAGCGTAAATGCTTTCACTCAATATTATATTTCATCAAAGTACTATTTCAGGTTACTCCCTCTCTTCTCATAAGGCTTTCAAGCCACCAATCAGCAAATAGAAACTGAGTTGAGAACCAATAGGTTTAAAGTTTATACAAAAGTGCCCACCCAAGAAAATGTATAGCTATTGAGTGTGTCCAGGCTAGGCATAAGTAGGAAAAATGTGTGTGTGTGTGTGTGCTATGCAATTTGGTGTGCAGTGGTGCTGTGCTGTCCAAGTGAGAAATGAGCTGCCTTGGTGATTATGCAGGGGCTCACATGAAGACCATCTGCAGTAGGACCACACTGTGATAGAGCCAAGACAAGTGGTGTGTGTGTGTGTGTGTGTAAGAGAGAGAGAGGGGGAAGAGGAGACAGTGATCACACTGTCTGAGCCACACACACATGTCCTTGACCTACAGCATTTAATCACCTTGCCGCAGGTGTCATTTCAAACTGAAGCTTTATTAAATCTACCTGTTGGACTCTGATGTGTGTGTTAGATTGGACACACAAGTGTGTGTGTGTGTTACATTACCACCTGATATTTCCCACATTTGAGCCTGAGTTTCATAGCATATTCTAGTATGTGAGTGTGTGTCATATTCTGATTTGTGCCTTCTGGCATATTCTGATTTGTTGTGTGTGTGTGTGTGTGTGTGTGTGAGAGGAGGCCATGGGCCCTCATAAAAGATAGCCCTCCCAGGAACCTTCTGGGTGACGGACGGCCTTGGTGCCATGGTGACGGCCCTAACGAGGTCGTCACTCCCAGCGACCACTGACAGGTGGCCGTGAATCAGGAGCAGTGGGGGCAGAAAGAGACGTCACGTCATGGTACACACACACACACACACACATACATTTTTTTTCTTTCTCCCAAATATCACCTGTCTTTATTGCACAGACATGAACACTATAATAAGAGACCTGCTCACGCCTTCTCAAGTTTGACCCCCACGCTCATGAACAAGAGTTCAGCGGCCTTAACCCCCCCCCCCATGCTTTAAGCCTGCTTCTACCCCAAACCATCCTTCTGTTCAAACACTGTGACCTTTCACCCTACAGCTTCCAATACTCAGGGGTAGTGTGGGGTTAAAGGTCAGGGCTCTTCACAGCCTTTTTCATCTAAAATAAATTAACTAACAGGAAGCTGCTTTCCTTTCCTTCCATGCTCAAACAACAACCAAGGTGTGTGTGTGTGTGTCTCTGTGTGTGTGTGAGTGAGTGATATGATCCTCGGTCATAAGGCAGTCAGGCCAAATGTTATTCCAAACTATTTCTCTCTGTTTTGAGAAACACACTGTCAAATGGAAGAGCAGAGTATGTAAGAGAGAGAACAGAACTGATTCAAAAGTGGTGGGGACAGTGATGAACTCAAGAAACCACACACACACACACACACACACACACGCATTCTCACAGGCTGTTTGTGTGGGATGTGCCAGACTAGCCACTCTAGTGTGGCACATTAAAGTGTGTCATTCCAGTAAGTAGAAAAGTGAAACCCAACCCATGAGACAAAGGCCTTTTACTATTGTGTGTGTGTGTGTGTGTGTGTGTGTGTGTGTGTGTGTGTGTGTGTGTGTGTGTGTGAAAACCAACCCATGATATTAAGGAGTCTCACTCATTAATTAGCGTCAATTATCATCTTTATCTTTTTCTTCTTTTCAAACACAGGGTCCAACTTCAGGAGTCAATTACACTCAGACTTTACACATTTAAAACATTTGAAACTAACAGAGGACATAAAAGTTATAACATATCAACAGTGCAAGACTATACACTCACACGCGCACACACACACACACACACACACACACACACACACACACACACTCACACAAACAGGAAAACACACATAGGTCCTTCTGTGAACACTCAGACTGTCCTTGTTAATCTTCTACTCAAGTCTCTGCATGTGTGTGTGTGTGTGTGTGTGTGTGTGTGTGTGTGTGTGTGTGTGTGTGTGTGTGTGTGTATTTCCCATCCGTGAACACATTCCAGGCCTGCCCATCTTAGTCCAGTGGCTGTCCGTGCAGAGAGGAAGTGACATCACGGGAAGTGGACACACCCACAAAAGGGGGGGCATTCATCCTGCCCTCCTCTTCCTTCTCCGCTGCTGATGCTGTTGCCATAGTGATTTATCACCACTGCTTTCTTCTCCCAGAAACGTGAGACGCACCCATGACTGCCTCAGTGCATTCTGGGAGGGCACGTCCTAACTTAACAAACGTCAGTTCCAGATGGGTCCAGTTCAGTCCAGTTCAAGTTCGGTTCTCCTCTGGCTGTGACGGGCCGTGTCAGGTGCCCCAGCTGCGGCCGGCGGGAGGGAGGGAGGGACTAGCCACTGGCGTCCGGCTTTCTTCCATCATGTGGTTGTGAACACACTCTCAAACCACTGCAGTCACCCCAGTCACTCGCTCTAAACAACGGCTCCCAAATACACAAAAACAAAAACAAACCTAAAAAAAAAATGCAGGAAATGCAGCAAACAGCCCTTGCTAGCTAGCGTCCTGGAGGAGCGAAAAGACTCTACGCTCAACTCCAGATGTATTTTGCAAAGCAGAGGGCAGAAGGGGCAGAATGGAAGAAAGAGAGAGAGAGAGAGATGAGTTATCCTTTAGTTGAAGGTTTCAGACTCCAGGGTTAGCAGTTGGGGGGAAACCACACTGTCTGTTTGGGACCGAGTCCTGTTCAGGTGGAGGTGAAGAGGTTTCCGTCCGTCTAGTCTAACTGCGTCAGAGAACCCCCTCCTAGAACCGCTGCTTGTCAGGAACTCAAGGCCACTCTTGGAACAATAGAGTGGAACCTAGTCCCCTGTGCGGTTCTTACCTCCCCTCATGCCCCGTTGCCATAGCGACAGCTACCTCGCTGTCTGTTCTGTGGCGGGCTAGTTGTCCGCTAGGTAGCGCTGTGCTCTTAGCTGCTGTCCTCGTGCAGCGTGCCGTTGGTGTCCTGAGTCGGGGGTGGGGTCGTGGCGGCCGCGGGTTCGTCGGCGCTCTCTCCGTCGCGCTCACAGATGACGGTCATGGGGCTGCTGAGGAGACGGCAGCGGGCGGCGTATTTGCTGCTCGCCGCAGACGGTGGCGTGCGCGAGCGCCCGTACTTGGACCCCGCCAGAGAGGACGAGGACATCGAGGAAGGGGAGGAGGGGCCGCGCGACGGAGACAGACCCTCGCTGCGCGTCCACGTCTCCGTGACCCTGCGGCCGTGTGCGGGGGAGCCGCCCGGCGGGCTGTCGTAGGGCGAGTTGGGGTGCGAGGAGTGCGTGGGGCTTTCGGGCGGCGTGTCCAGGGAACGTGTGCGCTGGAAGCGAGGGTCGGTGGTGCGGAGCAGCTCGGCGGCCGACATGCGGAAGCTGTTCTCCGAGCGGCTGCCCTTCTTCAGCAGCAGGGCCTTGAAGGTGTCGCTGCTCGTGGTCGACTTGCGCAGGCTGCGCTGGATGGAGCTCTGTTGCCGGGGCAACGAGCCGCTCGAGGGAAGGGGAGACGTCTGTCCCAGGCTGGGCACCGCTCCTGCGGTGGGCGTAACTGGCGGGGAGGGGGAGTGGCCTCGTGAGCGCTCATCATCTGACTCGCGCCGTCCCAGGACTTTTCGCTTGGACCTGTGGAAAAGACAAGGATGAATATGAGTGCCGATTTGTAACACACATACACACACACGCATCAAACTTAAAGCACTACGCACACACACCGTCAAACACATGTCAATAAAGCAGCACTAACACACACACTTAGCCCCCCCCCCCACACACAGTTAACAGGTTGGTTAAAGTGAGAAGGTAAAGTGAAAACATCCTCTCCTCAAAACCTGCAGGTCGCCTCTAGAAGTTCTAGAGCTGAAAACACAGAGTTGCACCAGACCCGTCCCAGAGGTGGTTCTGAACGGATGTTAGAACTACACCAGACTCTCCGTCTGGACACGCTGCTGTATCAGGATCTGAATCAGAACCTATTTCTGTCCGTTCAGAAGCCAGCCCCCTGGGTCAGTCCAGGCGAGAGGGGTGTTTGGTGGGGGAGATGGGGGGTGGGGGTGAGGGGGGCTGGAGCCCATTAATTCTCCACTGAAGCTGGGGCGCGCTCAGATTGGACTCGCTGGCTGCCAAATTAATTTTTCCCAGGGTGCAACGTTGAGGCGATTCCCCCTATTGATTGGACAGGCTTGGACTCCAGCCCTTAAATCAACAGCACAGCGCTCACAGCAATCAGGGCTCACACACGGCTGGGACTGTGTGTGTGTGTGTGTGTGTGTGTGTGTGTGTGTGTGTGTGTGTGAGTGTGTGTAGGGGGGATGCAGGACCTCTGGAACCTGTGGAACTCCATTCTTTATTCAGAGGCAATCTCCTAAAAGCTCCCTATCTGTGTGTGTGTGTGTGTGTGTGTGTGTGTGTGTGTGTGTGTGTGTGTGTGTGTGTGTGTGTGTGTGTGTTGGAGAGGTTGTGGGGTGCTGAAACTGCACACGTTGCATATCTCTGCATAGACACTCCAGCAGCTCCACACTGGAGCCATCAGGATGAGATTAATCAAAGCAACAGTAGCAGCAGCAGCAGCAGCAGGAACAGCCCACTGGGACAGAGGACACCCTGTCTGGAGCCTGGAGCCCGGAGCACCTATAGTATTAAAGAGGGGCTTCACTATCAGTCCGGCACAATGCAGTGCAGTGTAGTTCCTCCCCCAGACTCCAGGGGCAGCAGAGGGCAGTGAGTGGTACAGTAGCTAGCCAGCCCAGTTGTGAGTGGCCCAGAGGGGCTAAAGCAGCGGATTACTGAGGCAGGCAGGCAGGCGGGCAGGAGGGGGATTAGTGGGAGAAACACAGCCAGCAGAGGAGCCCGTCCAGGGCCAGCCAGGGGGCAGATTACAGATTACAGGCCTGGGCCATTACTGAGCTAATCCAACAATAGAGCTGAGGGGGGAGAAGGGGGGGACGGGGGGCAATAGCCATTTCCAGACTGGGGTGGGGGGGTGGTGGGGAGTTACTTGCCAGTCCGCACCTCATGTGATGGGGGTCATTCATGCTCAGCTGTCCAGAGCTGAACGATAGAAGATTGAAGAGAGAGGGGGAGGAGAGAAATGGGGGGAGAGAGAGAGAGAGATGGAGGAGAAAGGAGAGGGGGCGGAAGAGAGGAGGGGTCAGGAAGGAGCATGTGGTTGTGGGGTGGGTGGGGGAGTGACGGGATGTGACAGGGAGAAGGACAGGTCAGCACTCTGAGGAAACAAGCGGACTTCCCCAGACAAACACACACACACACACACACACACACACACACACACTATCAATCAACAACACAGGCCAGGCCTGGACACACACAATAACAAACACAGCGTCAATCATCAACACTAGACAAATCTGGACACACACACACACTCCCCAGTCTCTCTTCATTGGAGAGTAACATACTGTACATCACACAAATGCACACACACACACACAAACATGCCCAGACACACTCCCTGGTGCTGCTTCATGCACATGTAAGTGACATACCAAGACAGCTTAAAGTTTCAATTCACTTCATCATAGTCCCACAACAAACATCTGAGCACACAACCTTTGTGTGTGTCTCTCTGTGTGTGTGTGTGTCTCTGTGTGTGTGTGTGTGCGTGTGTGTACGCCCGCGTAGTTGTTGCAGCTGAAGAAATCCATTCAGGTTTTAATCAATCTAAAACCCACTCGGAGTGTGTGTGCGCTCAGTCCCAAGAACACAGGCATTAGTGCAGTACGCTTCTACCTCCTCAGAAACACACACACACACACACACACACACAGGCGGATTTGTGGAGATCTCAGTAGCATCTGGCTGTGTTTACACTCGCGTCTTCTGTTTTCAAGGTTAACTTTTGCTCTCAGGTCTGCATCTGTGTGTGTGTGTGTGTGTGTGTGTGTGTGTGTACGTGCGTGCATGTGCAGGGAGCTAAAGTCTTTCTTTCAACGTGTACATTATATGCTTGCACACACACACACACACACACACACACACACACACACACACACACACACACACGACACAGACACTCACAGTAGATGCACACAGCGTCAGAAATAAAATCCTCTCAAATGAAATTCTATGACGTACTGAGGGGACTTCATAACCCTCTGCTACACGTGAGTGAGACAGACACACACAATCACACACACACACACACACACACACACACACACACACACACTATGTCCATGTCTGCCGTGGGTTTTGTGAATGAGGACGTTGGAGCTAAAATGCAGAAAGGAACTGTGGTGGAGAGTCTGCTAGGCAGCTGTTGAGGATGCATCAAATGGGATGTGTAGGACTGTACATATGAACAGGCAAAGATGACGTATGTAGGATGACTGGTAAGACAGGAACATCCTCTATGCTATGGCATGCATGCCTGTGTGCGTGTGTGTGTGTAAGTGAGTGCACATGAATGTGTGTGTATGTGCATACGTGTGTGGGCGTGCATATGCTTGCATATGCACGTCTGTGTGTGGGCATGCAAATATATGCGTGTCTATGTATGTATGTATGTGTGTGTGTGTGTGTGTGTGTGTGTGTGCGTGCGCGTACATGTGTGCGTGTGTGTGTAGCCCCTAACCTACATTAAGGGCCCTGGGTGTTGTAAGCGCTAAATAATGGATGTGTGTGAGCGCGGGAGAAGATGTGTGTGTGCTAACCCGGACTGACAGAGCACTCTGGCAGCGGAACCTGCCCTCGGTTCCACACACAGCACTGACGGAACATACAACACAGAACGCACACGCACGTTCCACTCTCACAGAAACACTTTCCACTCGACCCACTATTATATGCAGGGGAGGAGTACACACACACACACACACACACACACACACACACACACACACACACACACACACACACACACACACACACGCTCGCACACGCACACACTCATATTCAATGCTAACATCATGGCTATAATCATCAACCCCCTAATTTTAAACACACACAAACACAACTCATGAAACATAACATCAAACTTCTTACAATCATTCAAGATTACACGAGAGAGAGAGAGAGAGAGAGAGAGAGAGAGAGAGAGAGAGAGAGAGAGAGTGAAATACACCAGAGATGCATCGCAGAGAAGGTGAAGAATGAGGAAGTGGCTGGACAGGTGGATGTGTGTGTGTGTGTGTGTGCGCGTGTGTGTGTGTCATGTTAGGTCATCTCATCACATACCTATGGATGGCAGCGAAGAGGTCCTCTGTGGTGCGTGGTCGCGTGGGTGTCACCATGGCGACCGGGCTGTTGCCGTTGGTGTGAG
>JAODXP020000025.1:30541865-30544365 GCA_027497455.2 Sardinella longiceps
ATGTTTGTGAACTGCACTTTATCCTCTGATGGTGTGTGTGTGTGTGTGTGTGTGTGTGTGTATTAGATATGCTCTAAGGTCTTAGTCGTGCTCAGCAGAGCCACTGCTCATGTTGGACACACTGGGATTATTAATCTAGATCACCATCATGGAGAACCCACGCCTGATAGAATCAGGAGAACCCAACCACCCCGCATGCAGAACCCACAACTTCACTGGGCCCGGTTCTACTCACCATTGTCGTCTTCTCTGGAGCTGATGGAAGCCGTGCTGCTGGCCTCGTCCTCCTCGTCTTCCTCTTCCTCCTCCTCCAGCTCCTGTGTGTGAGCTGTGACTCCGTTGGGTACGCCTGTAGTTGCTGATGCGGCCAGTGGGTGGCGCTGGTTGGGTGTGTTGGGGGCATAAGACTCACCCTCGGGGGTGTGGGCCACCCCGTTCACCCTCTCTCTGGCCTCCTCGGGTGCACTTCCCTGCTCTTCCACTGGGGCGGCGCTCTCCAGTGGCGACATTGGGGCAATATGCAGGGGCAGTTTGGGCTTCTTGGCCGTCACTGGGGGCTTCTGCTTTGGGCTCTGGGTGAGAGCTGGGCTTGGGGACTGAGGGGGAGCAGCCTCCTCCTCCTCTTCTTCCTCTTTCTCCTGCTCCTCTGGGAGTGGTGTCCCATTAGAGACACACACAACTGCTTCCTCCTGTTCAGAGCCACCGTGTGGTGCGTCTACGGGTTTCTCCTCGGAGCCAGAGTCCTGCGGAGCATCAGTCGGTGCGCTGGACCCATCGTGCTGAGACACGGAGCAGCTCAGCAGGGGCAGCTGAGTGGGGGGCTGGGGCTTTTTGGTCTTCTCAGGTGTGTGTGTGAGCGTCTGGTTCAAGGCCCTCGAGGCGTCCTCAGCCTGGGCCTTTTCGCTGGCTTGAGCGTCAGGCTCGACGATTCGGCTGGGCTTTTTGACGGAACGCAGCTGGACCCTCTGCAGAGCAGATGCCGTGATGAGGGGCATGGGGTTCGTCCGCTCGGGCGGGACGGACGCTCCGCTTCCATCATTGGCGGCAACGGGCTTCAGAGCACCTCGAGCGCTCATGAGAGCAGCGGGGGACGCCACAGGGGCGGGGTTGGGGGTGGAGGGTAGAGGAGGGGGAGGAGGAGGGGGAGGGGCAACACCAGGAGGGGAGGGGACAGAGGGAGGAAGAGAGGGAGGGAGAGGAGGAGGAGGAGGTGGAGGAGGAGGACTCAGGCTGGCGTTGAGCCTCATGGCCTCCATGAGGAGTTCCGGAGGAGGCGGGGGAAACTCAGGTGAGGAGCTGCAGGTAGGCGGAGGGGGTGGGGCCAGAGGGGTTGAGGGAAACGCTGGGGCGGATGCAGAGGCGGGTAAGTGAGTCACTGGGGGAGGGGGAGCGGGGAAGGGTGGCGGAGGGGAGAGGGGTGTCTCAGGGGTCATGGGGTCAGAGGTGAAGGTGAGCGGGAGTGGAGGAGGGGGTGGGGGGTTCCTAGCGGAGTCGGAGGTGTTGGATGAGAGCGAGGTGGAGGAGGAGGAGATGGAGACGGACGAGAGAAGAGATGACTTCCTCTCTGGGACCCGTGGGCGTGGCTTGGTGCCTGAGGGCGACAGGCAGCGCATGAAGGAGGGCACGGGTGTCCCGGCCGTCGGCGTGTTGGACTGGCTCGAGTAGCCGCTGGAAGGTGACGTCAGACGGTGCACGCGGTCCGGAGAGGACGAACCGCCACCACTACTGCCAGCCTCCTGAGGCTTCGCCGCCACACCACTGCTGCTGGTGGCCCCAGCCTGGGCATGATGTTTCTGGGACACAGTGGCGCCATCTAGGGTGGCATCTCCGCCAACTCCCCCTGCTCCTCCAGACTGCTCTGGCACACACCCCACTGCCCCACTGCTGTGTGTGTGAGCGAGTGTGTGTGGGTGGGCCGGAGACTGGCTGTGGTTGAGGTGGGTCTGGGCGGTGCAGTATCCCCAGGAGTCGGCGTAGTCGGAGCGCAGGCTGCTGGTGTCGCTGTGAGCCGGGGTGACGTGGCAGAGGGCGTAGAGGTTTGGGTTGGGGTGCGTGTTGGCGCCGCTGGCGCCCGCCTAGTGCCGAGAGTCCGCTGCTGCCGGCGCTCAGGCTGCTGTGACTCCGAGGGCGGAGCAGCCAGGGGTCCTCGTAGTCGCTGCAGGGGCTGGCCGACACGGACGCCGACACGCTCCTGCTCGGCAGGCCCATGGCGAGGGAGTGCTGCAGCGAGGCGATCAGGGACTCGTTTAGAACCACGTGCCCGTCATCCTGTGTCGCCGACCCGGACGCAGACGCACCGGCATTAGCGGTGGCGTGACGGGGCGGTCTGCGGCGCAGCGAGTCCGTGCGAGCGGGCGGGAGAGGGGGCTTCTTGGACTTGCGGAGCGAGATGGAGCGCGAGAGCGTGTTGTCGCCGTAGAGGCCGGCGTACTCGTCGTCCCTGGGGTGGCCCACGCACTCGTACATGCTGTGGCGCGCGGTGGTCGCTCTGCCCGCCACG
>JAODXP020000025.1:30554365-30556865 GCA_027497455.2 Sardinella longiceps
CACACACACACACCACACTCACACACACACACACACACACACACACACACACACACACACACACACACACACACACACACACACACACATGGTGGCCTGGCACAGCTCTAGAGTTCCCCAGCCCCTCCAAGATCAACACACTAGTGTTGGAGTATAGAGCTTTCATCATTACAACAAGAGGCTTGAAACCGCAACAACAGCCTCCCAACCCAACCCAGTCCAACTCAACCTATCAGCAGCACCCCAACATAACATCTTCACCCACTCCACAGTTAGAGGAGCTGAGGGTTAAAAGCAGTGAGGGCAGAAGGGTGACCGTGTGTGTGTGTGTGTGTGTGTGTGTGTGTGTGTGTGTGTGTGTGTGTGTGTGTGTATGTGTGTGCGTGCGTGCGTGTACTGTGGGATGACACAGAAGAGCTCAAACACAGTCAGTCTATATGCAGCTCCACAGGTGTGCAAAGTTTGCAAAGCTCTTTGTTCTTATGTGTATGTATGTACGTATATGTGAGTGTGTGTGTGTATGTGTGTGTGTGTGTGTGTGTACACCTGTCTATCTCTCCTGTCTGTGTGCAGCATCCATTCTGTCAATCATTCCATCTCTAGACAGGATGCCTCAGATGTGCGTCTCCAGTCAGCCATAACCATGACGACAGTTGCCTATCAGAGGTGTGTGTGTGTGTGTGTGTGTGTGTGTGTGTGTGTGTGTGTGTGTGTGTGTGTGTGTGTGATGCAAGCATGGAGGGACGGGTGAACATACCAGTCATGCCTGCACAGCCCTTGCATTTCACCCTCTGGAAACTTCCTCAGAGAACAAAACCTTTTACTTTACATTACTGGGCAGGCTAACGCTAACTAGCCTCTCAGCATCTTCTCCGTTACTTTAAATAACTGAGCACTACTGACGCTAACTAGTAGCGTCTCACTCATTATGCTGCTTTACTGACTGGGTTAACGCTAGCATCAGCCTCACAATAATTCAGGCTGAAGTCTGAACATCTGTCAATGTGAGGATCAGTGGCGTCGCCAGGCGATTTTTACGGGGCTTTAGCCCGGGGTAGTTTGAGCCGAGCCCCGGGGTAAATTTTTTTGAATGCTTTATACATATAACTTTACAATTCAATAATCTGCCATAACTGAAATACTTGTTTCGCTGTTTTATTCCGTTATAGTTTGTTTTCTTGTCTCACAGCCTATCAAAATAAGGAAGGATCATATTTACTTGTCTCTGATTAGGCGAAGTCGGCGCGGGGCGGGGCGGGGCTGAACAGCAGGGTTCGAGTTAGGTGGGAGCCAGTGGGAGCTGAGCTCCCATAGAGAGAGGTCTGGCTCCCATGAAAGCAGCAAACTCAAACATCTGTGGGGGCTCTGACAATACAATAGTATAATATTTTACTGACAAATAAAGTTATCATAAGCGGGGATCAAACCGAGCTATGGGAGGTGGAACCTTTTATGGAGTTGCGAGCGCGCCAAGCGCTTGTTACAGGGGTGTTTTTGATCATCTTTTCTTTTTGTGTTATTGCCTTATTGGCATGCTGTTATTACGTTCTCTGATGATAAAGGGGCACGGTATGCTTGCGCAGTTGCAATGTATAGGTTGCAAACACAAATCAATGTATTAATTGATTGTAAACCATGATTTGGTTGTGACCGATAGTTACCGTGCGTAACAGTCGGGGTTTGCCTCTGACGCGAGAGGATCTAATGATGGTATGTTATATTGCCTAGTTCAGGCATACTCAACTGGCGGACCCGGGTCCGCATGCGGACCCAAACGCAATGTCATCCGGACCGAGACCAAAGCTGTCTTAAATAAAGATTATCATTATTTTTATTAATATTATTATTATTAGTAGAAGTTGTAGTAGTAGTAGTAGTAGAAGTAGCAGTATTAATAATTAGACTTTCAAAGTGTTTCAGGCTTATTGTGTCATGTTATTCCTAGTTGTAGCATATTTTCCCACAATCTCAAAACAAGGTTGTTTATCATCACTATCGCAACTGAGCGAAACAAAAGGTGGATTCAGAAAACCGAGAGTTCAAGGCGGAGTGGACAGACAAATATGTATTTGGGCTGCCTGCACTAAACCAATCTGTTTAATCTGCAATGAGACGATTGCAGTCATCAACCGTTTACTGACGCCTAAGTTGTGAAGGAATGTATGAACGAAATAGCGATTGTTTTAAAGATGACATTACCCAAAAAATAAGTTTTGGTCCCTGGAAACATTGGAAATTTGGCGAGTGGACCTTTTCAGTTTGTAGTTGAGTACCTCTGGCCTAGTTTGTGGGCCTTGCCCCTGATTATTTTCAGTTTGATCAGTGTTTTGTTTGTTTAGTTTGTTTGTTAATTTGTTATGTTATGCACCCCGCCGGTGGCATAATATAAAATAAAAGAAAGACGTCTGCATTATTCCGTTTCCATGCCTTGAGTCTACCACCCGCCGGACACACTCCGTTACAATGCCACTGAAAATGTGGCCGCTTGCTTATTTCGGTT
>JAODXP020000025.1:30561865-30574365 GCA_027497455.2 Sardinella longiceps
GTGATAGCAAACATGGACTGTGTATTTGTTAGTGACAAGAAATACAGCCACACTCACAGAGTTGTGTAAAGTTGTCTATACAGAGTTATATAGAGTTGGATCATTGCTCATTGAGTGTGTGTGTGTGTGTGTGTGTGTGTGTGTGTGTGTGTGTGTGTGTATCCTGTGTGTATGAATGTATGTATCTATGTGTGTGTGTCCACACCCATGCCTTCTCTTTGTGTTGGTCATTAATTGTCTGACCCTCCTGTGATCTATACAGTTAACAGGAACAGGGGATGAGAAGAGTGGAAAACGAGAGGAAAAAATAAACAACAAAAGCGTCTGAAAGACGACCCCTGTCCTCCGCTCCATTCTGCTCTGTTCTTTTGTCCTCAGCTGCTTTTGTGTGTTTCGAGTCGCCCAGGTAACACGAGCCCCCCACGCCTGTACACCTGTGCATTATTGATGTGGCGTTGAGCTGAGCTGAACTAAGGTGAGGTAAGCCGAGCAGCGCTGCCCACCTGGGCCACTGACTCCATGGCCCTTGTCACGCCAGCAGGTGACCACTGCACTCCCAACGCCACCACAGATGACCACACTTAGCCTCGTCTGAGCCGGCAGAGAGCCAGAGCTGCAAGCACCAGCCACTTGAGAGGGAACTGACTGATCCACACCCACACACACACACACACACACACACACACACACACACACACACACACACACACACACACACACACACACACTATATGGGCTGTTAAGTAGAAGTGGAAACACTATTTTGGTGTAGATATTCTTCCTACTCTACTGCTGGACATAAGACTTCTCATAAACCCAAACATTTTTGGCTCTCCAAAGGCAAAAGTCTGCTGATCAATCTCACACACAACTGGAGTGTGTGTGTGTGTGTGTGTGTGTGTGTGTGTGTGTGTGTGTGTGTGTGTGTGTGTGTGTGTGTGTAATGTATGTACCTCTGAGCACAGTCTTGAGGTTGACTTTGGCCTGGCGATGGAGGTCCTCCACACATGCTGGTCTGGAGGTGGGCAGGAAGACGTTCTCCTGCTGGTGCCAGGGGGCGCTATAGTGCACCGTCCACTTGCTCTCCTCGTCCAAGTTAGACACCGCTGCACAGAGAGGAACACAAACAAACACACACGTTAGACAACTCTTCACAACGACAGAAACACACAAAGTTTATGCACTGTTGCAGAGAGAGCAGAAATACTGCCCCATCACACACACCCACACGCACACACACTGCTGTTCTCCTCCGGGTCAATGGCCATAGTGTCCAGTCAAACCTAAAACAGTCAAAACCAGTCCACTCCAAGAGAACTGAGCCAAGAGGCTCACACACAATCCCAACACACACACAAACATGAACCAAACTGTCCAAATGTTGCTCCAAATGGGGCCTCATAACCAGTGAGATCACAACAAATGCACGCATTCATACACAACAAATGTACAGAACACACACACACACACACACACACACACCTAGATCAGTGTCCAGCTCTGATTATCTGCTTCTCTACCTTTGCCTGGGTCAGGGAAGAATGATGGGGACATACACACACACCCCTAAAACACACAATATGGACCCCCTAGACAGGACAGGAAGGCGGGGCGTGAGTGTGTGTGTGTGTGTAGGTGTGTATGAGTGTGTGTTAACATTAAAGGTGCAAATGGGCCATCAAGTGGAGAATACTAGAAGGTGGGAAACCATTTGCAACTCTGTGTGTGTCTGTGTGTGTTTACAAGGCTGTTGGCATGAAGGAGGAGTTGCCATGTACGTGATGTCTGCCAGAGATTCTGAAACAGAGATTCAATGTTGCAGTTTAGGTGTATGAGGAAGAAAAAGGAATGTTTGTATGTGTGTGTGTGTGTGTGTGTGTGTGTGTGTGTGTGTGTGTGTGTGTGTGTGTGTGTGTGTGTGTGTGTGTGTGTGTGTGTGTGTCACACACAGAATTTATGGTAGAAAGGGAAGTGGAGTGCAGCTGTCCATTCCTGTAACATAACTGAACTCTCTCTTTCACTCTCTCTCTCCCCTTCCCTCCCTTCCTCCCCCTCTCTAACGGCTGTGACTTTGAAGTGATGCTTTTCACACCCAAAACTAGACTCCTCCTTTGCTCTGACCTCTAAACCAAACAGCAGCCGGGGATGCTGGGAATCGGAGTCTTGCTCCAAACACTTGTTGCTCACTAAACTATCATCAACTTCCTGCTTCCTGTGTGTAAATTAATGTAGTCATCAAGTCTTACTTATTGTATACCACCCACACACCCACACCCACACACCCTTTCCCAATCTAACATGAATCATGAATCTGAATCAGCAGGTGTGTTGGTAAGTGATAACGAATCAAACACTGAAGACACATCTGATAATGAACTATAACTCCAGTATAACTCCAATATAAAACACACACACACACACTGTCAGACACGGACAGAGAGTCTGGAAGACAATTAACACTCACACAAATAGACACCAACATCAAATTCAGAGCATCAAAGGCACTCATCGACTTATCACATGGAAGAAGATTTCTCAGAAACACACACACACTCACTGCCAAATGTTCACGTGTACGCACACACACACCAAATCCCCAATTAAATGAACAAACCTTGGCTACAAGCTTCACTACCTCAATCCCCTTAAAATTTACACATTCAAGCAGTGCTCTCTCTCTCTCTCTCTCTCTCTCTCTCTACACACACACACACACACACACACACACACACACACACACACACACAGCTGAAAAGAGGCTCGCTGAGGCCATGGCCGAAGCTTTTAGAGAGGCGGGAACCCCAACAAAACACCCATTGTGTCCAACACCCATCACTCTCCATATGAGACTTCAGTCTCTCTCTCTCTCACACACACACACACACACACAATGTGCATGCACCACGTGGAGTCTCCTCTCCTATCTATATGTATTGATATGTGCAATCCAGCAGTGAATGACTGATCAATAAGCATTGAACACAAAAACTCTCTGTGGGCAGAGGTGACACAAGTGCAGTGTTGATGACTATCACACACACACACACACACACACACACACACACACACACACACACACACACACACACACACACACACACACACAGACAGACAGACAGACACTACGGTGGCACTTGGTACAATGCCCAAACAATATTGATTTCCGCCAAGCTTCAGTCTCCCAACAGTTTTCCCATCACACACACTTTTGACTCATACAGGTGTGTTGTGCGCAGCGTCGTGTGTGTGTGTGAGAGGGAGTGTGAGAGAGAGAGGACCTTGAATCTTGTTATCTGTTATTCAGAAGCATAAATGTGATAAGCAGACAAAGTGACCTTTGTGGGAAACCCAATAGAGTTTGTGACTAATCACAATAAACCATTATTCAGACATTTATACATCTAATCACCCCGGTTACATGCAAACAAAGGTGTGCTCTCTCATTCACACACACACACACACACACACACACACACACACAGCACAGGTGTGCTCACAGCTCACACAGGGAAGTGCAGATATCCCTTTACTAAGGCCAGTTCCTTTCCCTCTGGTTTGGTATGGACCCTGACTAGCCCACCTCAACAACTCAACTCAAAACACTCAACATGCAACTGTAACCCACATGATAACAAACACACACACACACACACACACACACACACACACACACACACACACACACACTGCACACACACACGCAATGACACACATACACCTGCACTGCTAAAATGTGAGGAAAAAAAACTCTGTCACTGGCACACACACACACACACACACACACACACACCACAGCTCTGAAAGTCATCACATAGTGGACTATTACATTGTTATAAACTCTGAGGTAAGACGTACAGTAAACAAGCCAAACTAAGAGGCTTGTCCACCCCCCCCCCCCCCCCAACCCCAAACACGCACGCACACTGCCTCCATGACAGATGTCTGGCTTAGGTCTGAACAGGTGCTTACCTTTCCGCTTGAAGTATTTGATAACCGACTTCAACGAGGTCCCAATGAACACCATTATTCCTGTCTGTGTGTTTGCGCCTAGTGTGAGTGTGAATGTGTGTATTAAAGTCAGGAGTGTGTCCACTCCTAAAGAAACCTAGCGAGGGCAAACCCACACCGGCATGGACGGAGCTGGAGAACTCTGCGTAAGCGAGAGTGTGTGTGTCAGAGTGTGTGTGTGTGCGGTGCTAATTCCTTCTGTCTACATTCATCTAGGAGATCTGATCAGCCTCCCTGGCCCTCACAAAGAGGCTCCTCCCACACACACACACACACACACACACACACACTCTGCCAGCCCAGCCCTGGGAAACACCCCCTCCTTCTGTACTCACACTCCCTCCCTCCCTCCATCCCACACACACACACACACACACACACACACACACACACCCCTGAGGCAGAGGGGTGGGGGCCCTCTGTCGGCCCCTCTGTTCTTCTGGGCTTCAGTTGCCAAGGAGCCCACCCCCCCTTCCACTCCCCATTTAGCCTCTCTCTTCCCTTTCTCTCTCTCTCTCTCTCTGATTATTCTCTCTCTTTGTATCCCTCTCTCTCTCTCTCTCCCTTTCCCCAGATCACTGGCTTCACACAGGTCTAGCGTTTTAGTGTGTCACAAAAACACAAAACACAAACACACACCTCAAGGCTGCTTTCATCAGGAGAATCACATCAAAGTGCTTTTGCCTACTGGATGTAGTGTTTTTTTCTGTGTGTGTGTGTGTGTGTGTGTGTGTGTGTGTGTGTGTGTGTGTGTGTGTGTGTGTGTGTGAGTGCGTGATAATAAGCTGGTGCCTTGTAGGTGGTGCCCTTGTTCTGGCCACTCATATGAATGTAGTGCATTAATGTGGAACTGTGGAGTTTCTATAAGAGTTTCAATTAGAGCTTCTGGGGACCGTTTCTGGCTGAACGTGACTATTTGATAGCGTGCATGTGCGTGAGCCAAAGAAACACACACACACTATTTCTGTATCTCTCTGTTTGAGAGTGTGTGTGTTGGGGGGGTGGGCGGTTCAGGGACTCAGTGATAAGCTTGCTGCACATGAGCACAAAGTCTGGATCTCTCTCTCTCTCTCTCTCTCTCTCTCTCTGTTGTTGCTTTCATGCATCTACTTTCACCCTCTCTACCCATCCACACACACTCACTCACACACACTCATACACACTCCCTATCGCAGAGTCATTATCAGACCCTCAGCAACAAACACTTCACATACCACTGGAATACACACACACACACACACACACACACTCCACCTGCCCCCTCCTTGTTCAGTGACCCTATTTCTATTCATTGTGAGACGGACGGAGAGACAGAGAGGGGGAGGGGGGAGAGAAAGTGGCGAGGGGGGAGGGGGGGGTGAATGGGGGTTCAGATGATTTGTGAATTAGAAAGACCATTGCTCAGGGTTACCCCCACCCCCCACCCCTCGTTGTCCACACACACACACACACACACACACACACACACACACACACACACACACACACACACACACACACACACACCCTTCTGTTCCCTCTATCTTAGACACCCCTTACCCACTGCACATGTACTCTCTGTAAATGTAAGCTCCATCTTTCAGTCTTTCTTTCTTTCTTATATTCATTCTCTTTTTTTTTCATTTTCGGTCCTCTTTTATTCCCTCTCTTTCCTTGAAAGCTGCTGCAATCCCTTTCCTTCTCCCTCTCTTTATGTTCACTATCAAATGAACTCTTTTGTGCTGCCTTGTCTCACATTTGAGCCCAGTATTTCTTTCTGTGTGTGTGTGTGTGTGTGTGTGTGTGTGTGTGTGTGTGTGTGTGTGTGTGCGTGCGTGTGTGTGTAGACACGCTTCCTCATTAACATGTGTAAGAGTGCCAGGAGGCTCCCAGTGTGCAGACTATGTCAACTTTCTGTGCCAGTCACATGCAGTAGGTATGTAGGTGTGTGTGTGTGTGTAGTTTCTGTTCTGTGTGAGTGTGCTTGGGACTTGGAACTAGGAACACTTGAGTAATTATGTGTGTGCATGTGTGTGTGTGTGTGTGTGTGTGTGTGTGTGTGTGTGTGTGAGCGAGCATGTGCACCATGCAGCTTGTTGCAAAAGAAATGCTGTGCCATGCATACACATATTCACACACACGTGCATGTGTGTATGTGTCTGTGTGTTGTGCCACGCGTACACAAGTTCACACACACACACATGCATGTGTATGTGTGTGTCTGTGTTTGTGTGTTGTGCCACGCGTACAGTATTCCAGTAATGTATGCGTCTGGGAGCAGCTTTAATAGGCAGCATTATTGTTGTCGGGCACTCTGGCTGGACACCCGTTGGGGTCCTAACTGGGACGAGGGGCCGCAGATTAGAGTCCCCCTCGGGTCAGACGCTCCCAGCACCCCCCCACTCCCTTTCCAGGGTATCAGACACCCTAATACCCACACACACACACACAGTTGAGAATGGGTTGTGTTCGAGTTTATCTTTGAGCTATCTGTTGCTGAGTATGTGTGACTGAGCCATAATGAGAGTGTGACTAGCTTAAATGATGGGTAAATATCTTGGTTCCTGTGTGTGTGTGTGTGTGTGTGTGTGTGTGTGTGTGTGTGTGTGATGGGGCTGTACTGTCTCTCGTGCTGTGAATCCAAATCACTTCCTTTTTCTCTGTCTGGTTTACAAGGCCTCACACACACACACACACACACACACACACACACACACACACACACACACACACACGTACATAATACATGCTGTGTGGCAGTTTGCGCCCCCCCCACCCCAACACACCCCCACATTCACTCCCACACACTCTCCCTACCCCCCAACGTCTGTCCAAAATACACATACACACACATACACACACACACAAACCGTTCACTTCCTCTGCATAAACAATAAACTGCTTCATCACACTTGCCTGTCAAGCAACGAGCTCTACTGATTCCCCCCAACCCCCACCCACCCACACGCGCACACACCCACCCACACACACACACCCCTCTCTGTGGGTTACACACTAATTGGAACAAAAATCAGAGATGATTTCACACAAGGAAACGCCATCATTCATGCATCTGATCTCTCCATCTCTCTCTCTGTCTCTCTCCACCCATCTCTTTTCTTTTCTGTCTTTTGTTCCTCATCAGACCGACTCCCAGTGGGGTCATTCCGTGTGAAATCAACCAGTGACAGACCGGTCACCCTCTCTCAAAAATCTGAAAAAAATTACAGTTGTTTGTATACTTAACCTATGCTTGAATCTGAAATAGTAAGTCTGTGTCACTAATGGTTGCAAAAGTACAGCCATTTGAAATTTCAAGTAATTTTAAGCATTTTGGTGAACAAGCCTTTTGTCCAACTTCCAACATAACTGGCTCTTTTAGTATTTCACACACAATGATGAAACCATGTGCATAGAAACACATTTTCCTGTAGAGTTAAAAAATCTACTGAGATCAGATGTATCTTGTGTAGTTTCCCCTCTCCAGAGCTCTTAAGATGGCTGTAAATTCGATGTGTGATTTCACACCACCACCTTTTAGGGCTTCTTGTTCAAAAAGGAAGTGAGACAAATTTATCCAAGTTTTTTTCCCACTCAAATATGGATTTTGCGGTCCTGTTAATGCATTAACTTTTGTTGATAATGTTATCATACTGTCAGAGCATTTCTTCAAAGATGGTTCCAATTTTGGAAAAGGCTGTTTTCATCCTCTTATTTTACCATGTGGACAGTTTGCAAGATTTTTTAAAATTTTACCATGACTCATCCAGTATCTGAGGAACATCTGTCCAAAATTTGGTGTTGTTGCTGAGTCTCATTATTGTGATATGATTTTTTGAAAATATTGTCAGTAACTCCACTGATTTACATTGACTTCCATTGTATTGGAAGTGCACCACATATGGCGCAATGTGGTACTGCAGATAAGCAATAGGCCCATTGTTCCAGTTACCTGAATGTTGTCTTTCAGAAAAAGAACATAAAAATTGATTATAGACCAAATAGCAAACAAACCAATGTTGAGTGAATGGGGCAGAATGAAATAAAAATGAAAGTAAGTTGTTGGGTAGGATTTCTCCTTTAATTCAGTGGATTTACTGACAATATTTTCAAAAATCATATCTAAATAACAAGACTCAGCAACAACACTAAATTTTGGATAGGTGTTCCTCAGATACTGAATGACTCATAGTAAAATTAAAAAAAATCTTGCTAACTGTCCACGTGGTGAAATGAGAGGATGAATACGGCCTTTGTAAAAATCATACCTATTTTTTAAAAAATGCTCTGACAGTATGATAACAATATCAACAAAAGTTAATGCACTAACAGGGCTGCAAAATCCATATGTGACTAGGAAAAATACTCCGATAAATTTGTCTCACTTAGTTTTTGTACAAGAAGCCCTGAAAGGTGGAGGTGTCCAAACATGTATAGAATTTATAGCCATTTTCAAAGCTTTGGAGGGGGAAAATAAAACCAGATACATCTGATCTGAGCTGATTTTTGAAGTCTACAGGAAAATGTGTTTCCATTCACATGGTTTCACTACTGTGTGTGAAATACTGAAAGAGCCAGCAATGTTGGAAGTTGAACAAAAGGCTTGTTCACCAAAATGCTTAAAATTACTTGAAATTTCAAATGGCTGTACTTTTGCAACCATTAGTGATACAGACTTACCATTTCAGATTCAAGCATAGGTTTAGCATACAAACAACTGTAATTTTTTTCAGATTTTTCAGAGAGGGTGACCGGTCCGTCACTGGTTGATTTCACACGGAATGACCCAGTGGCTCTCACATAGCAGTGTGCGAGTGTGTGTGTGTTTTCTTCATCAGTCACATTGGCTCCCAGTGGCTTTCACACAACAGCGAGATAGAGGGAGAGACAGACAGACAGACAGAAAGACAGACAGACAGGCCTCTATACAGTAGATAGAGTAGATAGATGTACAGTAAGCTTTGTGTGTGTGAAGGGAAAATATAAAGCGCAAAATAAATACATTGAGTGAGAGAGAGCGCAAGAAGAGGGAGAGAAAGCAAGAATGTGTATGAGACAAAAAGAGGTAGGTTAGATTATAAAGGCAATGAGACAAGGAGGACAAGAGTGTGTGTGTGTGTGTGTGTGTGTGTGTGTGTGTGTGTGTGTGTGTGTGTGTGTGTGTGTGTGTGTGTCAGTGTTAGGGAGCTGTGTGGGAAACGACCCCCGTGTTAAAGTCATTATGAACCCTTTGAGAGAAAACAAAACACTCTCACTACATCCTGGTGAGCCCACCTGTGTGTGTGTATGTGCCTCTCTGTTTGTGTAGCTGTTGTATGTTCATTTGGCTACCTGTTGGAACCCCTCTGCATTTAGTTGTTCAACACACACACACACACACACACACACACACACACACACACACACACACACACAAATTCAAAAGGGGTGACATCAGGGATCAACCCCCGAGAAGTCTGGGGCACCATGATGTCATCAACATGAGACATGACTCATGTGGTTTAATGGACCCGTTAGGAGTTTTTTGACGAAACTGCAGTGACCTCCAACACACACACACACACACAGCTGTCCTCAATGTCACCATGTGAAATTTCCTTGTAATTGACGGCACTCTTCAGCCCACTGCTCCAACATCATGAATTGCATCTGCACACACACACACACACACACACACACACACACACACACACACACACACACACACACACACACACACTCAAGACAGTGTTTACTAAAAACAGTTCTTCTGTCTTAATCAGACGCATCTGTGGACTAAACAAACACACAATAAGGCTATAGATTTGGTGTGTGCGTGTGTGTGTGTGTTTCTCTTGCAAATGTGTGCTTTCGAGTTTATGTGTTTGTGTGTGTGGGCTGAGTGAAAACTCTCTTCTGTTGTTTGTTCCAAGTTTACAGAGAGAGTGTGCGTGTATGATTCTCTGCAAATATATATTTTGCATTCAAGTTTATGTGTTTGTGTGTGTGGGCTGAGTGAAAACTCTCTTCTGTTGTTTGTTCCAAGTTTACAGAGAGGTGCTTGATTCTGCAAAGAGTCAGAGAGAGAGAGAGAGAGAGAGAGAGAGAGAGAGAGTGTGTATGAGTGTGAGAGAGAGAGAGAGAGAGAGAGATGGTCAAGGGGAGGATTAGGATACTTGTGTGAAGGCATGAATTGGAAAGCAGACGGATATTGTGTGAATGTGTGTGTTGTCCATCTTGAATGATGGCAAGTTGAGCTCAGCATGGCTTTGTGTGTGTGTGTGTGTGTGTGTGTGTGTGTGTGTGTGTGTGTGTGTGTGTGTGTGTGTGTGTGTGTGTGTGAGCAGAGACCAAGGCCAGTCTTTGTGCTGGATGGGCCTCTCTTTCTATAGGCAGACCTTCTATTGTAGTGGAAAAAGCCCAAAGCAATACAAAGGCAAAGGCGCACACACACACACACACGATAAACAGACACACACACACACACAGAGCTCTGATGTGGGAAGATAACAGCATACAGGAGACAGCAAAGGTATAGGTGGGGGGCATGTCCACAAAAACCCAGACGGGTATGTGTGTGTGTGTGTGTGTGTGTGTGTGTGTGTGTGTGTGTGTGTGTGTGTGTGTGTGTGTAGGAGGAGGACAAGGACAAAGGACAGAAATAAATGTAAAACAGGGAAAACATGAGAAAGGTAAAGACGCAGTAAGGGAGGGAGAGAGAGTCAGGAAGAGAAGGAAAGAGAGAGAGAGAAAGAGAGAAAATGAGAGAAAGAGAGAATGAGAATCAATGCATGACCCTGCTGTTTGAGGAGCTGTGTGATTTTTTTTTGATGTAACAATGACAAATTGAAAATAGCCAGCTAACAATATTAAATTGGTTTTATTTTCCTATGCCCCATTCAGTTAACTTTTGCAGCCAGGTCACTATTCCGCCTGTGTTGCATCATATTTTTTCCTACAGCCAGCATGTAGGCCTATCCTTGAATAATATGGTTATGAACTGATTCACATCAGATTTGAACTTTAGGATAATTCAAATCGGAAGCCCGTTTGCGACCTTAATTCAAATTCAACTGAAATTCAAGAGGCACTGGCATTTAAATTCTGAATTTCGCACAATCCTGACAAACACACGGCACTACAGTAGGTGCTGTCTGGCCTATACTCCAATGGCGTATAGTTAGTGTGTCTGGCCATATAGCCCTGAAGGCACTAAGTGTGCGTGTGTGTGTGTGTGTGTGTGTGTGTGTGTGTGTGTGTGGTCTGTGACAGAGAGGTGCTTCTTGACCCACTTCTCTCAGCGTTCCTCGTTAGTCCAGGCAGCTCAAGACCTCACTGGGTAAACCAATGCCAGCCAATCAGCAGTGAGCCCTAGGGGCAGGAGCCAATCAGGTGTAGCATAGCATGAGCTCTGCCAGAGGTATGTGGGCGAGGGCTCTGATTGGCTAATGTTTACCCATGCTTGAGTGACCACACACAAGGGTCAGTGAGGCCAGAGACCAGGACCCCTTTCTCCACAACTTCCCCCTAAACCCTTTACCTCTCTCTTTCTATCTATCCCCACTCTCACTCTCCTCCCTCTCTCCATCTCCTACTCTACCATCTCTCTCTCTCTCTCCCTCTCTCTCTCTCTCTCACTTTATTCCTCTCATATATCTCCTCTGTCTCACTCAATATGCATCCCGTCAGAAGCAAACTGATTCATGTGCTTATGACTGAAGCAACACACACACACACACACACACACACACACACACACACACACACACACACACACACACACACACACCAGGCTACAACAAACCTACTCATGACGTCGTACTTGTGCTCGCGCGTGTGACCTGCTCATCAGGTGCTGTGCTTTCATGTGCGTGACCTGCTCATCAGGTGTGTGTGTGTGTGTGTGTGTGTGTGTGTGTTGTGACCTGCTCATGAGGCTGCTCTGTAAGGGGCTTGACTAAGACAGCTGTTGCTGCTTCAGCTTACTGTCATATTACAGTAAACTTCACAACCCCCCTCATCAGCACACACACACACACACACACACACACACACACACACACACACACACACACACACAGCTTCTTGGCAGGTATGTAAAGGCCAAAGACCCTCCTGGGAGATTGACCATGTGACTGGCCAAACCAAAGTGACACTCACTCCATTCACCTGTCCCTTAATGCAGTGGATAAGCCATCACTCAGTGTGTGTGTGTGTGTGTGTGTGTGTGTGTGTGTGTGTGTGCGCGTGCATGTATGTGTGTATGCATATGTGTTTGTGTGTGTGTGTGTTGAGTGAGTGCTCTGGGGTATCTGTGCCCTGTGCACCCCCTGCAGAGGGCTATTGTAGAGCGTGTCACTCCCAGGGGCATCTAGGAGCTGAGAGGGGCATTAGGGGCAGATCGGAAAGCCCCTCATTCACTGTCATGTCCTCAGCAGGAGATGAAGCCCCACTGGCTGAGTGGAGACTCATCAAGCTACTGCTTATTATGGGCTGGCCCACTGGAGACACCAGTGCTGGTCTCCGTGGAGACG
>JAODXP020000025.1:30599365-30601865 GCA_027497455.2 Sardinella longiceps
TGTGTGTGTGCCTAGCCACAGGTCCCAACCCAGAGGCCAGTAATTAGAAGGTCCAGTGCGGCAGAAAGTGCCGGTTCTCTCCTGAGCGTCTTCTGACCAACAGCATAGAACATTCAAAGCAACCGGTTCCCTCCAAGGTAGAACATCCAGAAATCCTTAGGAGGAGCTCAAGTAAAACTTCTACATGGAACACGGAACACCGAGAGGAGAAAAAGGGAAAGGAGGGAAGAGAGAGAGAGAAATTCCAATTCCAGAGTTTATCCACCAGTCTGTTCTTCTCCTTCTCCTCTCTCTCTCGTTCTCTTGCTCCTTCCTCAGCGAGGGTGTGAGTGTGTTTGTGTGTGTGTGTGTGTGTGAGAGAGAGCGTGTGTGTGTGCAAGAGGAGTCCTTGTGCCTGAGGAGCGTCGGGTTTCAAATCAGTCACGGCACACACAGCCACATGCGGCTGAGGTTTCAGAGTCCAGCAACGACACGCGAAAACACACACACATACACACACACACGCACACAGCCTTAACCCCGCTCATGGGCTATTGCCCCCATATACCACGCCCTTCCCTGTCAAGTGACTGTGTGTGTGTGTGTGTGTGTGTGTGTGTGTGTGTGTGTGTGTGTGTGTGTGTGTGTGTGTGTGTGTGTGTGTGTGTGAAGTTAAATACGATCGATCTTCACTGTCCCCAAACATATTTACACTGTGTGCTCTGTGTGTGCCTAGGTGCTGGATCTCAAATACTGTATGCCAGTGCATCTCTCCCACTTTCTCTCTCTTATGCGTGTGTGTGTGTGTGTGTGTGTGTGTGTGTGTGTGTGTGTGTGTGTGTGTGTGTGTGTGTGTGTGTGTGTGTGTGTGTGAGGGATGTCAGCTGTGTATTTGCAAGTCTGTTGTGAGTCCTAAGAGAAGACCAAGTTTGTTGCTTCAGCCTTCACCTGCACCCACCTCTCTCTCTCTCTCTCTCTCTCTCTCGCATACACTTTCAGACCTGCTTGCGACACCAGCGTGCACAAGTCCATTGCTGGCAGACAGGTTGGTACAAGCGTGCACAAGTGGGGTCGTATGAGCGTGCACAAGAGTCCACTCAAGGTAGACAGGTCAGTATGTTTGTACAAGGCAGTCCACTCCTGTGTGTGTGTAAACACAGCCCCTTTATCATACGCACGCACACACACACACACACACTTTTGTTATAAGCACCTCCCTCCATAAGGTGTCATAGCAACAGGAGAACTCTCCTCCTCTCAACTCATTTTCCTCTCATCCCATCACTCTCTTTCTCTCTTTTTCGATACCATCCCCCCTCCTCCCTCTCTCTCTCTCTCTCTCTCTGTCTCTCTCCAGGTGTTTCCAGGGTGTTGTGGATCAGGACCCTGAAGGACACACATGCCGTTCAAGTGTGAGGGGCCCTTGTGACCGTGTGTGTGTGTGTGTGTGTGTGTGTGTGTGTGTGTGTGTGTGTGTGTGTGTGTGTGTGTGTGTGTGTGTGTGTGTGTGTGTGTGTGTGTGCACCCCCAATACTGGCCTCCATGAGTTCACAACTCTCATGGCTATTTATGGGCTCTCAACCCAGTGTGGAATATAGACCGTCTGTGTGTGTGTGTGTGTGTGTGTGTGTGTGTGTGTGTGTGTGTGTCTGTGTTTAAGAGAGGGAGAGAGAGAGAGAAATTCAAATTGAAAAGCAAATAAATTTTACTAAAACCAAATAATCAGGAATGGCAGACAGGCACACCCTGAACCATAAACACACACACACACACACACACACACACACACACACACACACACACACACTGAACTAGGGGTTACCATCATACCCAAATACATACATCAGCTCTGTTACCAATACAAACACTCCCACCTGCATGGAAACAGACACACACACACACACACACACACAAAGACAGGCAGACAGACACACAGACACATCCACCCTGAATCCAGGTCAGGTAATGAGTAACGAGAGAAACAGTAGCGTTTGCCCGTCTTAAAGGACCACACACACACACACACACACACACACACACACACACACACACACACACACACACACACACACACACACACACACACACACACACACACACACACACACAGTGAGAGACTAGTGTTTGGACCTTCCAATAAAACTTCAACCTCACCACATCAAATGCTAAGAAATGACCACCAGTACCTCCACCCCACTCATATACACACCGTGCGCACACACACACACACACACACACACACACACACACACACACACACACAGACAGAGAGAGGCCACATCAGAGAGCAGACAATCACTACCTTCAGCTCTACCTCTCTCACACACACTTACTACATTTGACTTCCTTCAAAGAGAGGAAAAATCCATAAAGTATGGCCTGTGGTTCCATCCTACAAACACACACACACACACACACACACACACACACACACACACTAACTTATAATGAATCACCCTAGGCCTGCTTACTCCAAAAGGGAGGATGTTTAATGTTTAACCCTCAGATGTTTTAACCCCTC
>JAODXP020000025.1:30606865-30609365 GCA_027497455.2 Sardinella longiceps
GAGAGAGTGAAAGATGGAGAGAATCAAGAGTGATTAAGTGAAAAGATGAAAGAGTCCAACAGGTGTCCCTCTACTGACAGGTTGCTTAGCGACCAACCTCAGCATCTCTGAGTGGAGTGTCAGAAGAAATCATGACAATTCATTCAAGACCATTCAAAGCACACATCAGAAAGGATGTGTGTGTGTGTGTGTGTGTGTGTGTGTGTGTGTGTGTGTGTGTGTGTGTGTGTGTGTGTGTGTGTGTGTGTGTTGGGGAGAAAGTTAGAGAGATCAATTGTAGGGGCTTAAACCACCTGTTTAGAATGTTCCTAACAACGTATGTCACAGGATAAGGTGGGTGAGGTCCCACAACATTGGCAGCCACTTTGCAGAGGAGAACAATGAATAATTATGTTTAATTATGATTAATTTACTAATTAGGGATGGCCTGTCATAGGCTACAGGAGACATCCTTGATGTGTTAGCTGCAGGTCACGTGTCTAATTACCTGGTGTACATCCCCATGAGAAACAGCCTGTTCTGAACATAAGAGCTAAAAAAGGTAGCTTGGAAAAGGCATAATATGACCCCTTTAACAGAAATCCGGGGTTCAAGTCTGACCCGAGGTCATTTCCCAATCCTTCCCCATCTCTCTCTCACTCATTTCCTGTCATATCCTTACTGTCCTGTCAAATGAAAGGCAAAAAGCCCTAAAAATATATATTAAAAAAAAATAAAAATAAAAAAAGAAGTGTGTGTGCGTGAGAGAGATTATGTCCACGTGAATATCTGCTGTTAGCTGCTGCTGTGTTTTCTGGTCTTTTCCAGTAGAGGTCAGCAGTGTGTCTGTGTGTGTGTTCATTTGAGTTGTCTTTGCAGATCACATCCACTAGGTGGCAGCAGGTGTGTTTGCTACACAGTTACACACTCTGTGTGTGTGTTGAGTCTGTGTTATGTCTGTTATGCTCAAGACAGGCTTTTGTGCCTGCCATACACTCACACACACACACACACACACACACACACACACACACACACACACACACACACACACACACAGACAATGCTGGACAGGTTTTCCCCAAAGGGTAGGTAAGGCAGGTGCTAACCTTTGAACCTTGATCTTTGACACTGACCCCAGGCAACAGCTGAGCCTCATCATGGAGGAGAGACACTGGGATGACAGGCTGATGACAGGCACGTGTGTGTGTGTGTGTGTGTGTGTGTGTGTGTGTGTGTGTGTGTGTGTGTGTGTGTGTGTGTGTGTGTGTGTGTGTGTGTGTGAGTGAGAGAGAGAGAGAGAGAGAGAGAGAGAGAGAGAGAGAGAGAGAGAGAGGAAGGAAACCATTTAAAACCTGTCAGACAGCTTTTGATGGAGTCAGCCCTGAAGTATGATTGAATAAGCCTTCTAGATTACACTCAATAATGAGTCACATACACGCACACACACACACACACACACACACACACACACACACACACACACACACACCGAGGCTAGGCTGCATCAAGGCAACACTAGTATTGAAAAAAAATAAGGTGGGCCTCAGTTCATTTGTGTGTGTGTGTATGTGTCTGTGTATACAGGTATGTGTGTCTGAACTTCAGGGATGGGCACCCAGAACTGGTTCCAGTTGACCAATTCCATCTGAACTGAACGCCATGTCACTAAATCTTCTTACCGATTCTCTCATTTTTCTGCCTGCAGTTGTGGTATATTTGCATCACACACACCGACTCCAGGGTTTCCCATGTCCTACATCAGAGCCATAGAGTGCTTGGAGAAGATAGCTGAAGACTATCACTACACGGAAGTTGTTATTTTATATTTACAGAATATCTGATTTTTGTAGGTTAGGCCTAATGACAGCAAGAACTCCACTATGCTGCTGTGCAATCTCTATGTGAGCTCTTCAACTAGGTGCAGCTGTAATGTATGATCTATAGCTAGCATAAGTGCATATAATATGTGCATAAGTACTATTATGATCATAAAGGTAAGTTATATGAACAACCTCGAATATTTCACCTGGATGGTTCCTGTTAGAGAACTTGGCTCTCACGTTGAGTCTGTTTGCCATTAGTATGGCAGCCTAACGATTGAAAGATACTCTCTTATAATCCAATGAAGATGTTGCTCAAGTTGTTTATGAATATTTATTTAAAATGATGCATAGGAAAACATCAACACCTGCAGCAATCTGCCCCAGTTTCACAGAAGTCCTGTAACTTTACACGGAATAAATTTAAAGTGACAGGCACCCAATTAGACCTAAACCAGCAAACATCAGATAACCTACAATAGCATTTTTTTTAAAGGTGCCCCGCCACACAAAGCTGTTTTTACCTGTTGCTTTTGGTATAGAATAGTTCTATATGACCTCAAGTTACACAGTGCATGTGAAAATGTAATACTGTCTTCGCTATAGGCAATAGCCCATTAAAAGAAATATGCAAAGAAATTAGGTCAGTATGAATCCATGGTCAGTGCTACATAGTATAGACAACGTTACAGCCATTG
>JAODXP020000025.1:30626865-30629365 GCA_027497455.2 Sardinella longiceps
TGTCTGCAAAGGGAGTTCACAGAACTGTGTCAAGGACAGAATGGGTTCTGTGTGTGTGTGTGTGTGTGTGTGTGTGTGTGTGTGTTGTGTGTGTGTGTGTGTGTGTGTTGCATGTGCAACTAGTGTTGGCTGGAGCAAATGTGACTGGGATTTAAATGATAAAAATATCTCATCTTCTTCTAAGCTCTCTCTCTTTCCTCTGACTACTGAGACAGTAGAAAGACAGGCACCCACTGGACACAAAGTTGTTAGAAAAGCAAGCCAGTTCTACAAGCTTGGCACGCAGGTTTTAGAAAAGTTTTCTAAACCTCTGTGACGGCTGCGCGACCGCTGCACGGCTGACATTTCTAGTGGGCGCTGCTTCGTTAAAAACAATGGGGTTATGATTTTTTTTTTTGGTTGCGTCATGTTGCTTACGCATCTTAATGGGAATGTCTAGCAGAATCTACATCCGTAAATACACATCCAAATCCCATATCAAATCCCAGTGACTTTAGTCGAGGAGAAAACTTTTTAGTTTCTTTTAGTAAAACACACGCACACACACACAATGGACAAAAAATTAAAGAAGGAAAAAACGAGAGAGAAAGAGAAAGAGAAGGATTTCCTATTACTCTAATATCTGTACTGAAGAGAAGCGAGTGTGTGAGTGTGTGTGTGTGTGTGTGTGTGTGTGTGTGTGTGTGTGTGTGTGTGTGTGTGTGTGTGTGTGTGTGTGTGTGAGTGTTAATCTAGTGATTTTCTATATCTGAAAGTCCGAGAGATTCATTCAACAGCAACATTAAGCTTTTGGCTATGATGTCACAGCACAGTGGTTCAATCAAGCCATACAGCACACACACACACACACACACACACACGTCCACAAAAGCACAATCTGATCCACCCACAAAACAACACACCAACATGCTGACATTCACAGAGAAGTACACACACACACACACACACACACACATACACAAATCACCCAGATGTAGCATAGTTTTCATGAAGTAGAGACTTCCAGCTACAGTCTGTGGCTCTGGTATTATATCAGATCCAGAGATTAAAAAATGCCCCCTCCCCCTCACTCTTAGCACACACACACACACACACACACACACACACACACACACACACACACACACACACACACACACACACACAGAAATGAAAACCCATCCTAACATTACATTTCCTTTTTACATTTTCATGTACTTTCAATGTATTTTGCTTCTCATACTTCTTTGTAAACTAAGAAGGATGGGCATACAGTTCAATTCAGTCTTATGTTGTTGTGCATTTGCATTTGGGAATCAGATGCTGCTTATTGTTGTGTACACATTTTTTGATGTTTACCTATACATATTGTTGTCTACGTGTTTTGGTTGATATGCTCTCTTACTTTGTTGTCGAAATGTGTTTGTGTGTTTTTGCATCGGTGTGTGTGTGTGTGTGTGTGTGTGTGTGTGTGTGTGTGTGTGTGTGTGTGTGTGTGTGTGTGTGTGTGTGTGTGTACTTGAGTAGACTCTGGATAAAATCCAACTGATCAGGAGCAGAAATGATTTAGTTCTTAAGACCTCTGAGATGAAGGGAGATTAGAAGAGGAAGAGAGACTATAAGAGAGAAAGAATTTATTGGTGTGTGTGTGTGTGTGTGTGTGTGTGTGTGTGTGTGTGTGTGTGTGTGTGTGTGTGTGTGTGTGTGTGTGTGTGCACGTGTGTGCGTGTGTGTGTGTACGTGTGTCTATGTGCGCGCAAGTGTGTGTGTGTGTGTGTGTGTGTGTGTGTGTGTGTGTGTGTGTGTGTGTGTGTGTGTGTGTGTAATAGGAACACACCCCTCACCTGTTTCAGCACATCAGAAAGACAAAAAAGAGAGAAAAAAAGACAAGGGGGAAAAAAGACACCAGTACGCACACACACAGATATACACACACACCCACATGCACATGCCTGCACGTACACACACACACAAACATACACTGAGACAACTTACAATGCAAAGACAGACAGGCAAGCGAGCAGACAGACAGAAAGAGAGAAAGAGGAAAGACAGAGCCAGACAAGCAGACAGACAGAGAGACACAGACAGATAGACAAACACAGATATACAGACATACAGAAAGACAGACAGACACACATGTCTCCATAAGTTTAAGGCTACACTAGAAGTATAAGGAGAAGCATGCAGACTGATGCAGCTGTCAATATACACATATGCCTGTGTGTGCTGTGTGTATGACTGTACAAATATGTGTGTGTGTGTGTGTGTGTGTGTGTGTGTGTGTGTGTGTGTGTGTTGGGTAGTTGGGAGTTACCGTGTGGAATCTCTGGACTGACTAACACATGACCCTGGTCAAGGTCTTCAGGATGATCAGATGCTGACCAAATGGATCCTATTTTTTTCTCTTGCACTTGTGTGTGTGTGTGTGTGTGTGTGTGTGCTTGTCTACCCCCCCCCCCCACACACACACACACACACACGCACACACGTACACACACACACACACACACACACACAC
>JAODXP020000025.1:30636865-30639365 GCA_027497455.2 Sardinella longiceps
GAAATTGCTCGTTCTCCACTCATGATACTGGTTGTGGATTTGCTGTGTTGTAATCAAGGCTTCCGCAGATTTATCAAACTTGCAGGCCGGTTATAGAGCATGCGTACTACAGCCCCGCTGAGTTCGCCTTGCCCTCGCCATTAGCGACGCTCACCTGAGTTGTTTTGCCAGGTGCAGTCGGGACGGGAGCGCGCAGGTGTGAGCGTGCCCGCGGGGTGTATTTGAGAGACAACATTCCAGCGCATGATTCGCGCACGGGTCTCCCCTGTCTGGCTTCTGTCATCATGAAAGAGGTATGCGATTAAGGATCACTCTAAACACGAGCTAGCACCAGCCTAAATCTTTCACTGACTCACGCAATGACACGTCATGACTGGATGGGAAAACTACTGCATCGGTAGATGGAGCCAGTCAACACGGTGACCAGTCCACTCAAGTTTGCACAATGAACTTTGAACGGACAACAAAAACACAAGTTCAAAATCAGAGTCCAGCCTGTTAGCACTGTAAAGTAAAAACGTCTTCTCTGAAAAGACCCACAGATAGGCAAAAGTAATCTTAAAGTAAGGGAAAATGTTGTGCTCAAAGTTATCAGAAACTGTCGAAGGGGTCAGACAATTGCCTGCATTAATCTGTAATTTTCAAACCCTGAACACACACTCCAATCCACCCCTGGATTCAGTGCCTGAAGAAAGATGGAAGCCCGGGGAAACAGTAGCCTAAGCGAGGGGCAGCTTGAGAGAACCCTGGCCTGAACCAAACCTGCCTTCTGGCACTCTCTCCTCTAAATAGACTTGCATATCTAAAGCGATAAAAGCTTATGAAGGGGCGTCCGTTACAAATGGGTTTACCGTGCCGTGCAATAAATACCATAGTCTAAACTTTGATGACAGCTAAGTAAACAAAGCAACGTTATCAGTCACACTGATAAGTCCAAATGACATCTTCCACTTCTGAAAGAGCACAACAGTCAATACAAATATTCAGCCTCTCAAGAGTAATGGGGTAATCGAATCTCATCAAGGGAGAGAGAGGGTGGGGAGACCCCGGGTGACAAGAGCGACACATTTTAAATTCACACTGAGACTTCATCCAAATGTCGCTTTGAAGCTCTGGTGCTCCAAGCGCCCGTGTAGGGCGCAGATGGTCGGTAGCCGACAGTACCAGACGGATCTATCAAAAGTGACAGGCTTGCGACCCCCAGGAAAACGGTGGCAAAGCAGCCTTCACTCCCGACCTGACCTTTACTTCTGCCGCGGGCCACCATGTGTTATGTACCCATAACATGTCACGCCTAGCTATTGTCTTTCATACGCCTTCGGGTTTTTTATGTTTGTCTTGGAGAGCTCAATTTTGATGAGTAAAGTCTGGAACTTCTAATCCCGATTCAAATCATGTCTGACTCGTCTTTGATTTCGCAGTTTTCTGCCAATTGACAATTAGGCCAACTAAACTAGAGAGACTAAATATGATGCATGTGTCACTCACGGATTTTGGTCTTCTTGGGGTCAAACTTGCGCACGGTGTCCTGTAGGATCTCCAGACGCACCTGGATCTTGTGGGATCTTCGCGAGATCAATCCAGCCTGGTTCTCAATGTCCAGAAATATGTCGCTAGCGTATCGAGATAGGTCCGAGAGTTGAAGAAGAATCCCCGTCAGTGTTTGACTACACACATCCTCCAGGGACGAAAACAAAATCGGCTTCCGAACTTTTCTCCCATCCACAAGCACAAAGCCGCTGTCCTCGCCGCGCGCTTTGCGGTGCTTTCCCTTCAACCTGCACACGCGCTGCGGCTCCACAGTCCGGAGGTGAAACGGCATTTTCAACCAACTCCAGATGGTGAACTGGAACAGTCCACAGTCAAGTAATTAAACCAGCAAATGCCCGCTTTAAATTGCCTATAAAACGACACGTCCAATTAGTCGCATGAGTTCTGAGAGCAGCCTAGGCGGTGGTCCCGCCATATTTTTCAAAGGATGCAATTCGGTTTCTCCACGGGGCTGCGAGACGTTACCCGAGCTAGAGTCTATCGGGCCGGACAAGCAAGGGAGCTCTGGTAACTCTGAGATAAGTGCTGAGAAGTCTGAGTAAAACCCGGCGCAGCGCAACCACCTGTAGCAAGTGGAGCCGGAGTCTTGGGATTGTACCGTACAGACACGAACGATAGCACTGCCCTGCCTACCTGCCTCTGTTACTCGCTGTTGCAAACCACGGGGTGGGATTTAATCACCCCGGATTGGGAGCTGTTGATGTTCTGATGTTTCGCATTCGAACGAGCCCTCTATCGGCGATATCCGGCGTTTGGATGATAACACTTAAAAAGCACTTGAGCAGAAATTTCTTGGACCTGATAAAAGCCTATCAAGAGCTAGACCTGCCGATAATGCCTTTGTCCATTCAAAACATGCCCATTGCCACAGTCAAGTCAAGTCTAGGCTATTTGTAGCGCATTGCGGGCTACAGAGACAGTTCATTGTTTTTTTACGCACGTAATACAG
>JAODXP020000025.1:30649365-30659365 GCA_027497455.2 Sardinella longiceps
CACTAGCACTAATCATGGTCTGATTCTGTGCAGTCCATGTCAACTAGGACAATCAGCGCCATCTTCCATCAACTTGGAACTGTACTTATAGTCAGGCTATTTCCTTGTTTAGTTAGAGCAGTGAGAAGCAGATGGATCCATTATGTGTAGCGCACTGTCTCTCGGATCGGTCTCCTCGATCTCCTTACTGCTGGTTTGTGTGTGTGTGTGTGTGTGTGTGTATATGAGCAGAGCTGTCTGATGTGTGACAGCATCTCTGGCTGCTGCTAACATTAGGTATTGCAAAATAAGATATCAGAAACAGTTGCTTTGTGATGGTCTCGGTCTCGGTCTCTGTCTCTCTCTCTCTCGCTCTCTCTCTCTCTCTCACACACAGAGACACACACACACACAGAGAGACACATACACACACTATTCTCCAGAGCATCCTAACTTTGGTCCATATGTCGCAACCAATCACAGTCTTCCCAGAGAAAGGAGCATTCTGTCTTCCAGTTATGTGACCAGTTCCAAACAAATATGACACACGCTTTCGTCATACAAATCACACAAATCACACACCTACTGTATCTTCCAGTCTCAGACTATGCAGTCCCTTACTGACTAACACTGTCACTGATCAGTATTCTATTGCACTGGTGACTGGCTTTCATTCCGTATCAAAGGCAGACTCAGACACAAACAACTGCCTTTCACTCCAGGACATTGCTGGTGAGTTCAGGAGTGTCTGTTTGGCTCAGTAAAGCCCTTCTGCTTACCCCCTGTGCCACCTTAAGGCCGACACACACACACACACACACACACACACACACACACACACACACACACACACACACACACAGAGCGAAACCAGTCGTGATGCGGGCGAGCTGTAGGGGTCAGTGTTGGGTGGTGCTGCAGGGCTAAGAGTGTAAACAGCGGTCTTGTGGATAGGCCATTAATGATGCATGACTGACCTGACTCACACTGCAGCCTAATCCAATGACCAGCACAAGGCACATGTACATGTACACACACACACACACACGGAGAGAGAGAGAGACACACACACACACACACACACACACACACACACGCACACACACACACACACACAAATTCTTCCTTCCTTCACATACCATCTTCTTAATTAAATCTAAATCTACCTTTTCTACTCTGATCGCACACTCACACACACTCACACACAGACACACACTCACAGTCTTGCTTCACATACCAACTTCTAAACATCTACTCATCCTACTCCCATCATGCGCACGCACAATGGGGATGTAGTAAAGAATCAGATTATTTGACCGTACTCTTTCAAACCAAACTCTCTCTTTCTCCAAAAATAAGAAAAAAGAACAGATGTTTCCACAGGAACTGAAATTACTGATGGACACTATAAGGAAAGAGGCCTGGAGTAATGTGTACTCTGGCTAAACTATATGACTGACTAACACTCAAAAAAACAGGTTACAGCATGTAAGTGTGTGTGTGTGTGTGTGTCTCAGACTCAGACTGATGCTTCCTTTCCGATGAGACCTGCAGCACTGAGAGGGGTCATTCAGATGAGGACAGTTCAAAGGTCACAAAGGGGAGGGGAATGACCAGTGTGTTTGCATTCTTACCTGCGGTCATTTCCCAGCACATCAAAGAAGCCCACCTCAGGTGAGGCGTCGGGGTTGTAGGGTCCCTGCAACACCTGCTTATGCAGCGCCACCAGGCGAAGCTTCTCCTCGTAGGTTGGGTGGAACGCCTTCCCGTCCTTCTCTGTGTGTGTGGGCGAGAGAGAGAGAGAGAGAGAGAGAGAGAGAGAGAGAGAGAGAGAGAGAGAGAGAGAGAGAGAGAGAGAGAGAGAGAGTGTATAAATAGCATGACCAGGAGGCGGGGAGGATGAAGTTAAGAGTCTGATACATGGTCATTTCTTTAAGCACGGCCATTCACACATATTTACTATTCAGAGTTAATCTCCACCATCTCACTAGACTTCACTTAGCCATTTGAGCTCATTTACACTCTGAAGGGCCTTACAATCAGGAAAGCTCAACTAATAGCAATAAACATTCAAAGACGTCAACAACAACATGATACATGATGACATAGATGCCAACAACAACATGATATTCTGCTCACAATCACTCTCACTTCTTCATGAATGATGTAGGCAGGCTGTAGCCTATAAAAATACACTACACAGAATGCAAAGCATTATAGGCCTGTCCATTTCAGAACAAACCATTTGTCTTTTACCATAGAGACATTACACCATCAGCATGAGCTCTATACTCAATCAAACACACACACACACACACACACACACACACACACACACACACAGTTAATCTTGTGAATGCTGAATGTTCTTTCTGTGTGCCTGTTGACAAACCTGGTAAATTCCATTTTAATCAATTAGTTTCCCTGGTGACAGACAGACAAGTGGGCACTGAGTTCCCCAACATTCACAGTCAGTACGTCTACCACCAGGGTTAAGGTGGTGGTGTGCCAACTTGCAGCGTGACATTCCGAGTTTCCTGTTAACTTCCTAAAGCCTGCACAACAACAGCACAGAGGAAAATGCAGCGAGCATGCGACCTTGGGAATCAGAGCCAAACACCCCCATGGAGTCACATTTTTGCCAAGTGAGCAGTGTTGAGTGACATCTTTAGGCCGTGATGAGAGTGTGTGTGTGTGTGTGCGTGTGTGTGTGTGTGTGTGTGTGTGTGTGTGTGCATGGAGTTGAAGGGGGATGGGGTCAAAGTCTTTTTAACTGCTATCCAACAATAACAAGTCTGCCCAGGGGTCAGGCTTTGCTATGCCAAACAAGAAACAACCTAGCCTGCCAGCGCCGCTGGACTGCACACAAACAAGGACCAGGGAGGCTCGGGGGTCTACGCCACATTACTCGTACTAACGACTGCAGACTGTTAAATTACTTTGTAAGATTGCAGAATAATAGATGGCTAATACAACGAGCCCTAGTGAGAGGTGGGTCATATCTATGCGTGTCATCAAAACAAACCCAGCAGGCTACGAGTGGTCTCACATGCAACGTTACTGTACGTAAACTAAAGCCGGTGTCCAGCTAGTACAGGTTTCTTACTATAGTTCCTTACGGGCTGTCTTGTGTTACCTGTGGGAAGTTCTCGGGGTGCTGAGAAATCATCACACCCTCACACACCTTTAAATCTGTCATCGCAATGACGTCTTTCCTGGTGGGAGCTTCTAAGGACACCGATATTGCGGCTAGCTTTCTTTGGCTAAGATGGCAACGGGTTTGCGGCGGGCAGGTGGAGTTTTCCACAGAGTTGTCTTTATTAATATCACTCGCTAACTTATAACATTGATGTTAACGAGCCAAGCACATGATCACCAACACATGACACGTCGTGACGGTTCTTCCCTAGCGGTCTTCCCGGCTGATGCAGCCAACTTGTTAACGTTAACTGACCGTAAGCAATCACAGCCTTTCACAGATTATAGTAGAGTAACATTAGGCGCACTCATAATATCGTTCCCATGTCACATACTTTATACCTGCCGCAGAGCAAAATGATAGAGGAACTCTCAATAAGCTAAGAATTACGTTAATGTTAGCTTGCTAGGGTAGCTAGCCTTGGCGTCGGTTGCCTTATGTGACACATCAACAGCAAGGACAGTGTAAATCTGCCTAGACGTGTCTAGCAGTGTTACTTCGCATGATAAGTGTCGATAGCGCACACCAATGAGCAATCATATATCCAGCTACCTTTGAAAAATTTCAGCGCCAATCCATAGAGCTCGATTAAAGAGAAGCCCCATTTCCTCTCGATGGAGCTTCTGGCACTTTCACCCTCCTCCACCTCCTCCTCCTCCCCATCCTCGCCATCGCCGGCTCCATGGTTTCCGTTCGTCCGTCCTTCTAGCGAGGCGTCCAGTGGCTTGACATGTTCCTGATCGCCCTCGGGATCTGGGCTTAATGTGAGGCCGTCAATGGACACTTCGAGTCGGCTGGAATTACCGCTGTTGAGGTCGCCGCTCCGAACCTCAGTCGCCATCATGCAGAATGTCAGCTGTGGTAGCCACGTACTTACTTCCGGTTCTTCTTACCGGAAATTCCGGCAGTTGCTCCTAGAGATGTAAATAATGACGTATGAGAGTGTTGACCAGAGGGAAAAGCATGAAAAGAATATTGACTTAAATTCCTCAAACCTCATGATTAAAAGCGTCTGTCTAAAAAAAAAAAAAAAAAATAGATAAAAAAGGGGAATTCGTGATCCTCGAATCACACACATTGGGCTAGTAGGCATATTATTTTCTATTTCATTTTGGGATTAGGTCACAGGCTGACAAACTCTCTCACAACTACTCACACTCATACACACATAGGTTTCCACACTGATGCAGTTTGATATGGAAATGTGCACTAATTCCTCTGGAATACACAGCCACTGACAGGAAGACCTAAGCACTGGAGACTGGAGATAGGCTACTGGCAATGTGGAGTTGTTTTTTTTGGAACTGCTCATATTTGGCCCTCAAATATATATATTTTTTTAATTTGGGCTGATGATCTCAGTTTTCTTTGGGCTCATGCGACATGTTGCATACCTATTATTTTAGATACTGTAGCAGTGTAAACTACTAGGCCTACAACACAGGCCACACACACTGTACAATGGGCAAGTTTGAATGACTACATGGTGAGCATTTTTATTTTAATTGAATATAATTTCAAGTTAAATATTTATCCTACAAAATAGCCTATAATTTTTTCTTTGTCCCATTCTACAATTTCCCTACAATTTCCCATATTATATAGAATCACTGACTACTGTAAGTGAAGGGCTCTATCTTGTGTGTGTGTGTGTGTGTGTGTGTGTGTGTGTGTGTGTGTGTCAGGTTTAAGTGACCTTTAGACAAACTCCTTTGAGTCAGGGGGTGTGCGCGCTCATTCCCACCAGGTGCTAACTGCATATGATGAGCACCTTTGAACTGGCTTTGTGTATTGGCCACAGGTAGTGGAGGGTGAGGGAAGGTGGTCTATCTTCCACCTTGATTGAAGTTCCTGCAGGAGGATCATCAGACATTAAACATCCAGGTTCCTGTCATTCACAAAGCATGATGCCAACACTAAGCCAATGGCCCCTCTGCTTAGCGCATTCACCAAGTCAGTCTAATGAATACAACTTCAAGAGATTAGAGTTGTTTGGCGTGATGCCAGCATATTGCAAAGCAAGGTTATTACATATGCATGATGGAGAATGCAATGCTAGACAATGCGTAGATCATCTTAAACCTTGCAGGTTATTGTAAGGCAGGACTACTGAATCATGTAGAATATAGGCCTAGAGACATCATAGTCTTTAAACATAACGATGACTCCTGTATGGGATGTCATGAGAAATGCTAGATTGCATGCAGTGACTTGAATGATGCTATATATTATTAAAACTAGGGTTGCAAAGGATATTGTTGTTTGTACTGTAACTATGCATAGGCCTATATCCTAAGGTCAAACCCAGAAAATTACACAAAACTTCACACAGGCTCTAGCATAGTCCTATCATTCAATTATAAGTAAAATGATCTAAAATATGGCCACACAGAATTAATTACATTCAATTTACAACAGTAGTACGCATTGCACACCTTGTACAGTCCATCCGTCCTTAAAAATGAGAATAAACATCCCTTGATGTAACTCCATCATTGCTTAAGAAAAATAATAAAAGTCGCAAGTTGAGTCAAACTATTGTACAATATATTGAGACAACCAGCAGCTCAGAAGACAGCGCAATGTTTTTCCAAGCGTGTGTGTATTCAAGGTGCAGAATCCATTAAAAGGCTTTAAAGCCTGAGTGGCGCACGCCAGCGGTGGATGCAGAGCATTCGCACCTCTGTCACCATCAGACGCGCGAGGAACAAAGTCGTCTGAGGGCAGCGCGAGCTGCTGCGGCAGTGCCAGCCATGACCTATCGCCGACCATTCGCACCTCAAGCCACTTTGATCACCCGGGGCGGACCATGGATAAATAGAAGCCACCGTCCGATCACAGGTCATACCGTTATTGCTCAGCTTCCCAAATGGACACGAGGACTATGCCTGCAGTTGGAGACATCACTCAGTTCCCGATGTTTCCAGGGAACTTGGAAAGGACCATGGCGCGCTCAGGTATGTCACTTGACTCTTGTGGTATTTTGGGCCAACTAATTTTTCATATGCCCATTGCCCAGGAACTTAAGTTGTCATGCACCTGAATGAAGAGGCTCACACTAATTTAACACCGTTATCTCTTCTTGCCTGCAGATTTCACCGTGCACGACAGGACCCGGTACCTCACCCCGCAGGGCGCTGTGGGGGCTCGAGCTGACAGCGTGGCTCTGCTCACGCACCGCAGGAAGAGAACCAACTTCACCCAGCAACAGATCGAGGTGCTGGAGAAGGTGTACTCCGACACCAAGTACCCAGACATTTATCTACGGGAGAGACTTGAGTCACTCACCGGCCTGCCAGAGTCCAGAATACAGGTGAGAAAGCAACTATGTCCAGCCTGGCCTTCGAAGATTTAGCTACTGAAATCGATTGGTATAATTATTTAACCATCTCCATTTTGGTGTTTGAAATAGAAAATAAGTAATTCATAATCCCCATTAGTGTAAAGTGTAGTAGAGTGTTGTGCTGAAATGTGCAGGCCCAAAGATTAGTCAGTGTAATATCAATGCTCGAGCTCAGGTGCATATTTGCTAAAGTTGTGTCAATCTCTTCCCTCCAGGTGTGGTTTCAAAACCGACGCGCAAAATCTCGCAGGCAGGTGGGGAACCCAGCCACCCAGAAAAGTCCCACCAGTTTGTCGGCCACTGCACCCAATCTCCCCATCCCACTCGCCCAGCTCCAGAATCGCATGGGCCAGGACATGCACAGGATCCCAAGCTTTACCACAGCAGAAGCGTTCATCCCTCCGCTTCTAAACCCGGGAACCGAGGATATCCAATGTAAAACCACCCTGCCGATCAAACGAAACGGGTACAACCACTCGCCGCCACCATCGTGCGCGTACAGCACCGGCTGTGAAAGTGGGCGAGGGAAGTTGGAACAGCAAGCCAAGAGAGTCGACCTGAGCGTATCAGTGCCCTGCAACGTCGCATCCTACCGCGGACAGAGCGCAAATTTCACCTCCAACCTCGGTAGCATGCACGTGTTAGTGGAGTACGACAACTTTCCTCCGAACAAGACCATCGGTCCGGAGATGAGGGTGGCCATACCTCCTCTGCCGCCCTCTCACGGCTTCATCAGGTCGCCCCCAAAGCAAGTCGCCTGTCCTGTCCCGGCCACCCGACTTGGAGCCAACCCTGACAGCTTCAGCCAGTTCTCCCCAATCCGAGGCAGTGAGGCCCGCGACCTCTCCGACTCAGATTCCGACTGGGACAGAGAAGTTCTGCTGAACAGCTTCTTGTAATTAAGCCCACCACGAACAGCAAACAGCTGTTCCATTTGTAAATATGGTAAAACTTTGTAAATAACCACACAACTGACTATTTAAAGAACCTCACAACGGTTTTCTTTTGTGTAAATAATAAATAACCAACCATATTATGCAAAACTATGGATGACACATTTGTAATTCAATTTGTGCCACAGATTTTAATAAACAAAAGAAATGGCAGGAAAATATTTACATGTTCTTGTGCTGTACACATGGGGGATGGGGGAAGTGAACGATCAGGCTACTTTTAACACAACAGCAGTAGCCACAACAGCTGCACCCTTAGGCTGGTTCCCTACATTATACAGACCAATGGAACACAGGCCAAATGGAAACAGGTCACGAAAGAAAAACAAACTGACTTCAGTAACTGTTAATGAAAACAAACAAACAAACAAACAAAAAAACCTTTACAAAATATAACACTTTTAGATATTACACAATGTTCACACCGAAATCTAATCAAACAACTGCAAAACTGTACAAATATCTACACTGTACACATAAAAAAAAAATTGTCCCACATTTTGCCTCAATAGGTTGAGAGTAACCTATGGCATCTCCTATGATGGCAGAGTAAAATTGCTTTAAATACTTTGTTTGGTACAACAAGGACAAAGAAGGGAAAAGAACAAACACACTTCTAATCTAGGGAGTGATATTTCAAAACAAAACAAAACAAAAAACCTAATGCTCTATATGCGTGTCTGGTTGGGTTGGTTCGGGTCGAGCCAATAGTTAGGATGGCATGCGAGACCTCCATTAAAGTGTTAGAGGCGCCTCACGCAGTGGAAGGGCCATTCTGCCCCATGGACGCAATATTTGTCCAAAAAAAAAGAATAAAAACACACACATATACAGTATACTGCACACACACACACACACACACACACACACACACTATCACACACACACACTGTATAAGTTTCAGTATGCCCTGTTGACGCAACATCACTCTGTATAAGGACTAAAAACACATACACAGAAATCACACACACACACACACACACACACACTACAAGTCAGTCAGTTTCCGCTGTGGATGCTCCATCAGTCCAGATGAAGAATTACATATAATTTATATACATCCACACATCACACACACACAAACAAACACACACATTCAAAGAGAATACATACACGCACGCACACACACACACACAGACAGAGGTGTGTTGGGTGAGTGCATGCTCAGTCATGTTGTGGTAATGCTGTGATGTTTGCGTTGGGGTCATACTGTGCTGGGCTATGTTGTGTGTGTGTTGGGTCATGTTGTGTTGGTGTTGTTGGCTGAGAAGGCGTGGAGATTCCCCAGCTGACTCAGACCACTCTGGATATGGGCCACATGGATCTCTACGTTATCCCGAAAACAACTGCAAAACAGAGAGAGAAAGAAGAGGGAGGGAGGGAGAGAGAAGAGGGAGGGAGGGAGGGAGGAAGAAAGAGAATGAGAGAGAAAAAAGAAAGAAAGAAAGAAAGAAAAATGAGATTTATATGTTACGGTATCATTACACAAAGTATGAAATCAACATGTGCATCGAGGGTAGCCTAGTAAACTAGCACCACCCGCTTGACGCCAAAATCTTTTGTCTGCGAGTGGGTCTAGCCTCGCATCATTCTCCAATTCTGCCAAGAATGCCAGGAATCTGGCAAAACCAATCATAACGCAGAGATGTGTTTTGAATCAAAGCGGGCGGGGTTTGAAACCAATCATAACGCAGAGATGTGTTTTGAATCAAAGCGGGCAGGGTTTAAAACCAATCATAATGCAGAGATGTGTTTTGAATCAAAGCGGGCGGGGTTTTGAGGGAGAAACGACAGAGTGTTGGCCTATACGCACAGATATGGTTTGAAAGACAACGGGTTGTGCTCATCAACAATCTCCCGTTGTATCCATTCATCGAGGCCAGACTAAATAGACATCCAATCTCAAATTTAGTCTGGTTTACCAGGCTACCTCGAGGGCCTGTGGAATGTGAATGGCTCCATTCTGTCCTTGTGGAAATGAGGTCATGTGAGGACATCACACATCCACAAGGAGGGATGGACAACAGTTGTAAAATAGATGTGAAATAGCTATTTGCCTTCATTCTAGTACATTTACATTATATGTTTATCACAGCACCCTGTCCATGTCAAATCCCAAAAAATGTAAATGCAAGGACACTTATCTCTTAGAAAATTCTGTATTTTTCAGAACTAGTGTGTGTGAGAAAAGTGTAATGAGGCAAAGTGTAAATGAGGTTGTGTGAAGACATGCAGTATGTTTGAGTTGCGTGAGGAGGTGGAGTTTTCCAGGAGTGTGTGAGGAGAACGTACCTCAGGTTGGACACGTCTATCGAGCTCTTGATGTCATTCAGCGAGTCTGTAAGTGACTTAAACTCAAAGGAGTTCAGATCACCTCCCTCTGCCAAGCACTGAAACACACACACAGAAAACATCAGACGGAGTTCTCACTCAAAAGTGTGTGTGGCTAGTTTGACCTGTGAAATCTGTGTGTGTGTGTGTGTGTGTGTGTGCACTTGCCTTGATCTGCAACAGCAGGGCGGTGAG
>JAODXP020000025.1:30661865-30674365 GCA_027497455.2 Sardinella longiceps
CAGGCAAGACAACACAACACACACACAGATTAAACAACGAGACTGGTCCTTACACAGTTACACAGATGCAGAGGAGCACACATTGTAAACATATTAAATTATAGAACTAATCCTTATACACATAAACAGGTGCATTCACACACACACACACACACACACACACACACAGAGTGTGTCTCACCTGTAACTTTAGTGCCAATGATGAGGGGCATGGGGATCTCCTCTGGTAGGTCCTTACACACGGACAGGTCTGTGATCTTACGCTGCTGCAGCAGACGCATCTTCTGCCGTTTCGTCTTCAGAGCCGTCCGCTCTTCAGCAAAGAACGCTGAGGAACACCTGTCACAGGTGAGGGGTAGACAGACAGACAGACAGACAGACAGATATACAACCGAATTCCAAAATAGTTGGGACACTTTACAAATTGTGAATAAAAACAGAATGCAGTGATGTGGAAGTTTCAAATTTCAATATTTTACTCAGAATACAACATCGATCACATATCAAATGTTGAAACGGAGGAAATGTATCATTTTAAGGGTAAAATAAGTTGATTTTCAATTTCATGGCATCTACACATCCCAAAATAGTTGGGACAAGGCCACATTTACCACTGTGTGGCATCCACTCTTCCATTTAAAACAGTCTGCAAACGTCTGGGGACTGTGGAGAGAAGTTGTGGAGAGAATGTTGTCCCATTCTTGTCTAATACAGGCTTCTAGATGCTCAACTGTCTTAGGTCCTCTTTTTCATGTATTCCTTTGTATGATGCACCAAAAGCTTTCTATGGGTGAAAGATCTGGACTGCAGACTTGATGGTGCCTTTCTAGATGCGTAAGCTGACCATGCCACACACACTCATGCATCTCCATACCATCAGAGATGCAGCCTTCTGAAATGAGCGCTAACAATAAGCAATAACAACTTGGGTTGTCCTTGTCCGGATGGTATGGCATCCCAGTTTTCTGAAAATAACTTTGAATTTTGATTTGTCTGACCACAGAACAGTTTTCCACTTTGTCACAGTCCATTTTAAATGAGCCTTGGCCCAGAGAAAACGCCTGTGCTATTGGATCATGTTTAGGAATGGCTTCTTTTTTGACGTATAGAGTTTTAGCTGGCTATGGCGAATGACAGAGTGGATTGTGTTCACTGACAATGTTTTCTGGAAGCAGTCCTAAGGCCAGTTTGTGATATCCATTACATTAGCATTCCTGTATGTGATGCAGTGCCATCTAAGGACCCAATGATCATGGGCATCCAGTATGGTTTTCTGGCCTTGACCCTTATGCACAGAGATTGTTCCAGATTCTCTGAATCTTTGGATGATGATATGCACTGTAAATGATTATACCTTCAAACTCTTTGCAATTTTTGTCCGAGAAACTCCTTTGAGATCTCGGACCACTACTTCTTGCTGCACCATTTGTGGAACTGGTGATCCTCTGCCCATCTTGACTTCTGAGAGTCAATGCCACTCTCGGAAGCTCTTTTCATACCAAATCATGTTGCCAATTGACCAAATAAGTTACAATTGGGTCCTCAAGCTGTCCCTCATATGAAAATTTTACTTACTTTTCTGGCCTCTTATTGCTACCCGTCCCAACTATTTTGGGATGTGTAGCTCTCATAAAATCCAAAATGAGCCAATATTCGGCATAACATTTCAAAAAGTCTCACTTTCAACATTTGCCATGTTATCTATATTCTATTGTGAACAATATATAGGTTTATGAGATTTGTACATGCTTGGATTCCATTTTTATTAACAATTTATAAAATGTCCCAACTTTTTTGGAATTCGGTTGTACTTTATTTAAGCTGCCACAAGTAAGGGGTGGGGGTGGACCAAATGAGAGCTAAAGTGAGATTACTTCTGTGTGGAGTCTTCACAGGTTCAAGGTTCAAAATCACTTTAATGTCCTCAAGAGGTGAAATTTGTTGTGTTGTATAAAGTTGGTGATGGGGACAGACAGACAGACAGATACTTTATTTACCTTGGCACAGATGAGGGGTAAGGATGAACCAAGTGTGTGTGTGTGTGTGTGTGTGTGTGTGTGTATGTGTGTGTGTGTGTGTGTGTGTGTGTGTGTGTGTGTGTGTGTGTGCGCGTGAGTTTACCGCCTGGGTTTTCCCATCAGTCTACGGATAGTGCCCCATTCCACGCGTGTGAGTTTTCGGGTTTTCAGGTGAGGGAAAGAGTCCTTCAGGCACAGGCAGAAGTCATTGTCTCCCTCAAACAGTGGCCTACATACACACGCACGCACGCACACACACACACACACACACACACACACACACACACACACACACACAGTGGTTAAGCAACTGACTTGTTGTTGTTTGAATAAAACTCTTTCTAAATTTACTACAAACACATAGTGGTTAAGCATCTGACTCGTCGATGTTTGAATGAACCATTTGTAAAATCACACACACAGACACACACACACACACACACACACACACACACACACACACACACAGTTGTTAAGTGACTGACCTGTCGATGTTTGAGTAGAACCACTCGTAGATGCACCACTTGTGAGCTTTGGGCAGTTTGAGGAGGTTACGTAGCCGCAGCCCAATCCTCTGAGACGCACGTTTATCTGGTGTTCCAACACCTGCCAGCTTCTGTTAAACATACACACACACACACACACAGAGGAAAAGGGAGAGAGGTGTTACACAGTATGATTGGTGAATGGCCTTACCTCATACATCACTTATCCCAACCCAACAGCAAGGATGCCCACAGCACTTCTTCAAAAGTGTGTTTAGATACACGTAGATCACATAATAGCATCACACAGACACAGACACACACACACACACACACACACACACACAGGTGACCAGCATGAGCTGTTCCATCAGGTGCAATAGAATCATTTCAGCCCTGTGAGTTCTGACCTGGGGGGCAGTGGAGACTCTTTGGCTCCTCCTGGGGGAGCGGGTGGGTAACGTACGCTCTTCTTCCTCACATGACAGACGAGTTCTCTTGGAGCTCCGCGTGGGCTGACATCAACAAACAAACAAACAAACAAATAAATAAATAAATACTCACCCCTTAAATAAACTCACACAAATCACTATACCTCTTAAATAAACATACACACAAAATACACTTATGTCATAAATATGTACAACACACATGCCACTTATATAAACGTATAATACACTTCCCACTTAGCCACAGCAATAAAGCATGAACAATTCAATGCAAACACATCCACAGCCACAGTTTTGGCTAGGAATCTTCACTAAAACTGGTGTCTTAGTATAACATGCAGCTAACTAAGGTTGGGCGACATGGACTTAAAAATATATCACAATATTTTCTGTTTTTCATCACGATATCGATAACTGACGATAAAAAATATGATGATATACGATAATGATAACAATATTGCACAACCCTACAGCTAACTGCTAACATGCCTTGTCTTGAACCTCCGACTCACAGCACTACAGATTTGGACCCGAGTGCCCAAGCGAGTGAGCAAACACCCTCTCTGGGAATTGGGATTGAAGATTTACCCAATTTCCACACAGGCAGCTAGGCTACCTAGCTAGCATTTGTTATACTAGCAAGCCCAATGCAGATAGAAAGACAGAGATCTTTTCCGCTATGAGAGTGACATGGAATGGACCAGTTAGGCGTTTCTTCTACTATTTACTGATGCTGCGTGAGGAATAACTACCGTTAACTCATTTCCTCCCTTTCTACTGGCACAGAGGAATAATGGGTAGAGATCTCACCGTCTCCACAGTGGTGAGGCTACTTCGGCCTCTGGTGTTGTGGGACTTCTGTAGGCTCCCCTCTGCGTGCAAATCAACACAAAAAGGTATCAATACCAACACACATTGTGAGGACACAGTAGGACTTCCTACAAACACACAGCAACCTACACACATTGGCCAGCATTTGCTTTATGGCAGACACCAAGAATATAAATTCTGAATTTTGAACACAAAAACAAACTCACATGAAAAATTGCTGCCTTCACAATTATTAAAGCAACGCAACTGTATAGTACACTTTTTCATAGACCACACACAAGCATGCACACGCACACGCACACACACACACACACACACACACACACACACACACACACACACACACACACACACACATCACCCAAACTCTCTCATCACCATCTCTATCTTTTCAAGGTGAAACTCTACCTACAACCTACAAGGGAAATGTGCAGGCAACAAACACACTTAAAATGTCTTTGACCAAGCACATTCATACTCAACAGAAAATTATATCACATCTGCAACTCTCTTAATTACATATCATTTGGGAACCCTACCAGCTACCTGATGCACTAAAAGAGGAGTTCACAGATAAACAGATTATACTCTGACACTATTTCATGGGCAGAAGAATTGTGCAGGCCTACCTCTTAGACTGACAAGGGCTTTGGCTGATGTGCCTGCGAAGCAAAACGAGAACTTGATACCAATTTAAGTGTTACAGTTTTAATAATACATTACATAAACACAACCAACGTATCCATAGTCGTTTAACACTGGGCTGTTAAGGAGAGGAATCCTGCTGCTGGATGAGAAAACTGATTAACGTCTGGTGAGTGCCACCAGAATTTGACATTCAAGCCTTTGTTTTCGTTGAGGCTCAGCAATGTAAACATGGCGAGTTTATGACATGGGCGCACGCTGCAACACAATGACGAAACGATAGATTACCGTCTCGTTAGTGAATTTCATGGATACAGGCAATAGCACCATTTTATGTATTACATTAAAACTGGGAATGGGTTTGTTTAACAGCCATTACTTGGCTTGCAAACACGGTTGTTACTGCTCGCCCGAAACTGAGTTGAGCCCACCAATGCGGGCTCCAATGGGTGTTTATTGACAGTTTCTAACTTCCTTCAATAATAAATCCAAAAGGCATTCCTGCCTTTCGCATTTTGTTTGACATTCTATAAGAGGACTGGCACATACAAGGCTTCGAAATGAATTATGCAGCAACACCTGGTGCGCCCACTGCAACACCAATATTATTTTTAGTAACTTAGCGGGCTAGCCTGGCTAGCTGAGGTGGACACTTTTAAGCCTCCTAGGGAAAAGCTCGCTAACAAGCTAGCTAGCTATCGATACCAAGCTTGTAAGGGGCGTTCGCTAGCGATAGCCTGCTACTACTTCGCCCTAGATTCATTGTTATTGCATGGGATGTTTGTGGAGTTGTAGAGGTTACCCTATGTGTATAGAGCATTATCCATAGAATATTTCGCTCATTGAAAAAAAACTATACGAGCACTGCGATGGATTGAAATTAATATTTTGCTACTTACTCTCGTCTAAAAGCTGCTCCATCTCCGCCATCTTGAATTAGCCGCGCCGCTTTTTCAAAGAGCACCTGCCGGTGTGCATTATGGGAAGGAGGTAGCCAGCGAGGGCTGTTCGAACCTAAAACAATCTTCACTGTAGTATTTGATGCATTTTTATTTGCTTCATTTTTGTTTGTAACAACCACAAGGTCACTTTCTCATTGGTATTTACCCTGAAACCACAAACACTGTTAATTACTTAACCTCAAACAGCAGCAATATGTCTTGCTCAAGCCTGTAAGATGTTTATTGCATGAAAGGCTCCCAGAAAGCTACAAACAGCCAAGTAATCCTTTAATTCATCTGAAATTCAATTTCACAGATTTTTCTCTAACACAGAAATTATGAATATCACTCTGTTTTAAATGTTTTTTTTATTGTTTTTTTAGCTAACAAAACTTTGCTTACTTGTTTTAATCTATTACTGGGCCAACAGCAAAGGAGAAAAAAAACAGCAGTGGAATAGGGCAAAGACAAAAGAATTTGCCACCCATCAGGTGTTTTAACAGTCTTATAGCTGATTACCTAGCGTAAAATACATGTCAACACATGCCATCTTACAGAAAATCCCAATTGGAACTCATACATCTCCATTTTTATTTTTATTTTTTCATTTTCTACCAAAAAACTATCAACATTCAGTTTGAGTCCCACTGTTTGTAGGTAGCGTCCTATGAACTTACCAAAGCTTAACTGGAAATTACAAATAAAGTAAAACAAACCCCTTTATCCACAGATAAATGACGGAAGACAAAAATAATGGAAGACTTTTGCTGCTTTGACAGATAATGGGGAACAGTTTTTACCCCCCAGCTGGGTAAAAAAAAAAAAACGTTTGAGAATATTCAAATGGAAAGATAGCTTGTCTTTCAGAGGGTCCAATTTCCCTAATGGAGGGAGAGGAAGGGGGGGGGGTACTATTCAGCCTGGTTAAGCCTACCCGAAGCTAAGGCTAGCACTAGGAATCATATACAAGTTTACAGTAATACAAATGACAAAGCAGGCTGGCCACGTAAGGGTGCGTCAGGAAGTTCCTGCATTTTCAGTCTCAAGAATGTGTGTGTCTCTCTCTCTGTGTGTGTGTGTGTGTGTGTGTGTGTGTGTGTGTGTGTGTCTCTCTCTCTGTGTGTGTGTGTGTGTGTGTGTGTGTGTGTGTGTGGCAGGGCCCAGTGATGGACCAGTGGTGATGTGCAGGACCACAGGATCCCCATCCCTTGGGGTAAAGGTCAGGGGGGGTGAGAGTTCAAAGGTGAGGTGAGCCTCCCTCCTCACCAGAGGGATGTCTGGTAGTTGAAACGGATCTTCAGCAGGTACTTGAGGTTCACCTGTGCAACGTCATATACAATGTATCTGGAGAGGGGCAGTTAAGGAAACAGCATCACCACATTCATCTACACAGCCACAGCCTCACTTTTCAAGATAGCAGGAAATATGATCATTGTGTCGCCTGACAAGCAAGACTATAACCTCACAATTTGTAGTTTGCTGATAAAGACTGATAAGTGGAATCAGTGATTGAGAGTCTTTGCATGCAATAGCAGCCTGATAAACTACTGTTAGATTAAGGCTAGGCAACTGTCTACAAGAACAGAGCGATGCACTTGGTCCGACCAAACTTAGGAGAACAGTTATTGAAGCTCTATGGGATAGCAAAACCCATTTGTTACCATAAGGGTACAGTTTTTTGGGCCAATCACTGTGCAATTCCAAATCAACCCATTCATCTGGGCATCCATCTCTCCCTCCATCCATGTTTATAACAACATTTTCTCTCTTTCAAATGAAAGCAATCCAACTCTCCATTGGATTTTGCTATTAAAGGAAAATACCGGAGTGAATTCAAGCATAGCCCTGTTGAAAGAGCTTGCTAAATGCACTAGTTAGCGAGTGGAACAAAATAATTTGGTACAGCACAGACCGAAAGCGAACGCAGAAGCGAACAGGCACTTTACACTGAATCAATGGGACCTGACTGTTGGAAACCGAAAGTAAGATCTGAGGTTACATTGACTCAATGTAAAGTGTTTTGCGTTCGCGTTAGGTCTATGCTGTTCGAAAATCTTCCATTTCATGAGAAATATATTGCTGTTAGAAGGCTCGTGCAGCAGGGCTATGCTTGAATTCACTCCGGTATTTTCCTTTAATAGCAAAATCCAATGGAGTGGCTACGTAAAAAAAATTGGGTCTTATTTTTTAAATGTCCATTTTAAAAATGATTTAAGAAAATGGATTATGTGTTCATTCTGTGTATTCACTCTGTGTATCTCAATACTGACCAAAATAATCCTGGGTTCTGCCATAATAACCAAGCTGCTCTCCATCACGCTATGTGAGGTACTATCTCACCACTGCCACTAGATGGTAATGATGCTTGCACAAGATCACAGCAGTCCCTTAAGGTGCCTTCACATGACCAGCGTTGATAAGCTTCTGTCGAGCGTTTATATTATATTTACTTTATATTTCTATTTCTATATTTCTATATTTCAATTATATTTCTATGAAGAGGCGTTAAACACTGCTGCTTCGGTCTCGTTTCGTTGTGTCTGGCATCACCGTTTTTAATGTGACACTCAAAGTTCAAATTTGTTGAACTTCGAACCCTTTGCCGCTGACCTTTGTTTTTAGCAAACAGGTAAAATCTTTTAAGTTACAGCTCTTGTAGCCTCCGCTATATTAGTCGAAAGCAAAATTGACATTTTGGATCAAGCGCCATGTCAAGCGCGAGCTGAGTTTTTCAACGCTGGTCATGTGAAAGCCCGTTTATCGCCTGACCTATGGGCCCAGAGCTTTTGGGTCAGTCAGTTGCAAGTCGGACTGAACAGGTGCTGATTCTCATGTGGTGGTTTGGACCTCATAAGTGCTTATTCTGGTCAGCCAGCGGCGAGTCGGACCAGGCCAAATGACAAAGGATACTCATTGTAGAGCAGGCTGGTGTCCTCTGTGTTAGTAGTGGTGCCTTTACCCAAAGGCACGTCTACTCCGTCCAGTTTCACCGTGGCGCTGGGGTCCGGAGCAGTTCGGCCCACACCTGGACAGCACAGAGGAAGAGGGACAGTCAGACCACACAACCTGGGTCACACGAAACCACATGACACCGTACCTGAACCGGGGTCAGGTGCTACTACTTTATAGCAGTCACCAAGAGATGCAGTCTAGACACGGAGTATTGCATATTACGAGTGGAGTGAAATCAGACTTATCATTTAGACCACTTCCATACATGACATGGGAGGACTGCTGACTGTTTCAAAAGCCAACGATTAAGACTTTGAACATGTATGGTAATCTCTCTAATTCACACCGTACCCTTGAGTGGTTAAATATAGCTCACCTTTAACACTGTGTTTACCCTTGGGTAGTTTGGTGATGTGTGATGCTTTCTTCAGCTCATGCCTGTGGAGAAAATATTTATTTGTATGAGCATATGGGTATACAGACAAACATAAAGCCCCAGGCGACATGTGTATTGGCCCATTGGCCAACTACTGTATTGCAAAACTACATAGGAAATGACAAGGCATGAGTAGAGAATCTATTCAGAAATGCCATACTTAAGCATGCCTTATTATATGGGTGTTACTTCTATTACTCATTATTACATGATTTACATGATTTACATGATGATGATTAAAACTTAAAAAAAATTGTGCCTTAGTGTATTCAGTTTACCTTAAAATGCAATCTTTATGATCACATTATGATGCTGTAGCATCTTAAAACGAAATCCTTAAGACCACATAATGTGTGATTTTGTTACTCCACAATATAATTTATCACTAGGATAATCATGTAACCAGATGGAATAGAGTAAAATGTGGGATGCTTATATTAACCTCATGTATACTTTGTATCCTTTCTGCAACGGCTTTAAGGTTGTGTGATGTATCCAGTGTGAGGATTAGGGTAGTAGTAGTGATGTAATAAAAGGATGTTGAAATGCAAGCCTGCTGCTCGTGTCCTCTATCAGATCTTTACTCTGATAAACAATGTCCTTTTAGGGTGTTACTGTAGAAATGTTAGTAGGTGGGTCTTTGGGTAAGGTATATAGTCCACTGTCCACAAGTCAAGGCTTTTAGCAGTTTCTTTTATTTGCTTGAGGAAGGGGGATTTATTTTTCAGATTTTCTTTTGGGTGCAATGCATGCTGTGTAAATTTATCACATTTTGTAGTTTTTGAGTTCTTAAACTTGTGTTGAATACCAAACGAAACCTATTCTATTTGTGGAAAGGCATTAAGCCTGGACTTTTCCTACATATTGGTTTGCCCCCTGAGGTAGCGGACAACCCATCCCGAATGGGAATTTCTACAAAGGATTCTTGACCATCGGTGAAGGTGAGTTGGTTAATCTCTTACTTTTTACTAATACTTATGGTTGGGTTAGGAAAGATAGGAGAATAGCATCTCAAACTGAGTTTTGAAAGGGACCCAACAGGGCGGTCACAAAATGCTACAACACACACACACACACACACACACACACACACACACACTCACTACTCACATGTTTCCGAGAGCGACATCAGCGAGGAGAATGAGACCAACGGGGTCGGCCTGAGAGGTGTGGCAGTAGTTGGCACTCTTGGAAACCATGTCGGCAAAGTAAACACCCTTACCGAACATGTAACCCGTCTGCAAACATCAAACACACACACAAACACAGCAGGGATTAGCCTCCAATATCTGGAAGCACAATAGAAGGCTTTCATGTCATGTCCCAATGATGGATGTGGGAATGAGTGAAGACAGGGAACACTGGCAACCACAGAGACCCTGGACATGACTCACCGTTTTACTAGCGTATTACCAGTCATATAACATTGTGCTTAGGAGGTGAGCGTTTTACAGTTATTTGGCAAAACATACAGTACAAGGGACCAGCTAACACCCTTTCCATTGAGAGTACATAGAAAAGGGTGGGTTGTTGTCAGTCTCATTGTCATAACATGGAGCTAATTAACGTCGGCAAAAAGGGATGTTGTTGCAAGCCCATTACCCTCTACACTTCTGACAGCAAGAAATCAAGTCGGTAAGAAAGACAGCAACTTTAAGCACTTTTTATGGTATTTCAATGGAAAGCTGTGAGCTCGGCTGCTGAAAATGGCAGCGTTTTTTGATGGAGTGATTTAAGGTTCTATACCTGTTTATTTGTATTGCCTGTCTGCCTACAGTGGTTGTGTGTGTGGGTGTAGTGTTGCCTCCACTGCAGCAGGGGGGGCTGTGTTAGCCACTTACCACTGGCGCCTCAGGTGGCGCGATGCGGAGACCCTGAGAGAGGATGCCGGCGTAGTTAGTGGCGCGAGAGCCGTGCCACAGCAGCTGTCGGTTATGGAGATCCGCGAACGGTCGGAAGCGCTGGTACTCGCCCTCACGCACCACCTTAAAGATCTACAGAAGGGAAAGACACACACACAGTTCATTAATATTCAGGTTCATAATGTGACATCCATCATCAACTTGAAGATCTTGGCTAGAGGCCTTGTCTGTTCTTCCATTCCTATCTAAAACCATCGAAAGGACTGTCTTCAAAGAGATCACAGAACTCCTCTCAAAGCCTTCTTGACTCCAACAAAAAGTGACCACTCCATAGAAACAGGATTCAAAGGCGGCCACTGCACAGAAACAGCCTTAAAAGAGGCCAGCTACCACAGGCGTAACCCAAGGCTCGGTGTTGGGGCCTATCCTCTTTATCATGTATACTGTACTTCATCGTAGGATACAGTCATCCACTCACATTGCTTCTACTACAAAAGCTATGCAGACAACATCAAGCTCTACCTATTCTTTCCTCCTGGTGATTCCACAGTGTCAACACAGAGCTCTGACCATCTCTGACCTAGCACAGGTCAGTCCATTGTTTTTTCATCTTTTGTTCCACGCTAGTGGAATGACCCTCCCAGTACTTCAAAAGCCTAAAGAAACTCTTGAGGACCCAGTTCTTCCTGTAGCATCTCTTGTGTTTGCTGTGTTTAGTTGTGTTGTAGCTTGAATCTTAATTCTCCTTTTGCAAATCACTTTGGATAAAAGCATCTGCTAATTTTTTCATAAATATAGTGTAATGTCTCACACACACAAGCTCTTTCACAAACAAACTCACACACTCACATTCTATTGTCTAACACACACACACACCATTTTCATATGCAGTCTATGACGTACACATACACACAGACATTCTCTGGTGTGTGTGTGTGTGTGTGTGTGTGTGTGTGTGTGTGTGTGTGTGTGTGTGTGTGTGTGTGTGTGTGTGTGTGTGTGTAAGACCTCTCACCTCTTCAACCTCCAGAGTGTAGGTGTTGTGTGTAGCAGCGTGTGTGTTCTTCACATACTGCTGGATGATCTGGGCCTCCTGTGAAGACTTCTCAACCACCTGCAAAACACCAACACCAGTATTAGACTTCACAGATCACTGGCACAGACACATGCATACACCCAAACACACACACACACACACACACACAAAAACTCATTTCCATCCTTATTTAGAGAGTTTCTCGTAGTTGACATGAAAAGCTCACCTCGATCTTTGTTTTGAGTTTCTCGTAGTTGATGTCGATGGGGTCCTTCTTGTTGTCCTCAGCTCCTCCGCGCAGCAGGCTGTAGGCCACCTCGATGTCCAGCAGGTTGTCCAGCATCTGCACTTTAGCCTGACGGACAGAGGATATAACACTACAGTTAATCTGGAGGACACAACACTACAATTGATTTGGAGGATGCAATACTACAACTTATCCAGTGGACACAATACTATAGTTGATTTGAAGGAAAATACAGGGTGGAAAACTACAAATATATTCCATGACATTCTGTAGCTATAGGAAATATCATATAAGACTCTAAAAGACCATGTAAATATCAGATTCCTGTTAACTAACTCTTTATCTCAGCCTCACCTGGATGTAGTCGAGGTTGCTGAGGAGTGGAGGTTTCTTCATGCCAAAGTCGTGAGGGATGAGTGTGTAGAAGCGATTGGACAGATCCAAAATGGTGGCCTCAGAAGCACTGTCGGACACGGCCTATCAGAGAACAGACCCACAGAGAAACGGCCAATCAGAGAACAGACACACAGCATATCAGAGAATAGAAAAGGAGATAAATCTAAAAAGGTAAATCTTCAAGAAATCAAAATAATCCAAA
>JAODXP020000025.1:30679365-30691046 GCA_027497455.2 Sardinella longiceps
AGACCCTGATATGGACATGTAAGGCTATAAAGCAGCCACACACACTTCACAGGTGACAGTCAGAGAGTGTACATGTATGTGCGTGTGTTTGTTGGACGGAAGAATTACAAGGATGACAAGGAGGATGGGGAGCCACCATCACCATAACAAGCAGTCTCTGACCTGACCCATCATCACACACACACACACACACACACACACACACACACACACACATTCCGCAGGTGTTCACTGGAATTCTACAGTAAGCAGGATCACACTTACACACATCCACTTTCCCACATTCACTCACTCACTCACTCTTATGCGATGAATTGGTCTTCTGTGATCAATTCAGTAGAAGCCACTCAAACTGGGTTGTGCTGAGACTGTGGAATTGCTGTTACCAAGTTCTTTTCTATTTTTCCATTGCTGTTACCAAGTTCGTTTCAATTTCTATTTGTAAATTGTTTGTTCTTGAAAAGAGTTTTCTTTGTATGTTGAGCTGTGTTGAGAATTCTATTTGTTAACAGCAAAGTTTTGTTCCTGAAAGAATGCTGTTTGTGACCTCCCATCATTTGATGTTGATAGACTCTCTGTTTACAAAGAGCTGACTGTTCTGTTTGTTTGCCGTCTATTCCCCTCCTGTCCTCTAGAGGGGCGTGATGAGCACCTTCTTCCCCATCACCACCAGCACCAGCAGCAGCAGCAGCAGCAGCAGCTTCACCCCACCTCTGTTCTCCACTCTGCCCAGCACTGGTGCTCCTCTGCTGGGCAGCCCTCTGGAACGCCTCCCTACCAACCTCACCACCCCTGCTGCCCCGAGTGTCGCTGCGCCCGCAGAGTTTGTGGTGTCGCTTAACGTGCCGTACGTGGCGGCAGAGCTGGTCATCGCCGTGCTGTCCACTGCCGGAAATCTGCTGGTGTGTGTGGCCGTGGGAATCAACCGGCGCCTGCGTACGGTGACCAACTACTTCCTGGTGTCGCTGGCGGTGGCGGACGTGTGCGTGGGTGCCGTGGCGATCCCGTGCGCCATCCTGACGGACCTGGGCATCCCTCAACACCAGCTCTACCTGTGCCTGCTCATGCTGTCTGTGCTCATCATGTTCACACAGAGCTCCATCTTCAGTCTGCTCGCAGTCGCCATCGAGAGGTACACACACACACACAAACACACACACACACCTGTTCATATACAAAAAGCTTAATGTACTCTGTATCTGTGTGTGTGTGTGACTCCATGTGTATCCATCTGTGTGAGAGTGTGTGTGTGACTAAATATCCATGTGTGTCAGTGTGTGTGCCTACAGTAAGTATCCATATGTATGCTACTACAGTATGCATCAGTGTTTGTGACAACAGTATGCATCCATGTGCGTGTCAGTCTGCTCACCATCAAGGTACACACGTTACACATAAGTGGCAAGAAATATGTACCAACCACAATGTAATGTGTGTTTAAGAATCATCATGTGTGTGTAGGAGTCTGTGTATCTCTCTCTGCCTCTCTGTGTGACTATGTATCCATGTGTGCATGAGTGTGTGTGAGACTATGTATCTATACAGTATGTGTTATTGTGTGCCTGACCATGTACCTATATGTGTCGGCGTGTGACTATGAATCCAAGTATGTGTCAGTGTGTATGTGACTTTGTAACCATGTGTGTCAGTGTGTGTGTGTGTGTGTGTGTGTGTGTGTGTGTGACTATGTATACACGTGTGAGGCTCTGAAAGCAAAAGTTACTGCTTCAAACTGGTGTGTCACTGGTTGTGTGTTTTTGTGTGTGCTTGGAAATGGTCTTGCAAAATAAGTGCAAAATAAGATGCAAAGCAGCTCTTGTTCAGTCCGTTCCCTCTGTCTTTCATGTGCCATCTGCGTTTATGTGTGTTTGTGAGCTCCTGTTCTGCGTGTCCCCCCCTCCCCGATCAACATGATCTATCCGTTCTCCCTGTCCTTCATGTTCTGTCGGTTCCCCATGTTGCTTATCTGTATGTTCCCCATCTTCATGTTCACCTTTTCTTCACGTTCCCAAGTTGTTATTGATCCCCACAACCTCCCTGTTCCCCCTCTCCTGTGTTCCTCAGGTACGTGGCCATCTTCATGCCGTTCCGTCACCAGCGTCTCATGACTCCCCGGAACGCCGTGCTGGTGATCGTGGCGACGTGGCTGCTGGCGTTCCTGATCGGGTTGGTTCCGCTGATGGGCTGGTACCGGCCGCCGCCTGCCTCGGGCCACTGCTTCTTCGTGTTCGTGGTGGACATGACCTACATGGTCTACTTCAACTTCTTCGCCTGCGTGCTGGCGCCCCTAGTGGTCATGTTCCTCATCTACGCCCGCATCTTCGCCGTGGTCAAGCGCCAGGCGCGGCGAATAGCTGCCGAGCGCGGAGCAGTGACCAATAAGGAGGAAGGGGCGGCGGCCGCTGCCCGTGCGGCGCAGATGAAACAGGAAGTGAAGACGGCCACCTCTGTATTTCTAGTGCTCTTCCTGTTCACGGCGTGCTGGATACCGTTGCACGTCATCAACTGCTTCCTGCTGCTGTGTCCCACGTGCCCCGTGCCACTGCCCCTCCTCCTCACCGCCATCATCCTGTCCCACGCTAACTCCGCCCTCAACCCCCTTATATACGCCTACAAGATGAAGGCCTTCAGACACGCCTTCAAAGCCATCTTCTGCTGCCGCAGGCTCACCGATGTAGGGGCTGATTAGAACACACACACACACACAGCCATCTTCTCCCCGATCGAGGAGCTGATTAGAACACACACACACCTTCAAAGCCATCTTTGCTGCTGAAGGCTCACTTACACACACACACACACACACACACAAACACAAACACAAACACACACACACACACACACACACACACACACACACACACACACACACACACACACACACACACACTTCCCTTCCACAGCCCCACTATGCCCAAAGCCCAAAAACACTGACAAAGAGGGTGGGAGAAAAACTCCAGCACAACCCAACCGACTGCCACCACTCTGACCACTTCACCACTGTGAATAGTAGAAGCATACAGCTTAAACTAAAGGGTAGTCAGCATAGGCAGCAAGGTTAACCACACTCTGTGATATAATTTGATATTTGCGCTGCTAACATTATGTAACAATTGAAAATAAGACTGCTAATTTGCTGCTAAGTTGTTTCTTCCTGGATTCCCTGAACACACAAAAACCTTTCCTGTAATTTTATGTGGAGACATTTTTAAAAACAGCACACATACGCATACGCACGCACACACACACAGACCTTTCCTCTAAGGTGAAGATGCTTTTAAAACACACACACACACACACACACACACAACACTGACCCTTCGCTCTTAACGGCGGGCAGTCTCTTCTTCAGTTCCTCCTTGTCCTCGGCCCTGAGGTTGGCGAAGCCTTTGAGCTGAGCGGCGCTGTACTCGGTTTTGAAGGCCAGCTCCTGTCGCCGGCTCACAAAGCAGGCGGTGTGGTACCAGCGGTCAATCAGACCCAGCTGAGGCTTCTCTGGGTCAACCGTCTTCTTCGACACACGAATCTGATCCTGAGGGGCGGGGCACCAGGGTGGTGGGGAGTGGTCATAATGAAGAAAATGGAAAAATAAGTAAATCAATTAATAAATAATCTATTTATATTTATTTATAAATAAATGGTAAAAAAAAAAGATTAGACTGGATTTCGTGGTCCATTCTCCACCAATGACAATTGAAGTGCATAGAGCGGGCATGATTAAACTTCTATAAAAACTGAAAGCTGTGTATTGCATGTTTATAAATACAATAAAAGATTATAGGTTAAGTATAATCCTCATGTAATTGAAAGATCTCAGACAGAGTGGGGCACCTTTTCAATCTTCTGTTCGCAACCCTTGCAGGTGCTCCTGTTGGACTTGGCGTACTCCACTGCAAAGTCATTCAGGGTCTTCTCTCCTTTAGCCGCCCCCTTCTGGTCTCCTTTGCCTGGAAGATGGGGGTCAGGTTTGATATGTACAGCACTCTCACACAAAAGAGTTGTTTTTTTTTTTAATCCACTCTTGAGAGAAAGCAGGTTGGGTATTGGTATGTTGTTAATTTTTTTCCTAGTCAGGGAAGGTGTGTGTGTGTGTGTGTGTGTGTGTGTGTGTGTGTGTGTGTGTGTGAGTGAAGGAGCAGGACAAGACTTCAAACTGAATAAAATACTCACTGGGAGTGAGACTGAGTCTAGCCCTTTCTATTTCCTTTAATCTCTTAAGTACCTCAGCATTTGGATCCAAGTGTGTGTGTGTGTGTGTGTGTGTGTGTGTGTGTGTGTGTAAACAAGAATGTCTATATATCTTAACCTCTTTGTTTAATCACTGCTGTGTACCCATCTGCCTGTATGTTTATGACCACAAACCAGTGTATTTATATTTGCCTGTGATTTGATTTTTAACATATTGTGATTTGAGCTTTTAACATTTAACTTAATTTATCTTTGCACATTTCTCTCTCTGTTAATTCCCTCTCTGAATCAAAGATCTGCCCTCCACACTAGCCATCTTTCAGTTTCTCTCACTCAAACACACCATACGTGTTTGAGATTTGCCTAATTAGTATGTGTATGCATGTGTGTGTGTGTGTGTGTGTGTGTTTATACTGTAATTAATCTGACCTCCTGTGGCTCCTCCGCTCTCAATGGCCTTCTTGACCTTCTCCTGGTCCTCCCAGCGTAGGTCGCCGAAGCCCGAGATATCGCTGGACGCCTGCACCGCCGCACGCTGCCAGAAGCACGAGAAGTGGTGCCAGTGTGGTACCTTCCCGTCGAACATGGGCGACTGGGGATGAAACACACACAGAGAGAGAGAGAGATCATAAACAATTGAGAAAAATATGGAAACTAAGCGTCAGACGAATATGGAGATTTACACTGAAACCTCTAGCAGACCAGGCAGATGTACTACTCCATGGACAATGCAGTTCTTGATAAGACATTAGACGTGATGGGGTTTTCTTTCAAGGACAAAAATATTTCAGTGGCTATAACTAAAGTAAACAAAATTTTGGGCAATTCACACCAATGGGAGCCAACATAGTTTTATCTGTTGAAGAAGGAAATTTGAACAATTTATAGACATACGAGGAAATTACAAGCTCATATTGTATTGATTGTAATCAACAAACTACATAGCAGAATATAAACATGATCACAAATATGGTGTGTGTGTGTGTGTGTGTTCATTCCAGAAAAAAAGCAAGCATAGCTTGAAAAGCGAGGAGGAACTATGAAGCCCGATCATCCCCTCCGGGAGGACGTCACATTCCATAGGCAACAATCCATCCAACCTCCTTTGACGGAAGACGAGTGGATGTAACGTTAGCACTAACCTAACGTTAGCCCCAGAACTCTGCTCCAAAAACTTTCCCATGTATCAGGACTAAACAAAGACCAAGATCAAGCAGACAAAGCCAACTGCATTCTATCTAAATCACGTTATTAGATATTCATCATTAATTTCAAATATCCAAGAAATTCTCTGGCTAGTGATGTCTGGCGTCAAGATGGGTTATTCAAACTCTCTAGCTACGCATACATTAAGGAATCAAAGCTCCTCCATTCAAACGCTAAGTAGCCATTTAAAGGAGACTCAAAGAAAGACAAGGGCCTGGAAATCGATGGAAACAGAAACCATTAAGTGATCACGGAAATGCATCGCTCAAAAACACTGCTATGAAATCTGCCATAAGAAATAACGCAACATTAATTCTGGTGTTGTCTGAAGTCTGAACCAGATTTGTGCACAATAATCAATACCAAAACAATCTAGCTAGCTCATGCCATACCTGCACCATGATAGCCATTCTCAAAGAATCCTTCGCAATATTTTCTTTGCATTTTTTGCATGATGCGCGTCCACTTTTCGCATATTCCGCTTTGTACAGCTTGTCGTCCTGTGAATCTGCCATTTTCGGCACAGCTCTGAGTGGAAATGAAAAAATATTTACTGTGCAGAGAACTTGCTAGACTGTATGGCAATCACAATGTAGATTTGGCCCGCGTGCAGCCCAGCCAGCCTACCCGCGCACAGACGCAGGCAAGCTCAATAGACCGACGAGAGTTCCGTTTGTTCTTCAGACATGGCCAATCGAATGCTGATCCTGGGTGAATATCAAACGACTCATGTATATTATCTGTGATCAAGACTGCCAGCCGCATGCTTATTCATAAAGTACATGAAAAGCAGTGGTCAATGCAAACTGAAATGATCAGGCGTTTTAAAACGATAGGCAGGCTATGTGTTTGATTATTGTAGATAGGCCTATTGTCCAATGTTTATAGGCTACAACATTAGGAAATGTAGGCCTATGCTTTTTAATGTTGAATATAGGCCTATTTACATTTAATATAAATATAACATATATTTATAAGTGCATGTGCATATATGTAGGCCTATTTAGAGCACAGTAGGCCAAGAGGTTGATGTAGCCTACTCTACTATTCATGATGTTTGACACCACAGCTTTGCAAATATTAAAGATCTATTTTGGCTTTAAAATGTCTCAGGTTGCCCAGCCCTCCTTTAACCCAAAGACCTGGACCTTCACTGTTTTAACAGGCATGAGTTAGCGAATTATAAACAATTTAATCTGATGGATGCTCAAGGAGATTTTGGGAGGTATTTTGGGATTCAGTAAATTACCAGCAGGCATATTATAGACCACTAGGTGGTGCCATCACTTTATTTGATAACTCTGTAAAGATTGCACTGTCACCCAGTTCAACTCATCATACATATTTTGAGTTTCAAAGGTTGTTGCTTCTCCATCTCAGTCATCAGATGGGTGAGGAATAAACACGGGATGTCCAGATGATGGTGTATGAATAACAGACATTACACAGAAATGGTAGCAATGTTGACACATATGGGATTCTGGAGAAGTTTAATTCAATTTGCTACCGCTAGAGTCTAGAGTTCTAGGCTAGTGATAGCAACCGATAATGTAATCATTTTGACTTCATGTAATAAACTGCTTTATTGTAATAAAGCCAACAATGATTTTTTCCAATGATATAATGATGTTTATCCCTCTTTTGTAAATCGTTTTGGATAAAAGCGTCTGCTAAATGCGTAGGCCTAAATATAATGTAATGTAAAAAAGATTACTATCATTCAAAATATTCACAAACTACATATATTTATGTAAATGCACAAACTACATATATTTATGCACCAACTACATATATTTATGTAGTTTTACATTAGGCTACATTATATTTACGCATTTAGCTAAGTGCGTAAATATAATGTAGCCTAATGTAAAAACGATTACTATCATTCAAAATATTCACAAACTACATGGGATAGATTTGCTCGATCCCTGCTTTTGGGGGTGAAACTGCACTCATCATACACCCCAAAAGTCGGAGTTGCCCACACATCATCACCACATTACTCTGGAGCATGTGTTTTTGTCAACTAGGGTTAGAAAATACTAGGGCAGAGGTGAGTTGTCTTCCATTGGGCCAAATGGTCTTCAATTGATGTTCTTGAACAGTACTCAATCTTCATTGCCCCATTCCTTTGGCCTCCTCAGTCTGTTCATTGCAGTCCACAGTTGCATGTTCAGCACTTGCCTGGACTCAAACACCCACTTTGCAGCACCACAAACTGGGAGTCCATTGATACCGTTAACTTCAACCCCAGGGACATAGACAGTTTCCCTCCCTCCCTTCCCCTCATGGCATTAGGCTAACCTAGGGTTACCCTGTTAGACACTAATTATATTACATAAGCAAATAACATCGGCTTTATAGTTAGGCTATATTATTAGATTAGCCTATTGGCTGTTACACACTTTTTAAAAGTCAGTTTTGCATTTTGATGAAGAACAGAGGTTCTAAAATGATAAAGCCAAAAATAAATGTCCAAGCCTGTTTGCTCCTACATCACACAGTGGATATGTGTCATTGTATGAGTGAGACACTATGTTTTTTCTGAACTTTTCATTTGCCCTCACAGAATAAATCCATGTGTCGTGGTGTCAGAGACACATGATGAACATGCTTCCCCCACATTAAGATCAGCTACTCATTGTTTTGTTTTATGCATTGCAGTATTTATTGCAGCCACAAGGAGTCAACATTGGCTTCAGAGTTGATAAAGGCCAAAAACAACCAACAAATCGATCTAAGAAAAAAAAATCATCATGACCTAATCAAACAAAAATCAACTCAAATACATCAACTTCCCTCCCTGTCTAAACACAGGAGAAAATAAGATCAAAGTAAATGGAGGCCCACTCTTACAACCTCCAACTGCAATAGTCAACAAAACAAACCTAGCAAAAAGCACATACAGGTATATACTCTGGAATTACAGGTTAATTTCCACAAATTTACTCTGAATATACAGGTGAATGTCCACAGGCATATACTAGATTATACCAGTGAGGAGATATATGATGGGCACTGGTGGATACATCAGATACAAGAGAGGAGCAACAAGTCTGTATATTTTGTAAGACACATCAGATACAACAGAAGATAAGTACAGTATGTATGTTTCATATACAATGAGAAAGGCTACAGCTCTGTTCATTTAACATCAGATACATGTACTGTACAAGAGAAAAGCTCCAGGTCAGTGAGTTCAGGGTGGATGCATCAGTTATAAGAGAAGAACTACAGGTCTATATGTTTAAATAGATGGATCATAATCCAGGTGAAAAGCATGTGAATTATGCTGCAAACAGGTGAATACACTGGACAGAGATGCATACATTAGACACAGATGAGTCGCTGCAGGTGGTTACTGTATGTTAAGAGAAAGTGAATAGATGATATTACACTAGTCAACATGAGCTTCAGAGTGGGAGAGTGATGTCAAGTACAGATTCAGGACTAAATCATCACCAGCATCTTTAGTGCTGAAGGTTCTTCCACACTTCAGACATTTGACCTCCCGTAGATGGCCAGTAAAGTCGCTCAGTTTTGACTCCACACCACACAGAGGGCATTTGTACTTTGCACTCTGTAAGCCCTGCAGGGTTGACAAGAGCTTTTTAGCAATCTCTGGGCCGTGACGAGCGTATGCGTCTTTCTCCTCTTGTTTCAAGTCATTCAATGTCCAGAACACATCAACAAACTTAAGGCCAAGCACATCAGCATTCTGAACTCTGAAGAAGCCTCCATCTGCCCAGTCACTGCCCCAGGAGTTCATGAACCTCAAACTCTTACTGTCGTAACTGGTCAGGACAACAGCATGGCCTCCCAACTTAAAAACAGGTGGGCGTTTACTGATGTCAACCTCTGACTTGGTGAGTATGCCACATGGGTTCTTTTCATAGAACCTCTTAAATGAATCCCACTCAGGATCTGTGAGCCTAAATCTGGCGATTACAGGCCGTTTGGCAACAACAGCCTTCATTGCACCAACCACATCCACCTCCTTACACTGTAGGCGATAATGAGGGCACACTTCTTGTAACACTTTCAGTGTGTTGGCACCATGCTCACGATAATCTTCAATCAGTGTTTTACGGATCTCAAAAAAATCTGGATATCCACCAACACGCCCCACAATGCGTTTCATGGCCAGGTCAAGCACAGCTGCGGTTGCATTGGCATAACAGGTGCCTTCTGCCTGCCTTTTGGCACCAAAGCGTTCTTTGGTCTGGTTGATGTACACATCCAGAGAAACTGATGCTAAAATGTCTGATAGTGCATCTTGACAACAGACTATGTTTCTCGCTAGGTCACACACATCCTTTATGATGTCAGGGTGGTTGACTTGGCAGAAGAGTTTGGTTTCATTATTCTCTATGTCTATTTTCCAGCCTCTCTTCACAAAAATAGTCCGGGGAATCCACTCCGTTTTTATGGTTGAGCTCATTTTAAACATGAACTTAGCAGGTTCTTCCCACCCTTGGCCCTCACGGCTGTACAGTCGGAATGGGTCAGACATTGGTCTATGGGTAATGAAACAGGACACAACTGTAACACCCAGATCAGATAAGGCTGTGAGTGGGGGATTGTCCCCATCTGTAGGCTTACCATCAGACAGAACAAAGAGGAGTTTGTGGTGATCCTTATATAGTGAGTGGCCAAATAAATCACAGGCATGACGTAAGGCTTTCATGAGTGGAGTCTTCCCAAATATAAAGGGCCTCACAGCCTCCATAAGCTCATCTACTCTCTCATCAGTCAGCTCTGACTCTCCCACACTGCCATGGAGGAGCTCATGAGCTTTATGCACAGTCATAACTGCTGTTTTATCAACACTCATCAACATACTCCCCTTTATCAGTGCCTTTCCCTTTTCTATCACTTCCTTGATTGAATCTGCAGTAGCAATGTCCAGTGCTTTATCTTTTCTGTGATTCACAAGACCTAAAGTTTGTCCACCACACAGCAATGCACCACCAATGACTGGACCAACACCAGGAATGAAAAAGAAGGGAATGCTAGCAGCTGCTAATCCCCCAAATATTTCAATACTTTTCCCCTTAGTGACACGCAGTGCGTCCTTGGATGAAGCATGTTTACACTCATTTGGCAAACAATCATCTACAAATCTCTTTGTAAATTCTGGGTCATGGTGCAACTTCTCCAGTATCAATACAGCATCATCATAACCAACAGTATCAAGTAAGATTTTCATTTCTGCCCACTTACGGACCCTAGATGCACCATTCACTTCAAGAATTGTCAGTGTTTTCTTAAGAATTTCCTCAAGGCTTCTGCCAGAGTAATCATGGGTCGATGAGGGGTTTGTTTTCTTAAGGGTATTCGTTTGGCTAGATTTTGAATCAGCCGGTGAAGGTTCTGCTTTCTTTAGTGTGTTCAACAGGTCAAATACCTCTGGTTGGTGAGATGCTCCAACTCCCAGAGCAAACACATGGTTGGACTCAGTGACATCATTCTTAATCAATTCATCCACCACTTTAAAAATGGACTGGGCCCAGCTTCCTCCTTTCTCGTTCACTCTGCCACCAATGCTGCGTTCCATAGAGCCAGACACATCCAGTAGCACTCCTGTTAGGACTGACATTGTTCCTCAGTGAGGGAGTTTCTGAAACACAACGAAAAAAAGATTAGATTTATTTCAACCTGTAATTCAGCATGCTGCACTACTACAACAGTGAACTCTTGCCGTCTCCAAAAAGGCATGCAGTTCTACTACATAATATGACCATAGCTTAATCTAAATACCAGCAGCCTATATATCTGGAGCCTGTTTACAATACATTAATGCCAGTCGAGTAGGCTAGTTTCACAAACTCTCCATCAGAGAGATTCTGTGTGACATTGCAAGCAGCTGCATGTATGCATCTGAAGCTGATACCGTTGGGAGTGATTTCAGGGCAATTGTGGAGGGTTGGTTTCGATGTGAATGATTGAAGTAGCATGTGCAGACAAGGTTTCTTGATTTCAGATTATGAATACTATTTTTAAAGATAGCTATAGCCAACATAAAACAACATTCCAAACTCTCGTCATTCTGTCTGTAAACTAAGGTAACAATTTTATGAAGTTGTAGCCTAGTTGATGTAATTCAAATTTAACAAGCAAGTTCATAGTCAGATCACTTACAGCTAGTTATTGAAAATTGTCTTCAAAGGACGGATGGTGATGGTGTCCAGCAGTATTATGGTCGGGCTATGTCAGGCTAGTCGAGGACTGCCAGTTACAAGATGTTATTCCCCACTGCTATCCGCTATCCAATTCATAAGCAGGCT
>JAODXP020000025.1:30691146-30693646 GCA_027497455.2 Sardinella longiceps
TAGATGATTTCGACTTCACGTAACAATCAGGCAACGGCCGTACACGCCCACTTTCAGGGGTAAACTTGACTGGAGTGATAACGTTATTCTCAATGCAAAAAGGACTGTACTTCAGCAGAGTCATGGTTTTATAAGTTTGGATGTGTCAGTTTACAAGAATAAAACCCACAAGATCGTTTTATGTAAGTGTTTTCTTTATGTTAGAGGATTACAAACTACACGTTATTGTTTAAATGTCGCATATTTTTACGTTAACCAAAGGAAGCACAGAACTTCTTCACAGCTTAGAGCTGTTGTCTATGGACGTTAGCGGCTATATAGCAAGCTAACCGTTAAAACGGCACTTCTGTAGGCTTCTGAACACATCTAAATGTATTAATATGGCAACATTCATACTCTAGCATGTTCATACGATCTTGCTGTCGACAAGTAAGACCAACCAGTAAGCTGTGTTACTCTAATATAATCAATTTGCCCATTAGCAAGCTAACCGGAGCTAACGCTAACGTTAGCAAATACGGGAGTTAGCCAGCAACATCAGGACACTGCAGACGAATTTGACTGTGAATAAATTTATTCTGACCACGAATCATTTGGGTGAAAGTAAGTCTTAAAAACCGCTATATTCATCATATTGTTTGATGGCCTGAGACATTATAAGAGGGTGTTAAGTGTACTTGCTACTCCTCATCTCCATTCATTTGAATGGTCTTCCGATCTTTCGTTTACCCCCCAAACGGGACGCCATACATGTCATAATGGCAAAGTTCCCGGATGTTTGAAATCATCTATCCTGTGCACCAACACAATGCAAAAGAATGTTCCGGAACATTAGGGGCATTCCGGAACATTAGGGGCCAGTGTGCCATTCCGGCCATTCCGTAATCCACTCCAAAGATGGGTGAGTTGGCTAACCACTACTAGCCCTGTGATCACAACTACGCAAAGAGCACTTGTTCTTACAATTGACTGGGGTTGCTGTGTGTGTGTGTGTGTGTGTGTGTGTGTGTGTGTGTGTGTGTTTTCTGTCTGTGTGTGTGCCAGTGTTTGTGTGTGTGTGTGTGTGTGCCAGTGTTTGTGTGTGTGTGTGTGCAGTACGCGTGTGTGTGTGTGTCTGTATTCATGTGTGTGTGTGTGTGTTTCTGTCTATATTTGTGTGTTATGTGTGTGTGTGTGTGTGTGTGTGTGTGTGTGTGTGTGTGTGTGTGTGTGTGTTTGTTCTGACGGTTTTAAGCATGACTATTTTCTCTTGTCTCCTCTGTCTCTGTTTCCACCATCCTCATATCACACAGCCACTGGGGATCTGTCAACTAACTGATGCAACTCACCTGTACAATGTCTGTTTATTCACCTCTGGCACAAACACACATACACACACACACACATACACACACACACACACACACACACACACACACACACACACACACACACAAACACACATACAAGCTCTCTCTCTCTCTCTCTCTCTCTCTCTCTCTCTCTGTCTCCCCCCCCCCCCCCCCCCCACACACACACACTTTCTTTAAAAAAAGCTTTCTAATTAACTAGGGAAGTTACATGTGTCCTTTAAATGAAGGGCGTGCGTATGCCTGTGTGTGTGTGTGTGTGTGTGTGTGAGAGCATGTATGTGTGTCAGTGTTTGTGTGCCAATGTTTGTAAGTCTGCAGAGAGAGAGAGAGAGAGAGAGAGAGAGAGAGAGAGAGAGAGAGAGAGAGAGAGAGAGAGAGAGAGAGAGAGAGAGAGAGAGAGAGAGAGAGAGAGAGAGAGAGAAAGAAAGAGAGAGTGCATGTGTGTGCAAAAGAGGTAAGCCCCATCAGTCATTTGGTCCACTGGGAACAGTTTCATTAAATCTGCTGATGCAAGACGCCTCAATGCCGTTCTGCTAACCTTCCATTACACACACACACACACACACACACACACACACACACACACACACACACACACACACACACACACACAGACAAATGAGCCCCCTGTCATGGCATGGATACAAGTGTGTAAGCCCGGTTAACCAAACTGACCGGTTCTAATTGGATGTGTGTCACAAACTGCACAAAACACACTTTTCCCACACAAAATATTCAGAGGCTTGCAGTTGAGCTTAAACTCTGTGCTAATTAAGCACATGCCGACACCTTTCCTCTTTATCCTGAGAGACCGGGCAACACACCACTTGACTGAGAGGGAATCAAATGTGTATACACACACACACACACACACACACACACACACACACACACACGTATAAATTAGTGTATTTCATGGAGACAACACAGACTTAAATAATGCTGTCATGTGATTGGAGGGTGTGTGTGTGTGTGTGTGTGTGTGTGTGCTCATACTCGTGTGTGATTGGTGGAAGTGTATTTCTCCGGCACTGAGAGTTCCCCCACAGACTTGATGATGGCCACGGCTTTACTGTCGTCTGGTAACACTTTATCACCTCCGTCATCACCGTCATCTTCCTCCTCACACACACACACACACACACACA
>JAODXP020000025.1:30703646-30783646 GCA_027497455.2 Sardinella longiceps
TTAGTCATTTGTAGTCATACACACACACACACACACTTTAAACTACTGTTTTAGTCATTTGTAGTCATACACACACACACACACACACACACACACACTTTAAACTACTGTTTTAGTCATTTGTAGTCATACACACACACACACACACACACACACATTTAAGCTACTGTTTTAGTCATTTGTAGTCATACACACACACACACACACACACACACACACACTTTAAGCTACTGTTTTAGTCATTTGTAGTCGTACACACACACACTTTAAGCTACTGTTTTAGTCATTTGTAGTCATACACACACACACACACACTTTAAACTACTGTTTTAGTCATTTGTAGTCAGACACACTACAGTGTTGTGTTGTACTGTGTCTGATGTCACATAGCTTTTGTGGTGACATTTGGATGTTGAGGGCAGCCCGCTGTCTTTCTCTCTCTCACGCACACACACACACACTCACACACACACGCACACGCACACACACACACCTCTTTGGTAGGGGTGGAGGCTTCACAGGAAGAGGCGGAGCTATTGAAGGAAGCTGGCCAGGGCAGACCGCAGTCTCTCTCACACACACACACACACACAAACACACACACACACACACGCACACGCACACCTCTTTGGTAGGGGTGGAGGCTTCACAGGAAGAGGCGGAGCTATTGAAGGAAGCTGGCCAGGGCAGCCCGCAGTCTCTCACACACACACACACACACACACACACACACCTCTTTGGTAGGGGTGGAGGCTTCATAGGAAGAGGCGGAGCTATTGAAGGAAGCTGGCCAGGTCAGACCGCAGTCTCTCTCACACACACACACACACACACACACACACACACACACACCTCTTTGGTAGGGGTGGAGGCTTCATAGGAAGAGGCGGAGCTATTGAAGGAAGCTGGCCAGGGCAGACCGCAGTCTCTCACACACACACACACACACACACACACACACACACACACACACACACACACACACACACACACACACACACACCTCTTTGGTAGGGGTGGAGGCTTCACAGGAAGAGGCGGAGCTATTGAAGGAAGCTGGCCAGGGCAGACCGCAGTCCTCCACCGTCCCACAATCCTCCTCCAGATCCTCCGACTCAGCAGACACAGGCTCCGCTGCACCGTCTCCGTTAATACTAACACACACACACACGCACGCACACACACAATAAGAGAGGGCAAATACACACACACTTAAAAATGTGAAATCTATATACATTTCTTGACTTGGTGTGAGAAACACTGATGTAAACAAACTGGTTATGAAATAGTGCGCCACTGAAACAAACGTGTGTGTGTGTGTGTGTGTGTGTGTGTGTAAACAAACATGTTATGAAATAGCACACACACCCACTCACTCACTCATCTCATAAGCTGCTTTGAAAGCTAAATGGTTCTAGAATCAATAGAGAACCCGATCAAACCCATAAAGAACCTACAATAACACATTTCCCACCTACAGTTCAGCTCACACACAACAGGAACCTGAGGATGTTCTATGTTTTAATACCTGTAGTAAAGGAACTTGGGAGAGGATGTTCTGTAGTGTTCTAATACCTGTACCAGTACCATTTCTGGTACCAGTGTTCTATGTTCTAATACCTGTAGTAAAGGAACTTGGAGAGGATGTTCTGTAGTGTTCTATAGTGTTCTAATACCCGTAGTAAAGGAAGTTGGAGAGGATGTTCTATAGTGTTCTAATACCTGTAGTAAAGGAACTTGGAGAGGATGTTCTGTAGTGTTCTATAGTGTTCTAATACCTGTAGTAAAGGAACTTGGAGAGGATGTTCTATAGTGTTCTGTAGTGTTCTAATACCTGTAGTAAAGGAACTTGGAGAGGATGGCCTTCTGGTAACAGTGTTCTATAGTGTTCTAATACCTGTAGTAAAGGAACTTGGAGAGGATGTTCTCTAGTGTTCTAATACCTGTAGTAAAGGAACTTGGAAAGGATGTTCTCTAGTGTTCTAATACCTGTAGTAAAGGAACTTGGAGAGGATGGCCTTCTGGTACCAGTGTTCTATAGTGTTCTAATACCTGTAGTAAAGGAACTTGGAGAGGATGTTCTATAGTGTTCTATAGTGTTCTAATACCTGTAGTAAAGGAACTTGGAAAGGATGTCCTCTAGTGTTCTAATACCTGTAGTAAAGGAACTTGGAAAGGATGTTCTCTAGTGTTCTAATACCTGTAGTAAAGGAACTTGGAGAGGATGTTCTATAGTGTTCTATAGTGTTCTAATACCTGTAGTAAAGGAACTTGGAGAGGATGTTCTCTACTGTTCTAATACCTGTAGTAAAGGAACTTGGAGAGGATGTTCTATAGTGTTCTATAATGTTCTAATACCTGCAGTAAAGGAACTTGGAGAGGATGTTCTCTAGTGTTCTAATACCTGTAGTAAAGGAACTTGGAGAGGATGTTCTCTAGTGTTCTAATACCTGTAGTAAAGGAACTTGGAAAGGATGTTCTATAGTGTTCTATAGTGTTCTAATACCTGTAGTAAAGGAACTTGGAGAGGATGTTCTCTAGTGTTCTATAGTGTTCTAATACCTGTAGTAAAGGAACTTGGAGAGGATGTTCTCTAGTGTTCTAATACCTGTAGTAAAGGAACTTGGAAAGGATGTTCTCTAGTGTTCTAATACCTGTAGTAAAGGAACTTGGAGAGGATGTTCTCTAGTGTTCTAATACCTGTAGTAAAGGAACTTGGAAAGGATGTTCTCTAGTGTTCTAATACCTGTAGTAAAGGAACTTGGAAAGGATGTTCTATAGTGTTCTATAGTGTTCTAATACCTGTAGTAAAGGAACTTGGAGAGGATGTTCTCTAGTGTTCTAATACCTGTAGTAAAGGAACTTGGAAAGGATGTTCTCTAGTGTTCTAATACCTGTAGTAAAGGAACTTGGAGAGGATGTTCTATAGTGTTCTATAGTGTTCTAATACCTGTAGTAAAGGAACTTGGAGAGGATGTTCTATAGTGTTCTATAGTGTTCTAATACCTGTAGTAAAGGAACTTGGAGAGGATGGCCTTCTGGTACCAGTGTTCTTTGCTCTTCTTCTTGCGCTGCCACTTCTGGTCAATCAGACGCTGGTAGAACTCCTTCAGCCACGTCCAGTCTCCTGTCTGCTCACACACACACACACACACACACACAATTAGGGCAAGACACGCTCACACACACACACACACTGGGAGAGGATGGTCTTCTGGTACTAATGTTCTAGTGTATTTACACCCATATTAAAGGAACTTGGGCTGCTGGATGCTTCCAACTATGAGTTCTACTAAGTACTGGTCTTCTGGAGCTGCATAGAACAGTACTTCTCTGACCAACCGTTTATGAAATGGGACAGTCTAGCCTTCAAGGGGTCGCTTAGCAACTATGAACGCTAGCTTGCAAAGTTATGTTGACATTAAGTCACGTTAAGGTTTATCATGAGAAACTCCCGTATGCCCAACGTGTCATCGAAGTTGATACAAGTTAAACACAAGTTGTTTACAACCCTGTTAAAATATTTTGCCATGAGATGACAACCAATACCTACATTTAATTATTCATTTACGTTACGTCTGTATTTTTCCATTTTACCCGCAATTAGTTTGTCTCAATCGAACATTCTATAGAGCTCCACTCTGGAATCTTTGGTCTCAGCGGCGCTAACGGATTTTGGGTTGGGAAGTACATGAAGGACACACCAATGGATCCTTTGCTGCGGGGGAAAAGAAGGGTGGGTTTGTCGCCGAATTCAAAGTATCCTCCAAAATGGGAGAGTACAAGTCACGCAACTATGACGCAACTAGTCTACGAATCTAGCCTTTGAAGTACGCTGCCCCCTGTGTGTGTGTGCGTGTGTATACCTGTGATGAGCGCATGAAGAGTTCTTGCACGTCCAGCAGAAGAATGTGTGTGTGTGTGTGTGTGTGTGTGTGTATGTATACCTGTGATGAGTGCATGAAGAGTTCTTGCACGTCCAGCTCGTCCAGCAGAAGAGTGTGTGTGTGTGTGTGTATGTGTGTGTGTGTGTGTGTGTGTGTGTGTGTCTGTATACCTGTGATGAGCGCATGAAGAGTTCGTGCACGTCCAGCTCGTCCAGCAGAAGAGTGTGTGTGTGTGTGTGTGTGTGTGTGTGTGTGTGCATACCTGTGATGAGCGCATGAAGAGTTCTTGCACGTCCAGCTCGTCCAGCAGAAGAGTTCGTCCGACCCGATGCACCGCCAGACTCACGTGACTCTTACTGTAGGGAATCTTCAACAGCTTCTTAATGTTCTACACACACACACGCACACGCACACGCACACACACACACACACGTGACTCTTACTGTAGGGAATCTTCAACAGCTTCTTAATGTTCTACACACACACGCACACACACACACTTGACTCTTACTGTAAGGAATCTTCAACAGCTTCTACACACACACACACCATCATCATCATCAATCACTTCCAAGTCCACACACACCTACTTTCACCTCCTCATAGATACTACACAAACACACACACTTTCTCTCTCTTTCTCTCTCCCACACACACACACACACACATACACTTTCTCTCTCTCCCCCCCCCCCACACACACACACACACACACACCCTACCTCAGAGTCCGACACCACATCTACCCCATCTCCAATGCAGTCAATGAAGTCATAGGCCATTCCAAAGCTGAAACACACACACACACACACACTCTCCATTAGAGACCACTTCCTCAAACTGAACATCATTCTGATCCACATGTGTGTGTGTGTGTGTGTGTGTGTGTGTGTGTGTGTGTGTTACCTAGAGAAGGGTTTAGTCTTGCTATTGCTCTCCAGTACTGAGGTCCCTGCTACCAGCTGTGTGTGTGTGTGTGTGTGTGTTACCTAGAGAAGGGTTTAGTCTTGCTATTGCTCTCCAGCACTGAGGTCCCTGCTACCAGCTGTGTGTGTGTGTGTGTGTGTGTGTGTGTGTGTGTGTGTGTGTGTGTACCTAGAGAAGGGTTTAGTCTTGCTATTGCTCTCCAGTACTGAGGTCCCTGCTGCCAGCTGAGTGTGTGTGTGTGAGTGTGTGTGTGTGTGTGTGTGTGTGTGTGTGTGTGTGTGTTACCTGGAGAAGGGTTTAGTCTTGCTGCTGCTTCCCAGTACTGAGGTTCCTGCTGCTCCCAGCTGTGTGTGTGTGTGTGTGTGTGTGTGTGTGTGTGTGTGTGTGTGTGTGAGAGAGTGTGTGTGTGTGTGTGTGTGAGTGTGTGTTTCCTGGAGAAGGGTTTAGTCTTGCTGCTGCTCCCCAGTACTGAGGTCCCTGCTGCTCCCAGCTGTGTGTGTGTGTGAGTGTGTGTGTGTGAGAGAGTGTGTGTGTGTGTGTGTGTGAGTGTGTGTTACCTGGAGAAGGGTTTAGTCTTGCTGCTGCTCCCCAGTACTGAGGTCCCTGCTCCCAGCTGAGTGTGTGTGTGAGTGTGTGTGTGTGTGTGTGTGACCTGGAGAAGGGTTTAGTCTTGCTGCTGCTTCCCAGTACTGAGGTCCCTGCTGCTCCCAGCTGTGTGTGTGTGTGTGTGTGTGTGTGTGTTACCTGGAGAAGGGTTTAGTCTTGCTGCTGCTTCCCAGTACTGAGGTCCCTGCTGCTCCCAGCTGTGTGTGTGTGTGTGTGTGTGTGTGTGTGTGTGTGTGTGAGTGAGTGAGTGATGTGTGTGTGTGTGTGTGTGTGTGTGTGTGTGTGTGTGTGTGTGTGTTACCTGGAGAAGGGTTTAGTCTTGCTGCTGCTTCCCAGTACTGAGGTTCCTGCTGCTCCCAGCTGAGTCTCTCTAAGCCAGTTTGCTGGAGGCAGTTTGAGGTCTGTTTGCTCCTGTAGTACCGCATAGGAGCAGGCAGGGGGCGCTGCAGAGTACTTCACCACAGCACGACTCTTCACCACCACTGCACCCTGACGCACAACACAACACACACACACAATAGCATGGGTTAAACACACACACACACACACACACACACACACACACACACACACACACACAATAGCATGGGTTAACACACACACACACACACACACACACACACACACACACACACACACACACACACACAATAACATGGTGGAAGTGATCAGAGATGAGACACCTACACACACAAACACACACACATTCAGTAAGGCCTTTGTGAATTCCTTTGATATCCGCCTGTGCAGAATAAACCACAGTGGCAACCACAATATTATTCTCAACACCGTACCACATCAGGCATGGCTTGCTGTAGTGTGTGTGTGTGTGTGTGTGTGTGTGTGTGTGTGTGTGTGAGAGAGAGAGAGAGATGTATGCTTCACAATTTGAACACCATCTGTGCGGATTAGTGATAGCCTACAACTCTGATAAGCAATTCTGATTGAACCCTGTGGGTGACGTTACACACAGGAGACACAGGAGAAGGGAATGACATGTCAAAACACACACACACACACACACACACACACACGAACAAAGAACGTTTAACTTTACTCACAGGGACTAACCCTTCAGAATTCACACTCACACACACACTGTGGAACACAAAGCATGTCAGTCACTAAAAGATGATTCTTTCTTCAACACGAACACACACAAACACACACTCAATCTCTCTCTCTCAAACACACACACAGACTCACACCTGAATTGAATCCAGCTGATGCCTCTGTGACTGTCCATAAGCTTTAATACCATAAGCTTCGTAAGGAACGTGAATTAACGTTAACGTTAGTCACGTTCAAGTTGATCTGTCCGCTCAACATCAAGTCGTCGCTAAATTAACGGTAACGTTAACGTTACCTGTTTACAATCACACACACTTTCTCTCTCTCTCAAACACACATATACACAGACTCACACCTGAATTCAACTTGACGGTAACGTTACCTGTTTACAATCTTCCGCTGCGTCGGTCATATCTCCGCTCTCCGGTCTTGCTGCCCCGGGAGGTTCCGAGCTATTTTCGGTGGAGCTCATTCTGAGTGTCCGGGTCCCATTTAGCCTCCTGATTCACTGGTCCAGAACTTTCTCTCTCCCTCGGACTCTTCACGCTTGTCCGGGGCACACCGCATTAGCCTGTTAGCATCGCACTGCTAACTTCTCAAGTTGCACTTTAATCCACTCAAGTCCACGCTAATCAACAACGGCCAACTTTATTCAGGGTTCGCATGAAACACTAGGGACAATCGGGTTAAGAGGTCACCTTTTTGGAGAACCGCTTGACTATCCTGACATATGTGCTTCTACAGATACTTGCTATTCACCGCAATGATCCACAGTATCTTTATCATGCAGCTAAACCAAAGATCTAACCCAAACGTCGTGTGGATCAAAACTTCCGGCGTGCAGAGGAACTCTTCTTCTTTGACGTCTTACTGCCTACTGCGATCCTTGCTGTTGCAGTACTATGCTGCCACCTGCTGGCTAAATCTAAAACTACCGTGGGATAACCTCAAAATAAGAGATCAGCGGAGGATAGTGTATGACCAAATTCTTACAAGGGGGGAAAAGAGAGAAATAATCTGGTACTAGCACCGAGGACCAAGTAGCCAATGGTTTTTAATAAATCAAAACTGTATGTGTGTGTGTTTGTGATGTGCCTAATTCAGTACATTTGTGATTGACAACACGGGGGGGATTATTCCAGAGTCAGGGAGCAACAGAGAAAAATCTGTCTTTTGATTTAACAGTGTAAGTTGCAGAGTTTTTATTGAAGTGTTTATTTGTTCAGAAGTATATTATTGATATGGCTGCGTTAACAAGTCATATAGATCCATTTATGTTGCAAAACAGGCTATTAATAGCCTATGCTGTCTTCTGTCATCTCATTAGCATAGCATGTTCTTCATTTTCAATGGCTAGTGATGTCTACACGTCCACTACCTGATCTTACCAGCTGGAAAATATTTGGAGAGCACAGACACGGTCTTGTTACAGTATCGTTAGATTCCTTGGGCCCAGATCTTTCGATCGAGCTATCAGCCGTAATTTTTGGACCACGAGAAATATCCGAAATCGGCAATTGAAACTTAGACCTTCCAGTGGGAAGAAAAGTCCAAAACACTAAGGATTTTAAAATGTAAAATAATCGTAAACCTTTTATCCTGCCATAATCTGATGGTTCTGAACACGACAAGCATTGTTTCATTATTTTCAGATATGGCCGTCTGAAAAATAATATCTACATCTAATATCTACATCTACATATTTTTTTAACGCACTTCCCGGTGTCTGATGAAGAAGCTCTTGAGCTAAGGAATCCATCGATATCTGTGTACGACATTCCAGTTCAGAGATACAAAATGTAAACAAATAAAAATATTATAAAATCGCATTTTCTTTTTATTTTTGAGAGCAGCTAGGGGCCAGTATAAAACTGGATTCCCATCCAAAAACCCTGAGTTGGGCTCCAAACCTGAGTCCTGTGTCCCACACTCATGACTAACTGGGAGGGTGTTGCACCGGCCCCCACTGACTCTGAGGCCGACACTGAGGCTTATTTTGTGTAAATTTGAAGTATCCTAATAGGTATCCAGGTGGAATCCAGTAAAAAATGCCAAACTTTAGATAGGTCAGACCATCTGTGACGGCGTGTGCGTTAATGGCTGGTGAGGCCCTAACTGGATATGAACTCTGGTCAAAGAGTCGATGCAACTGTCCATCCTTTAAAGATGTAATTTTGTGGACAGGGCGGTTTCAAGGTATTTGGGGGTCCCAGGCAAACAGGGTCAGGGGCCCTACCCTTGTTGTAGCAGTAAAGCCTATAGCCTGCATAGCTTCACAGAAGAAGAAAGACACTTACAGGAGTGAGGCAGAAATGCTCCCCTTCTAGGCAGAGGTCTATCCTGTTTTAAGATATTTCCTGTCCTTATTGAACATTTTGACTGGGTCTACTGGCTGCACCATGCGTTCTAGTTTAATTTGATACCTATTTCGTCAATAGAGCTTAAAAATTGAGGATATGGCAGCCTTTGACAATGAATGGGTTTCCGTTGCATATCTGATTTATAGCGCATCTCACAACAATAACGCATTACATGCATTGAATGCGGGACAGGATCTGTTTCTGACATGAAAAATTATAATTACCAAAAAACAAGATGTCCTGCTAAATATGGGGCAGTTGACAACCTTAGCTATATTATTTTTCTCATGATGTCATGGATCTGCCTGCTGCTCATGCTCAGTATCACTCTACGTCTTACAATGCTTTCAGGAGGTGTGTGTGTGTGTGTGTGTGTATGTGTGTGTGTTTGAGTTACTGCAGGTAGAAAGTGCAGTGTGTGTGTGTGTGTGTTTTGAGTTAGTGCTTTCAGGAGGTACCTCATGATTCAGGAGCAACTGCTAGTAAACCAGTGGACAGCTGCATAACTTCCGTCATAGACTACCAGTGTGTTCCAATCCACGCACTTCGCGAGCAGTGTTGGGAGTTATGAGATACAAAAGTAACTAATTACTTGTTGTGACCTAACTTGAACTTCTTAAGAAGATGACAGAGTCACTTATTTAGTTTCTAACACTCGGAACATGCTGGTGCATTTTTATAACTTCAGGTTGACCCCCGATAAGGTACACGTTGCCTAGGTAACCACGCACGCGCCTCTAGTGCGCCTTCTCACACTCAGCAGGCACACGCAACGTTCATGCATATGGGGAGAGCCACAAATAATTCCTCAGTTACAACATTACTGTAATGCATTGGTTTTTGTGGTAACTTGGTAATGTAAGGCATTACAGAAACAAAATTGGTCATATTTTACTCTGTACAATTTTGAGTAACTCAAGTTACAATTCATTTTTAACTTGGAATGAAGTGGTGTTTTTTCCTTCATACAAATTTGCCAAAAACCACTGAAAGGTCAGCAAGGGTAAACTATCTGCTGTTCTATTAATATAGAACTTAACTGTCTCCACATGTCATTCTCAACACTCATAACAAACGAGTGAAGGTCATAGGCTATCGTGGGCCCGAAGGGCTTAAATGTAATGCAACAGTAATGTAACGCCTTACATTTTCAAAACACTAATGTTGTAATGTAAGGGATTACTTTAAAATGTCAGTAACAAGTAATAAATAACGCATTACAGTTTTGTAGTAACTTGCCCAACACTGTTCGCGAGTGCACTCCTGTAGAGTGCACTATGAGCACTGCACACTTGCTGGGAAAGTGCATGAGTTTCGGCAGATAAGGGCTGTCCCAAATGGAGCACTTCGTTATGATCGCACTTACCGGACGTTATGATTGCGACATTATTAACAGTGTTGTGTTGAAGGTTACCATTTCCACAAGCTTTGTAGCATAACTTAGCCCAAACTAGCTATTATTGCTAAACTTGTTGTTAGCGATAGGTAGCTTAGCATACGAACGGTAAATACTGGCTAGATAAATTTTGAAAAGTTGCCGGTTGACATACCTTTTCCGTTACATTGCCAAGATGGCGTCGATAAAGTGTGAGAAGTGTCCATCGTTCCACACTTCTAATTCTGGGAGTTGGAGCCAGAAGCAAATGCTATTCAACCTGTATGGTTACTATGGTGATGAAATGGATGCCCTACGGTTGATGGCTTGAGGCAGTGCATTGGAGAATCACTGAAACTTGTGGGACAAACTCGCCTCTCCCATGACTGCGATAATGATGTCAAAAAGGATGTCAACAAAGTGTGGGCAGAGGTACAGAATATTCCTTTGGCTTGTTAATACAGGAAAAGCCCAACTCCACCTCGACCTACCCACCCGATTTTCCAAAACTCAAAGACTCCTGATCCTCCCCAGACCCGGAAAGTTCCAACTCCTCCACCGAAGGATGAATCGGGTGGTCAGGAGGAGGAGGATGAGAAAGATGTCCCCCCCCAGGTAGATTGAACCTGTTGGAAATGGAAGGAAGGGGTTTCTTCACTGACACACACACACACACACACACACACACACACACACACACACTGATGAGGAAGATGAGAAAGATGCCCCTGAGGAGATTCAACCTGTTGGAAACGGAAGGATTCTTCACTGCCCCACAAACACACACACACACACACACACACACACACACATCTGATGAGGAGGATGAGAAAGATGCCCCCTGAGGAGATTCAACCTGTTGGAAACGGAAGGAAGGGGATTCTTCACTGCCCCCATCATCTGATGAGGAGGATGAGGAACTACTGGATGAGGCATCCCCTCCCAAGAAATTTGTACTAATAAGACACTTGGGTACTAGAAAAAAATGTTAGAATGGATCCTAATTAATCAAGAAAAGGGTGCCGCACACTTAACGTCCATAGAAATATTTAATTATTAAAAAGTCACAATGACGTTTCGGCACAGGGCCTTCATCAGATCAAGTTTGATTTTACAGAAAAACGCCTGAAATAGGTTAACAATTACATCCATTTGCAATCACATTTGAAAACAATTAGGCTGGCCAGCTGATCTCCAGCCGAAGACGACACCCCACCATGACTGTGGACGTCATCGGGTGGATACTGCTCCGGTCTCGGCCTATGTTATATTAGGAAATAAAGAACAGTCATCAATCATAGGATTTTACAGCACAAATCAGATTCCATAAAACATATAAAAAGGTTTTTACATTAATTATGTTGTCCATGTAGATCATAATACACAATATATCATTTGTATCCAAAAGTTAAAAAAAAAAAAAAAAAGTGTGTATTTAAAGGAAACATCTTAGGTCATAATCAATATTTAAGCCATTTGGAAAAAGAGTTTTAAGATGATAAATCCAAAAATGTTCTCTTCGAGCCAAAAGGGTTTCTAGGTCTCCTCCTCTGGGAGGAAGAGAGACATGTTCTGTATTTTAATGAGGATACAGAATGATTAAATTGGATAAAATGATCGGCGATAATTTAAGTTTCTACATCTAATCGTACTACGATGTAGAATGGATCCTAATGACACACATTTTTTTTTTATAGGGGACTCAAATTTGTCAGATTTTCAGCTCGCAGGCGAAGTCCCTTCCATCACATCTTGGGGCTAAAACAACACAACATGTCAGTGTGTGTTATGGATTTGCTACAAGTTGCATATGACCTGGAGTTTACCTCGCGTGCAGCAACGTCAGTGAAAGTTTTCATCCACGCTGTGCTGCGCTGATTGATGCAGTCAAATACAGATGAGTAACGCTATTGTTCCATCTCTGATACTTACTTGTAGCTGTGTGCTACGGTCCCACTTAACCATCTGAGAGAGAAACAATGGCCTACATTCTACCCTCCGCGATATTAGTGTTTGGTTATTTGACATGGCCATGAATGGGTACCATAGTGAACCCACGTGATCAGATAAGTGACAAGTGTTGATATACTGCGGACATGGTTATCCACTGCAGATATGAAGCACTTCTATCACAAGCAATGTGCAACTGCGGTCGATAGAGCAAGATCATATCAGAGTAGAGATTTTTAAATAATTATTTTGCATGTTATTGCAGGACATAAGTATTTGATCATCTATCAACCAGTAAGATATTTGGCTCTCACAAACATGTTAGTTCTTCTTTAAGAAGCCCTCCTGTTCTCCACTCATTACCTGTATTAACTGCACCTGTTTGAACTAGTTTGAACCTGTATAAAAGACACCTGTCCACACAATCAATCAGACTCCAACCTCTCCACAATTCCCAAGACCAGAGAGCTGAGTAAGGACATCAGGGATAAAATTGTAGACCTGCACAAGGCTGGGATGGGCTATAGGACAATAGCCAAGCAGCTTGGTGAGAAGGCAACAACTGTTGGTGCAATTATTAGAAAATGGAAGAAATTTAAGACAACTGTCAATCTCCCTCGGTCTGGGGCGCCATGCAAGATCTCACCTCGTGGGGCATCAGTGATCATGAGGAACGAGCCCAGAACTACATGGCAGGACCTGGTCAATGACCTGAATAGAGCTGGGACAACAGTCTCAAAGAAAACCATCAGTAGCACACTACGCCATCAAGGATTAAAATCCTGCAGTGCACGCAAGGTGCCCTTGCTCAAGCCAACGCGTGTCAAGGCCCGCCTGAAGTTTGCAAATGACCATTTGGATGATTCAGAGGAGGACTGGGAGAAGGTCATGTGGTCTGATGAAACAAAAATAGAACTGTTTGGGTTAAACTCCACTTGTCGTGTTTGGAGGAAGAAGAATGATGAGTACAACCCCAAGAACACCATCCCAACTGTGAAGCATGGCGGTGGAAACATCATTCTTTGGGGATGCTTTTCTGCAAAGGGGACAGGATGACTGCACCGTATTGAGGGAAGGATGGATGGGGCCATGTATCGTGAGATCTTGGCCAACAACCTCCTTCCCTCAGTAAGAGCATTGAAGATGGGTTGTGGCTGGGTCTTCCAGCATGACAACGACCCAAAACATACAGCCAGGGCAACTAAGGAGTGGCTCCGTAGGAAACATCTCAAGGTCCTGGAGTGGCCTAGCCAGTCTCCAGACCTGAATCCAATAGAAAACCTGTTTTTCTAATGTATCAAATACTTATTTCTTGCAATAAAATGGAAAATAATTATTTAAAAATCATACAATGTGATTTTCTGGATTTTTGTTTTACATCCCATCACTCATGGTTGTAGAGTATCTGTAGGAGCCATATTTGGGTTTTTGATTTTGATTTAGTTTTCATTTAATTTATGATTATGAAGTTTGCAAACCTGTAAGGATAAAAGAACCTGTAAAGAAAATGGTTAGTAATTTATTTAGTTTAATTTAGATACCTACCTGATTACCTGATTATGTTCCCGATCATGTGGCATGTAACCACTCCCCCTTGACCTGCCGGTGTATCTCATCATTACCTTTAATTAGTTGGTTTGGTTTGAGGTAGCGTGGATAGCGAGGCGGAAAAGTTTTCCGACCACATCACATCACATACGTTTATGCAGGTAACTTTGCAAACTGGATTACTTTGTTGGAATACTTTTGGAATTACTTTTATACTCATCATTTCATCCTTTGATTGCAACTGTACCGTGAAAGTAAACCGGAATCGTTCATTGATTAAAACACCATTCATCTGACTTTCTGCGAGTGCTTAAATGGATATGTGCGTCGGGACCCTCGCCATTCACCTAACGTGGCGATAACGTTGACAAAGAATTGCCACTTCAGTATCCATGATAGAAATTACAGACTTCTACATACTTTGCAAGTGGGAAAACCTGAAAAATCAGCAGTGTATCAAATACTTGTTCTCCCCACTGTATACAAAATATCACATTTGGAGTGCAGTCTGACTCTGAACATAGCTTTAGTGACTTGGAAGTGTGATCCACCTGCCCTAATTCATGGTCGCTGAACGGTTCCGGAGATATCGCAATATCAACAGATCTGGTCCCAAGGAACTTGAAAAAGTTTTAGGTCTCTACGGCCTTCCGGCGGGAAGATATGTCCAAAAAACGAAGGATTTTAAAGTTTAAAATAAACGTAACCTTTTATCAATCATAACTCTGGAACAAAAGGTCATAGAGACTTGGAATTTGGATCCTCCTGCCATAATTTGATGTTTCTGAACACAACAAGCATGGTTTTATGTATGTATGACCTACGTTCCGGAGATATGGCCATCTGAAAAATATCTTTTTTTTTTTTTCCTTAACACACTTCCCGGTGTCTGACGAAGACAATCTGGTATCAATAAGCTCTTGAGCTAAAGTATCCAACGATATGTGTTTCAAGTCTGTACGACATTCCAGTCCACAGATACAAAATGTAAACAAATAAAAACAAATTAAAATGTAAACAAATAAAAACAAATTAAAATTGCATTTTCTTTTTATTTACGACCAATCAGAAAGCAGCTGGGGCCATTCTAAAAGCGGATTCCCATCCAGAAAGCCTCAGATGCGCTCCAGACCTCAAAGGCACAATGACAGAATTGCTAGGTGGTTAATTTTGCCTTTTCTTAGATGGCTAATCTTGCTGCAATTGCTAACTGCTAGGGACAATTCAAAAGGCATACGATCACTTGCATCACACCACAAATACACTCAACTCATACAAACTGACTCGGTTGCACTCCAGATCTCAAAGGCAGGTTAGCCTGGTAATAGTGAGAGATATGGCCTCTATAGATGTCCTGGACACTGGCAGCTCCCCAACGCACACACACCACACAAACACACACACACACACACACACACACACCACAGACACACACACACACACACGCTTGGTCATAGTGAGTGATATGGCCTCTATAGATGTCCTTGACACTGGCAGGGACAACAGGGAAACCCTGTTTTCTGAGCTACAGTCGCTCAAAGGAAAATACCGGAGTGAATTCAAGCATAGCCCTGTTGAAAGAGCTTGCTAATGCACTAGTTACCGAGTGGAACAAATTAATTTGGTACAGCACAGACCGAACGCGAACACAGAAGCGAACAGGGACATTACACTGAATTAATGGGACCTGACTGTTGGAAACCGAAAGTAAGATTTGAGGTTACATTGCCTCAATTTAAAGTGTTTCGCGTTAGGTCTATGCTGTTCGAAATTCTTTCATTTCATGCGAAATATATTGCTGTTAGAAGGCTTGTGCAGCAGGGCTATGCTTAAACTTACTCCGGACTTATACTTTAACTCATTGGAAGACTTCTTGTCCACTGAGGACTTGAATGGTGTTCCACTCCACTGTGGTTTCAGACCCAGAGAAACTGTTTGAGTTCAAGTCTGATATTGATGGGGTGACAATCAAACTTGACTACGGTATGTCACCGCCATCGGATGCGGTCTCCACTTTATTCATCTGTTAGCTGTATGGAGCAGTCTGAGCTTGAGCCCAGGGGTGGAATATGATCCGCCTATGTGGCAAAGACCAGGAGTCCCTCCAGGCTGCAGTCAGAATCCCACACACACACACACACACAGGTATGAAGCACCTATCCACAGGTGCCAGTTGGACAGTGAAGTCTTTGTGTTGATGTTTTTTTCAACACTTCCTTGTCGCCCCAGTTCTGAGTCCCTGGAGGTGACCCAAATCATCTTTTTCACAGCTTCTCCAGATTTGTTGCTGCCCTAAACCCCAACTTTCATGCTGCCCAAACACAAACAACTTCGTATAAAAACTCAAAGATTGAACCCACATCACAAGGACTCCAGGAATGACACAAGCTGATTATTGCAGGAATTCCATGCTGGCCTCTAGGCCCACTCAGAGGATCAAACTGTGTTTGTATCTGCTCCAGCACTGCACCTTCAACAGTGTAATCAACCTCGGGGACAGCAACTCTCTCTGGCCAGTCAAGGAGCAAAGCAGGATCAGCTGGAACAACAGCAGCCACAGCGGAGCAGCTCCAGGAGCTACAGTAACCCCAAAGATATCCTGCACCGCTGCTGATGCTCTTCCCTGCTGCCGGAGACATCCTCTCACAAACAGCTGCCTGGGGCTCAAGTGCCTCTCAGTTTGCAAACCGTGGTGGTTCCACTGAGAGACAAAGTCCGTCAGATCCCTGTTCAGCCTTGGCAGATACATGTAGTGTAGAGCCCACATGTGCAGGTCATTGTCAGGGTCAGTGATGCCCTCTCTTTCCAGAAAGTGGAAGAGCTGGTGGTACACATTGCTGATTCCACGCCAGAGGTCAGCCCAGAGCCTCTCGATGCGCTGATTGTGCACGCTCCGTCCTTGGATGGCGCTGCCACGCCTTGAACCCCTGAAGGTGTCCATGAAGAGGCAAACTGCAGCGTTTTCTCCACCTCTGTCTGTTCTGACCCTGGATGGTACTCCGTATCGGGACACAGCACCAACAAAACTGTCCAAGACTGTTAGAGCCATAACAGAAATAAGAAAATATATTTAATTGGTAATGTTTATTATTTTGAATATTTGGCAGTAATGTTAATTTACTTAATTATTTACTGTCACATGACATCACTGCGCTGATGCAGTAACCTGCATGAGCGACGTAAAAGTTTATATAATTTATAATTAGTAACTGTAAAAGTCAGGAGGAGGGAGACTTGATTACAAAGAGTTACCTTATTAGCTTGTGGTTGCCATCTATGTGCCATAAAGAGTTGGGCCCCTGCACAGAATATGATCTTCTCTCTGGTCTCTGCAAAAGTGACCGGAGGGCAGATGCACCTGGGTTGGTTCTGTGCATGCTGTCCCGCACCCTCCTCCGCTGGACACGGATTCCACGCGAACACAGTGATGCTCGTACAGACTCTGGACCTACTAGATCATTGCCAGACACTATTTCCACTACGAGGTCATCAAGTTCAGCGTCGGTTAAGTTGGTATATCGCTGTGCTCTGGTCAAATTGAATTTTCTGCAATGACCGAAAGAGCAGTATTAGGGTCAATATAGTAATAGCCTTGAGTGTTTGTGTGTGTGTGTGCTTAGCAAATATGGATTGCAGTGTCTTGCCTCAGACGACGACATATGGTACGGACTGAAACATTCTGAATATCTGCCATCTGCCGTGCAGTGAAAACCACATGACTGGAGAAAGGAGAGCTGCTCCCGTGTTATGGAATAATGAGGTGGTCCTCTCTCCACTACAAATCCACAGTGTTTGAAAACCTGCATGGCCTGCACAACGTCTGCAGCCACATGGTCATCCATCAGGAGACATTGAGTGCAGTCATCTATAATTTGCCTACAGCGCGTCACAAAGTTCCTGAGAGCAATGCTTTTCTGTCTGCATCGATTTGTTGCAATCCACATAAATCCAGCAAAAGGCAGCAAAGGTGGAAACACACACACACCCAATCAACAAGATTCTCTTAATATGCCCAGCAGTTGGTCTGACTTGTATGTGATTTCAACAGGGAGGGCAGGGTATCTGCACATTTTTCAAGTACAAATTTAAAGACTTTTAAGACCTTTTCAAGACCTCTAAATGGAAAAATTAAGACCAGGGGCGCAACTACTCACTTTTTTTGGGGGGGGGTATGCAACAACAATTTTTGCGCCCCCATCGCTCAAGAAACAACAACAGTACCACTTAAATAACATAAAATAAAATTTTGAATCATAAGATGACCTTGTTATATTGAAGTTGTTATATTGTGAACACCACATCTAACACAACAACAATGAAGGCAGCACTTGTCAACTAATGAGGAATATGGGATGCATTTGTGTAGAGAAGTAGCAGGGGGTTTGGGGGTTCTCCCCCAAGAAATTTTGGAAAAATTAGTTTCCATTTCCTGCAATCTGGTGCATTTTAACAAGTTGCAAGATAGCTTCTCATAGCAATTAATCAAATGAATTATCTAATGCATTGCACATTGTTTGAATCCTCCATGAGGTCATATAGCAGCCTGGCTGAGTTGTATTCGGCAGTCGGTTGTAATATTTCTTACAACTGAACCAAAATTTATTTCATTTAAGACTTTTATGGCATTTACTGTTGAATTCTCAGTTTGATGTGATGCAAATAGTCTTTTATTCTTTTGGACCCTTTTGGATAATAATGAGGAACATGCCTCGGACAATCTTTCTTTGCAATTTGCTAAATTCCCTGATATTCATTCTAAATAGTTTAATTGAAAGTGTGTCTAAACCCTTGGAGGAAATGGGCTACAATAGCCTACCTTGTGTTTCTGAATCAGTATAGCCTAATTAGCACAGGGTATTTTTTGACCAACATATCAGTCATGGGATGCCTGTCTGAAATGACCACTTCAGCCTAAAATTGGAGGCTAAAAACAGCTGTTATTGGTATGTATAGTGGTGTTATTGCTACCTGTTGGGGTGCAGCTTATTTGATATGGCTCATCATGCATACAGAACTGTTTCCACAACAGCCTACAGTACTTCGAAATCATTAATTAATCTGTAGGATAAACCGTTTATCACAGCAACTAGTGACCACCATAGATGAGTGGCTCTTGTGGCATTCTTTCAAATGATATATATAATGAGTTATTAAATAGAAAAAAAACTGATAGATTTGGAACTCATAACGCACGCGACCACATCGCAATATTAAATGCGTTCACTGTTTTTATATCGCGAAGGGTCGGGTGGTGGGTAGAGGTAGGGGCAATTTTAAGGTTAGGCTACCTGCTGTCATTCATGCACAATAATCTTTGACATATGATCTCACATGCTTTCATCTTTGTCTTGAGCTCTTTCTCTGCCATTACGATCCCGTTGACGTTAACGTAGGCTACTGACTGAACTGAAGTTTGCCTCGACTCATCAAACAGAGTTAAAAGCCCGCCCATAATGAAAGCGGATTGGTTTACTCAGCAGATGAGCAGACACGCACACACACACCGTTCCGTCGGCACCGCTTCTCTCTCTGCCCCTCTCGCTCACTCTCTATGCGCGCATATTAAGATGCGCGATGTAGAGGTAAATGTTTCACGTGCATGATCTGGCTTGCTAGCTCTAGATTCCGGGAGATATTATTCAATTCACTGCCCCCAAAAGGTACGCTGGTCACTTTTTAAATTACGGTCAAAAATAACCGGATGGAGGTTTCATTCGTTCGGTCAAATAAATTTAATACCTTCTTCTGGAAAATTCCAGTCATTCCGAGCAATTTAAGACATTTTTAGGCCTTAAAAACCGATTATTGTATTTAAGACTTTTTAAGACTTTTTAAGGACCGCGGGGACCCTGGGAGGGAGAAGAGTTCCTTGCCTCTGAACGCATATGTGTGAAAGTGGGCGGGGTTAGCAAGGTTGATGGTCGCCCATCAAGGCCCCACTCTAACCCTAGGTCATTCAGCATAATAATCAAATGTTTTCGACTCAGTTTGTCAATTATACATTTCGTCAATTATACTACTCTTCCATTCTACATTTGAGAACAGGACTCTCTCCCTTCCTTTAAGTCCAGACTTTAAACTGTTCTCTTTGATGCCTCCTTTGGTTAGGGGTGGGGCATGTTACATAGCTTGGTCTTTTTTGGAAGGACTGCATATGCTTTTGCATCTAGCCCTGGTTTAGGTATTGACCTGCTGTGCACCACACTCTCTCTCGCCCTCCTTGTCTCATATCCACACACAGTGCATGAGGCAGGAGCTATAAATTGCTAAGCGTTGAAGCTAACTCACCTGCCTCTTCGGCCCACATTGCATACACTACAAACAACCCTGCTGAGAGCTGCTGACGTCACCCCTTCGCCAAAGGATGTGCATGTTTTAATCACTTTGTGCACCATCACCCCAAAGGAAGAATGGACAACCCCGGTGGAGGCTCATACCATCAATGGCCTTCCTCCTTCTAGAGCACAACGGATGGACCCCTATTTTTAAACAGCCGGTCTTTTCATTCTCTCTGTGCATTTAGATCAAGGACCTAGCCTGATTGCCATCAAATTTCAAAGCTCTGCAAGACTTTGTTCTGACCAATTATAACAATAACGTTTCTCAAAGCGCTTGGCTGACCCGCCTCCCAGAAATGCCTCGGTTTGCCGAAGCAAAACCAATCACAACACTCTTTCCTCGAAGGGAATTGCTTGAACAAGACAGAGAGGCGTTGGAGCTGCTCAAAGTTGATTGGTTCCCGACTAAGGGGTGGAGTTCAATATTTTTCGGTTACTCAGAAAACCTGTTTAGATTTGTACCTGGCCAGACAAACAACAGCAACGCCGACGGGGTTACGTCACTGGAAGGGCGTGCCAGGCCATTGTTACGTCCCAACTTTCCTCCCCGGCTCGTTTACCCCCCAGACTGTTGTGTGTGCGGAGAAAAGCTGGGTGCAACAGTGAATTGAGTGTGTGTGCAGCTAGTTACGTTGGCATCAGGCAGTTCCCCCTGAAAGGTTAGGCTTACCTGGCCGGCGCTGGCTCAGGCTCTAAGGCCGCTGTTTTCCTTGGAGAGTCCAAGCGGCTTTTCCTGTCCTCCCTCACTGAGGACGCGAAGTTTTGTGAAATGGTGAATTGCATTAAAAGTCGTTAGTGTGGCGTTAACATTGCACAAGGTGTGGGAAATGGTCCTGGCTCTGGCGACGTATCAAAAACAACCAAAAGAACCGGCTAGCCAAAAAGAAAACAAAGCGAGACAAATCCCGTCGCTCAGTCCAATACTCCTTGGATAATTACCGGTTGATCCCACCAGGGCACTGCTATAACGATAAGGACAAACTTGTCGACTGCCAAGAGACCGTTTCCTCTGGTCCCTACCGAGACACTCAAAACGCCATCTTCCCACCGCTTCTCAGGTGCGCTCATCATGCGTCAATTAATATTAATAGCCACACCTCCCTAAAGGACCTGCCAGTCACCAACGACATACCAAAAGACTAAACTATATCAGTATCAGTAGATGTCAGTGTGTGTAAATGTATGAATTCGTAACACTATCAAAGACCTACAGCTTATAGATAATGCAGGCGTAAAGCGGTATACAGTACTGTATATGAACATACATCTCCCGTTCCCGTATCCCTACACTGGCTTCCTTTCAAAAGCAGAATCGACTTCAAATCTATGAACCTATACAGCACTTGACGGTTTTGCTTCAGCATGACATCACAGACAAATTTAGGGCCTTATGGCCCTGGGAGACCCCTTGCCTCTCTAAATGCTGTTCTTCTTAGAAAAACAAGAAAACACAAACTAACGGAAAAATAAATTAATGGGCACCTCACCAAAGGAATTGTCTCCCTAGCAAACAATATCAATAACTTTATCTGAAGCTATTGTTGTGTATGTACATGTTCCAATACATGGCCTTTCACACGCTGTATGAATCATCCCCCAGTTCATAGGGGCCTAAATTGAAATTTATGATGACATCAACCAAGTGACACTTGTCTCCACCCTTCTGATATCAATCACTTTGGACACTGTCCCAAACTGGTCAAACAATTTCTGCAAGTTTGACGACCCGGTCACTACCTCGATTTTCCTTTCCATTTACACTGCTTTTGCCAAATTTCAGCCTAATTTATGCTTAATTAATCAGTTACTATAAATCTATATTTGTCAACTGAAGGACAGGAGTTTGTTGAGGAGTTTGTGCAGTTTCAACAGGGGGCACTACTTTGGCCATTTTAAAGTTTTAAAGACTGCACAGGAAGACTCAACATTTTTGCATTTCAAAATTGTTGAATGTGAGGTCCATGTTATAGGCTACTTCTTCCCCCGATTCAGGAAGTAGGATACAGGATTACTACAGATAATTACCCATTCGTATAACAATGTTTTTTTTTATTATTATTTATACATGTCTTTATCTAGTTAAATAAAAAAAGTATAAAAATAAATAAGAAAAAAGTTATTCTAGGTAAATATTTGGAATTTTAGTCAGTATGCTAACTGTATCTCTTGTATTTGGAGGCTACACATACCATGTACTAGGTGCTTAATGTCTTGTGCAAACCTTGGCCAAGTTTAGAATTATTGCTATTAGGCAATTGCATTTTTTATCATGAGCCCAATGTTGGAGAAAATATTAACTACTCTCACGTAATCAGTGTTAATACATCAATCATAAAGTTCAGAGCATTACTGTAGATGAACTTCGCGATGTTTTTTATTCTGAGACTTGCGCTGTATGCGTGTGAGTAGCCCAAATGCGTTCGGTAAGAGCAGTAGCTCTTACCGAGTTCTGTGCCTGTGTGCGATTGTCACGGATAATGGGTGAGAGACAGACGAAGTGTAGGGAAAAACACAAATGTTTTCTTATAGACGAACTGAAAGATGACAGGCCTACCTGTCAACTGCGTGCGTCTCTCTTACATGCAACAGCTAAGCGCAGCGCCTCAAAAACAGGGACAAATACACGCTGTCGGTTCGTAAATCTGGAGTTTGGCCATCTTATTTGTGTGTGACCAGCCTGTACGTGATAGATAGTGTACAGTAGACAAACTGTACTTTGCAAATGCGCTTGTCGATCGCCAGACACCTTCATGCCATGTATTAAATGACTGGCCAGAAAACAGTGGTACCGTTTTGAAAGTGAAACCAAAATATTTGCGCTGTGCCCGGAATTTTCAATTGCGGTGATTGAAACATTGGTTTAAATGAAGTGCATAAATAAATGCAAAGGCTCTAATGTTGAAATGATAGTAGGCTAATATTTCTAATGATAAAATAATGATAATTTCTACATTAACTGATAAAATGGCACAAGGGATGGTATGGGGGGATGGCCGTTTAAGAAGGGGGATGATTTGACATTTTTATTTAAGAAGTGGGATACCATCCCCCTCAACTCGAGTACTGGTAATGCACCACAATTGTAGTTATTATATGCTTCAGACCACTTCAATGTTCACAATGTTTTCTGAAGGTAATGGAAATAATAAAGAAAATGTGAAAAAATTACTTAACTAGATCAGGGATTTTTGGTCAGACATACCTGTCAGAACACCAACGATGATAAACTTAATCTTTTGGTAATTGTAGGCATCTAAATTTTAGGAGAAGTCACCAAGTTTCATAGTCATAGCGTAAGTCTCCCGAATAAATAAATTTAATAGGTAAGCAAAAATCCGTTTTGGACAAGACATTTCCTCATGGACTTTTGAAGCTAGTCAGTAGCTACCTTGACGGAAAAGTAAGCTGGTGCCCCCTTGTGGATTAGGTGTGGTTTTGACTGTAGTCTCTAAAAATGGTATGATAAGTGTTGCTTACACTTAAAAAAAAAAAAAAAACGACACAAATTGGAATGTTGTTAACACACATACTTATTCATATGTATGTGTATATTTGTAATATGAACAAAAACAGTGTAAAAAAAAAAGGAAAAAGAGAGAAAAACAAAACATAACACAACAACAAAAAAGGACCCAAATGAAACAATTAAATTGACTCACAAAATTAATTTTAAACTTATTAAAATGAAAATTAAATTAAATTGACAAACGTGAAGATAACTCAAAAACAAATAACATAACAGAACTCAGAACAGAACAGAACATTAAAAGCAACAAAACATACACTTCCACACTTCTACATTCTAGGCCTTCCCAAAACCTAGAGACCCTTTGAGGGATAGAGTCATCATGTCATGTCATCATCAAAAACACTGCCAGGGCGCAGGTGGAAGCGTATGGTAGCCTCCTCTCCCCTCGCTCCTGATCAAAGAACTGGAGCGAGCAGTCTGACGTGAAGCCCAGTGGCGGAATATGATCCGCCCCTGTGGCGAAGACGAGGAATTCTTCTAATGTGTGCTCTGAATCCCCCTCTGCAGAGAAAAAATAGAATTGTTATGTATTTCTTCAGGATGGATTGTTATTTTAAGGTTGCAGTTAAAGTATAATGTGTGTCAGGTCTATTTTGTTAACTCATTGACTGCCAGCCGTTTTCAGAATAGAGAGTTCCATACTGCCAGAGGTTTTGGGGAATTTTGACTGTTTTTTAAAGAGCCACAGAATATTATGTGTTACGACTACATAAACAATGAAACTACCACAAGAAAGAGCAGACTCTCTTCTTTCACCAGAAAAAAAGTTCGTTTCTACTCCTTTCCATTGCTTAGAAATCAGCAGGCGAACATAAGCTACTTTCTCCAAACACGCCTGTTTTTTACCAAAAAAGGGAGAAAATTAGCGTTTTGTTTGACAACGTTAGTGTCTTGGATGCACATATTTTTCGGTCTATTAGCACGTCAAACATCGGGAAAATGTCTTCCTTTGATAAGATCACAAAAACAACAGTAACAGGAGGCTTTTGGTAATAAAATAGACATTGTTGTAACAAGGTAAATATATGCTATTACAGGCTGTGACAGCGATAACTCAGTGATCAACATCCGGCTCGCAAATTCTTACCTGACCCGGAACTGTGAGCTAGCTGGGCACTGAAACAAGTCACAACTGCTATTTCCGTTTGCCCAAGGTTGATCTCCTTCATCTCCCACGATTGGAACACTACTCGAACTACTACGGCAGTGACACATACTCTGATCGAGTGTGAACTGCCTAAATTTCTCCGATTTACGTCTGCACTTTGCTAGCGGCATATTTAGCCATGTCATTAGCTTTCTCTACTTCTCCCTTGGCCATACCTATGAATCTATGCTCATCTCACATCCAAAGTGACACACTGCCACCCTCAGGATCAATTTGGAACAACAATTTTCGACGGAGAATTCTGATACTTACAGACAAGGTTCCCTAGGTCTTTCTGCAGCCCGCCCCATTAAAAAACGCAGTTGACGTCTAAAGACGTCATTGGCAGTGAACGGTAGTATTTCAGTTGACGTCTAAAGACGTCATTGGCAGTCAATGAGTTAATGGGCATGGAAGTCTATTGTTATTTTGCTATGTGTTGACAGATGTGTGCCAGGTCCCAGGATCAGAATGATGGTGGGGCTTGCCCAAAGTGCTTCAATTTCAGTGTTGTCCGTTACATGCGAGTGTGCTGTGCAATGTCTGCGAAGAAGTTTGTGCGTACACTGTTAAAAATGGCTGTAGGTTTTACAGTACAGTACAATAAAATTCAACAGTATGGTACCACTTAATATCATTACAGTACAGTGCTGTAGTTAATATTGCATTTTGGGTAATATTTGTGCTTACTGTAACCGAGCCTGATCAAAATTTCTTTGCTGTAACTTTATTGTAACTTTGCTGCCACCTTGCTGTATTTAAGAGCCACTGCCACCTCGTTCGCTAAAGTTTTGCCAACCGACGTTACGTCTATGTTCTATTGAAGACTGACTGGCGAAGTGACTGGTGAATGACTGCTACTTGGAACTCCGAGTTATTGCAGTTTGGTGAGTTTGGTTTTCACATACATCAAGCTTTACCACGTATTGTGCAAGTTTACGTTCTAGTTCATGCAAATCTTTTCTTAAGTAAGAAGATAAGTTTAATGGGTGCTTATGTGTTCTAGATAGCTAGTGCTAGCATGTAACCACAGCTATATAGGCGGGAGCTTACTACATATTAAATAACTACAGGGTGTTCGTTTAACTTAAACGTATCTTGTATTCTTTAAGCATTCATTTTAACGTGTATTCATTTGGAAATAGAAAATGTCGACATCTGTGTGAATGAACGATACGCTCGTCATAGGGAACGACGATTCATCTAGCTGCTACTCAGTTAGACTAGCCTCCCCAAAAGTCTGCTTGGCTTCACAGATTACCAGTGTGTGTGTGTGTGTGTGTGTGTGTGTGTGTGTGTATGAATTACATTTTAGAGGTATAAAAATATCGGTATCTGGTGTTATTTACACTTAGAATACAGTAATTACGTGGTCTAGAATAACGATTGAAAACGACGATACTCTCGTCCCCCATAGGGAACGACGATTCATCTACTCAGTTAGACTCAGACTAGCCTCCCCAAAAGTCTGCTTGGCTACACAGATTACCAGTGTGTGTGTGTATGAATTAAATTTTAGAGGTATAAAAATATCGGTATCTGGTGTTATTTACACTTAGAATACAGTAATTACGTGGTCTAGAATAACGATTGAAAACGATACTCTCGTCCCCCATAGGGAATGACGATTCAGGCTAACATTATTTTAGCACGTCAAATCTGTTCATGTTTGACCCTGTAGCTTAGTTGTCAGGCATAATTCGACGTTTTTATATCATAGTGATACATGTGATTTTGTTTGAAGTAGCCCAACATTTATTTGCTAGCTGGAAATAATTAAGGAAAGTCTTCAAGAGTTGCTAATAGGGTTTTGTCTTTTTTTTTTTTTTTTTTTACAGTGAGCGGAGCGAGGAGCCGAGGAGCACAGGCATACAAGTATGTCCATCCTAAACTGCAAGTCCTGCAGTTATTCGACCACTTTCTCACATGCATACATTAGACATGCAAGATCACACCGAAATGTTGCTAATTACTGGTATGCATGTGGTGTACCTCAGTGTGAATGTACATGTGCGATCGAAATGACTGAAATTTCTTAAAACTATAGACACCACCATGATAGGTCATAAACTCAAGTTAGAGTTCAACCCCAGGATGTTATGATGGCATGCCAGGTTGAAGGTTGCACATTTCATGGTACAGATTTTCCAAGTCTGTGTACACACTTGAGGTGGCATATTGGAGATGGTAAAGAGGTGAATTGTCCCTACACAGGGTGCACCAAATACTTTAGCGTTAAGTCAAGCTTTTCCTCTCACTTGAGTAGATACCATAAATTACCTCATTGTGAAACAGAAAGTCACATTACTCCTGCTAGCCAACAACAGGAGCTGTTCAGCTCATCTGATGATATTGTCATTGACATGCATATAGACACAGTACATGTTGAGGATGATATGGTGCCTGATCAAACAGAGTTTCTGCGCAATTTGGCTCTTTTCTATCTAAAAATGCAAGCTAAATTGCTCATTCCAGCAAGCACTATCCAGACTATTATAGAGGAATATCAAGAGGTTCACAGTTCTGGTATGAGATGTCTAATGTCAAAACTTAAGGAAAAACTATTCAAGTTGAACCTGCCTGACAGTGAAGTAAATGAGATTGTGAACGATGTGGCTGAAACAGATCTCTTTAAAGGGTGCCATGAAGGCCCGTTGAGATCTGTCCATTCTCGTAAAACATTTTTCAAGAAAACTTTCAATTATGTTGAACCAACTCCGATCTATTTAGGTCCAGATGAGGCGGGCATTGAGCGCTCCTTTCAGTACATTCCAGTCAAGGAGACACTAAAGTCTCTTCTAAGTCAGGAGACAGTGAAAGACCAGTACCGAGAGACAAAGCTGAATCAGATGTCAGACTCTCAGAGTGAGGTTTTAAAAGACTTGATGGATGGAAAATCTATCAAAAAGAATGCTCTTTCGAAAGAATCCCCTTCATCTCTTACCATAGTGTTGTATCAGGATTCATTTGAGGTTGCCAACCCTCTCGGGTCTGGTAAAAAGAAACACAAAGTATTGGCTGTGTACTTGACCCTAGGCGAAATCTTGCCTCACAATCGTTCTTGCATAGATCCAATGCAGCTGGTGTTGCTTTGCAGGAAGGAAGATTTCCGTTACTTTGGACAAGAGACATTTTTTACCCCTCTTATATCTGATTTAAAAGACATGGAAGAATTTGGCATTGAAACTGAAATTAGTGGCAATCTGAAAGGAACATTGATGGCAATATCAGGGGACAATCTTGGATCACATTGTGTGGGGGGATTTACAGAAAATTTTAGTAAGAGTAAGAACTTCTGTCGTTACTGCCTAATAGATAGGGAGGACTTTGAGAGACAACCTGAAAATGTAGGCCCCAAAAGGACAGTGGCGAATTACACAGAAAGTGTTCTGCAACTCAGAGATGGCCCCCCTTTAGTTAATGGAATTAAATTTGATTCCATTTTCAATAGCCTGAAACATTTTCACGTGTGTGATCCAGGTCTCCCTCCTTGTTTGGGGCATGATTTGTTTGAAGGGGTTGTCTCATACGACTTGGCAATTTACATCAGGCATTTAGTGAAAGTTGAGAGACAATTTACATATGTCCAGTTGAACAGGTGCATCTCACAATTCTCTCATGCTGGAAGTGATTCAAACAACAAGCCATGTGTTGTTAAACAAGATGGTGAGAAACTTGGGGGCCATGCAGCACAGAACTGGTGTTTTTTGCGTTTGCTTCCTCTTTACATTGGAGACCGTATTAAGAATCCAGTAGACAACCAAGTGTGGCAGTTGTGTCTAAAATTGAGAGAAATTGTTGAGCTAATCTGTGCACCAAAGATTAGCCATGGCCAAATTGGTTACCTAAAGGTTCTCATTGAGGAGTACGTTCACTTGAGACACACCATGTTCCCTGACCGTTCATTAAAAGCCAAGCATCATTATTTGCTACACTATCCTGACCTCATTCTCCATTTTGGTCCTCTCATTCGTTTGTGGACCCTACGCTTTGAAAGCAAGCATTGCTATTTCAAGCGCTGTGCCAGAATGCTACACAATTTCAAAAATTTGTGCAGCTCGTTGGCAGAACGACATCAGTTGTTGCAGGCATACTTAAGCACGGGGCAGCTGTTTTCTCCAGATATTCAAGTGGTAGGTGCAGCGAACAGTTTTGAAGAGAAGCTCTACAGTCCATTGATTCAACAGGCATTTAGAAGGACATTGGTATTCAGAAGAGCACGCCTGGTCTTCAACCAGCCAAAGAGAGCACATGTCTCTCCACTGTTCAGGGAGCTCCATTGGCTGCCCCTGGCTGCTCGCATTAAATTCAAGTCACTAATGTTGGTATACAGGGTACTGGAGGGAACTGCTCCAGTCTACCTGAAAGACATCATCAAACCATATGCTAACCTCCAATCGCTCCGCTCAACCAAGGATCGCTGTTTGGAACGACCAGCACCGCGCACAGGTCAATCTAGGCTCTTTTCATGCATTGTTCCTAACTGGTGGAATAGTCTCCCCAAGACTATTAGAACAACAGGCACTCTTTTCTACTTTCAAGAGACTCTTGAAGACCCAGCTCTTTCAAGAGTATCTCTTGTCCTAATTCGTTAAATTACTTGGAATGCACTGACCAAGCACTTCTAAACTCTAGCACTTGCTCTCCTATTAGCAAATGGCACTCCCAGTAGGCATTTACTTGTATTGTGTTGCAGCTAAATTGTTATCCCTCTTTTGTAAGTCGCTTTGGATAAAAGCGTCTGCTAAATGCATAAATGTAAATGTAAATGTAGAAGAGACACAACAGAATTGTCTGCTGTAGTGTACAAGAACACAAACTACTGCAAGGGACTGATTGTGGCAGTTGCACATGATGATGATGGAATTCTGTTTGGCAAGATTGTGTTGATTTTGCTTAATCAGAGCAGAGTGTATTTGATGTTGGAGAAATATGAGTCTGTTTTGCTCATTGATGTTGGGGTTCACAGCCTGACTGTTCAGGGGGAATACATGTGTGTGGATATAGACAGTCTAGCTGATTACTATCCACTACCACTCTATCACTTAGGTGACATTCCACTGGTTGCTCTTCATCACTCTATTTGTCTGTAATTTTGCAGGTGTCAGGATGGCAACGATTCTTGATGCTGTGACCTCAGTGCTTCCAAGATTAGACGAGGAGCGGCTACAAAATCTTGTTGAGCGTCTACTTCTAGTTGTTGGTGTGGAGGAAGTCGAGGATCTTCAATATGTGAAGGAGGATGACATTAAAGACATCCTGACACCGTGTCAACTGCGCAAATTTCTCGATGTCTTTCAACAGAAAAAAAAAGGTTTGCATGTATAAAGTTCTATTGTCTGGTTTAATTGCACCATTTTGTCTTACACTGTGTTGTACTTTTCAATTGTTGTTATTTTATGTCCCCAAGCCCCGCACAATACTGCCAGCCACTCACACACACACTCATACACACACACACACACAGCACAGGCATGCACAACCTGACATTTACATGCAGACATTACATGTATAGGCTGCAGGCCAGATAGGGTGTACTATCCCCAACTGTCCTGCGACCTATTAATCTACCCCCTACCATCTATCCGCCACTCCTTAGGTATACACACACTTGCAGTCAGCTTACACAGCACTCGTTACAGCTGATACAGACATCTAACACATGCACTCATACACAGGTACACCCGTGACCTATACACATTCAGCGCACACATTTATAGACCTCATCAAACACACTGCATCACACCCACACATCCCACAAATATCTACATATGCAAAAACTTTAAATACATCCTACACTGCCACCATACAAACACCACTATCTATTCTTATTTTTTTCTCTCAAGACTTTCAAGACTCCCAAGACTCTGCTGTGCCGTCAAAGCGTGTTTCTTCTGCTGTGCCACCTACTTCTCCCTCTCCCCCACTGCCTGCATCATCGCCTCCCTCAGTCGCCTTCTGTTCACCCACTGCCGTCTCTGCATCTTCCCAATGGGTCCATGAATTTCAAGTTCCTTGGGAAAAAATGCCAATATCACTCAGAAATGCAATGTCTCGGGAACAAAGGGCAGCCCAGTCTGATCGACTCCAAATGATCAGAGTTACAGTAGATGCGGCCAGATTGCATTGCATAAACCCGACCAGAGTTCAGTGTGCTGAGATAGCTAGGGCTGTTGTAGCACAGTACCCAAAAACCTTTGGGGATGTATCTGATGAGGGAGAGGTCTTAGGATGTGGCTACACATCCCTGCTAAATCAAATTAAAACAAGAGTAGAGCATATCAACAGAAACAACACTCTTGCCAGAATTCGTAAACCAAAGAGACCAAATCCCCAAAGTATTCCCCAGAAAAACACATTTCATAAATTGGACAGTTATGGTTGTGTTGATTGGCAACCCCAAGACCTGCCTGAGGGTGAAACATCAGAAGTGAAAAGGCAAATTATGAAAAGGCAAATTATGAAAAGGCAAGTTATATAATTATGGTTATATAAAACTGAAGGACCTAAAAGGGTGGACAAGAACAGGGTCGATGAGCTTATGGAGGTAACATACATTAAACAGCGTCACTTCATCAATTCCAACCCCCTCCTCAAGTCTCAACAATATTAGAGGAATGGCCTTTTCTATCCCAAAAGAGATGGCTTTGCTCCCATTTTGAGAGACTGACAGGCATTGACATCCTCTCAAGACTGACAGAGGCCCTCCACAGTAAGGGGAGACGTGTCGTCAACTTCTTTGTCCAACAGAGGCTGAAGTGGAAAGGAGAGACTCAATCCCTGGTAACTGAGATTGAAAATGACAGGAGGACATTGGAAGATCCCAACCTACTAGCCATCTCAGCGGTCCTACTCTTAAAGCCACGTTCAGCAAGTCTCTGTATTTTTTTCCGTTTTTGTGTATGCACTGTACGACACACTGTCGTAAATCCTTTCCCACCGGACGCTTTACTGCTGTTGCTATCGATACAGTCTCATGCCTCTGCTCACGCTGGATTTACAACTAATGTTTCCAACAGACCGACAACATGTCTACTGAGGTAAGTAACACTATTCACGCTTAAAAAGTGGTAAAACAAACCAACTATTTGCTATTTGTAAGTGTATGTATTTTATCGTGTGAAAAATACACTTTAGTTGTAAAGTATACGGTGTCAGACCAGCCACTAACCTAACGTTAGCCAATGCTTTACATGAATGAAACTTTTCTACCATTTCTATGCGTAATTGTAATGCTACTTTTCAAGCGTTCAATACTTTATCTAAAAGAGATATGCTTTGACGTAGGCAAAATTGATCTGATTATAATGAGAATTGGCTTAGAAAGTGTGAAAACTAATGATACTGTGTTAGTGGGCAGATTTGAGTAACACTATGTTGAGAGAAGCAGCCTATGACAGCATGGTTTCTATTCTTCGTTTTCAAGCCTAAGGATACTCCATATTTGTGGTATAAAGCTAAAACGTTTCCAATGATATTGCAGGAATCTAATTCGACAACCTCGTCTGACTTCACCCCTCGGGCAATGGGTTCCCGAGGTGCTAGACCGAGAACCCCAAGAGTGAGAGACCTCAACCAAGAGGATCAAAGGAGGCTACAGGATCTGCACGAGAGGAGAAATGGCAGAGGTTCGCTTCCTGTGACAATTTACCCATGCAAGATCTAAATATTTTTGCCCATGCAATATCTAAATATTTGTACACTGTTTGTTTTATCTCCTTTTTACTTGAAAAATGTTACTTGTAAATAGTTATAACCACATTCTCTACCTCAAATATTTATTTTTTTCAAAAGAAGAAATGGACATTTTTGTCTATCAATGTTTATTTATTTACAAAGAATGTGCAATTATTTTGTTGTGTGAACGAGGAAAAATAAAATAAAAACATTTACAAACAGTTGCATGTGCATTTGTTATAAACAAGTGGACTAGTGTGGCATCAAATGTGAAAAGTGCAACCTCATTCGCCTTGAGGATTTGGAAGTGCTAGGTCCCCCCATGACACTTGCTGAGCAACCAGCTCCTCTGTTGATGGCGGAGGCTGAGCAGAGGACAGTAATCCAAGCCGCCTAGGGTCATCTGGTCGCATTGAAATTTTACGGGGAAGACCAGTGCCACTGATCAGCCTCTTCTGCAGAATTGTCTTCTGCAGCTCAGGGATGTAGGTGAACCTTTTCTTTTCCTTCACGGTGTACACCAGTTCTTCGATTTCTTGTTGTATTTCCTTCTGTACCTGATGAACAAGTAAATAATGTAATTAGTCAATATTATCATTACTCTTTTCTTTTTTTGAAACACTGAGGTCTTGGCATGTAAACAAACTCACATTTTATGTCCCTCCTTCTCCAGTGCTGGCAAGCGCTGATTGTGTTTATTGTAGTCGATGGCTGCCAGTAGTGTCCGTGTTTTGTAGATGAAGAGTGTGTAGGCCATTCGTTTGGAGGCATACATCATGATTTTGGAAGCCCTGGGAATGTTAGGAGATTTACATTCAGCGATGTTTACTGTTACGTGATTGAAACAATGCATGTTTCTGCCAGTCATCTGGCAATTCTGAAATGACACCCAATTACAATGCTCACCGGAAGATCAGAAACTTGGGAACCAGGTTTAGCCACCTCTTGTCCAGGACGATTGCAGCTAGGGCCTGGTGTGCGGCTGAACCTGTAATGATGATGCTGACAGTGAACACTGTGCATTCTTGCCAATTCAAACATTTTTTTACTCATTACATTTAGTCACAATACCTTGCTCTATCCAGGGCTTGTCATGTTCATCTTCTTCAAGGGGCTCATGTAGACAGTAACCAGTTGGCCAAGAATGTTCGTTGCGGACATGATGTAGCAAGCCAGCACACATCAGCTGTGCAGTGTGACAATACATGCAAAATTAATACAAATTCTACCTAAAAGCAAGCACCATAACATTGACGGCAATAAATATTTTGTAAAACATACCTTGAACTGCTCTTCTGTGTCGCAATGCTTGCTACAGTACCAGAAGTGGTTCACTATCTCTTTGGTCCAAACCAGAAGGGATGTCTGCTGCTTTACTGTGCCAGCCTGATTGAAATTAAAATCATTAGAAACATGTCTATGCTCTGCATACCTACAACCAACAATGAGTTTGATGTAACCTAAGGAGAACAGAAGAAACATGTAGAACAGTGAATCGAAATGGCCATGTACATTTACCAGTAATCTCATTCCTGTGCAAATGTTCACACCTTTACTTGTAAGCAGCCCCTGACTGTCACCCCCTCCCTTTGTCTTGTTTGAGATGTGGAGCCAGGCCCTTCACATACAACAATAGCGTAGGGGAAGGGCAAGGCAGACAGTAGCTTACACCAAGTGAATGTATTATGTCCAACACAGACTTACTGACAACATAAAAATATAATTTTACCCATTCTAGTACTACTCCAATCCCCCGGGGTTTGAGGATGACCTGAAAAGGTGGCACTCCATGACAGGCACGCAGAGACCGAATGTCTAACTTACGTGGTTGCACTTCTGTATGGGTACTAACATGTTGAGCGAGTTGAAACAAGTTGTCATTGTAGCTAATGTTTGCAGATTTGCCAACCAGATCTTCTTCTTTGGTGACTTTTGCTTGGCCAAGGACAATTCTCCAACAAGCATCAAAACATTTCTGTGGTTACATCGCTATAGGTAACGTTAGTAGCCCACACAGGATTTCTTGGAGGCTAGCTAGCTAGCTAGGTAGCTAATCGGCTATCGTTGTCGTTAGCTATTATTTGAAATTGAAACCCCATTTGAACACCAAAAATAGGAGTAAATTATAACTATTAACAACGTGTAGGATCCTAGATTCAGACATGTAGGTGAGATGTACTTACAACTGCAAAATTAGCACAGCCAGGTCGGCATCTGTTTTGCAGGATGCTTCGCTGTCTCGGAGCTCTTGTCATTCACTGAACGCCCGACCAAGGTTTACCCTGCTGCATTTCCTTGCGTGGTCTCTAGCTCTCTTCTTCGCCTTCGACTCCTCCGAAAGCGGCCTTTTCTCGTCCTTTTTTGTTCTTTTCGCTGGTTCTGCCATTTCGATGATATGAAAACGAGCAGCATTCTGCCGGCTAAAGCTATTTGGGGGTGTGTCTCGAGTCGAAATGCCGTAAAGCAGTTCGTTGTTCTCGTCACCTAACGCGCCTCACGAGACTTCCAAAGCAAGGCAGGCGCAGGGACGCGGCTGGAAACTTACAGAAACGATTCTACGGCCAGGGTGGGTAGTGAGATGAGAGAAAAATAAAATTTTCGACATAACGGGTCAGACAACTGAAAGAATGATTTTCAAAGGATTTTATGACTATAAAAATGCTACTGAAAGCCTCTTTAACATCCTTCTTCAAAGAGCCGACGGATTCTCTCTTCATTCTGGCTGATGTAAGTATTGTTGGTACAAACACATCTATCATCTAATCAAGTATTCTTCTTATCACACATCTATTCATTTTGGTTAAGTAATAGTATTTCATTACAAACTCATATTACTGATGAATTGTACTGCTCTGCTAATTCAGCAATTGCTTGAGTAACATGTTTGGTAATGTTTTATTTGATACATAAGGTTGACATGAGCCCATCATAGACATGACATGATATTTATCATCGAAATGAATGGCACTTCATTAATGTTTATGACTGTTGTCAATGGGTGTTTTTTCTTGTAATGTAAAGTTGACACTGTTTGAGGTGCATACATTACAAAAATTGAATGGCACTAATGACAGTAGCCATAAATGTTCATGATACTTGTTATGTCCTGATGACAGGCTCATATCACACTTATGTTGACACTTTCAAATGGAGTGTTACCAAAGTTTTCACTGAAAAATATTGTTTAATGTACACCACTGAAAGTGTTTTTTGTTTGTTTGTTTGTTTTACATAGGTCACTGCAACCCTGGCAGACATCGAGGGGGAAGAGAGTCTTCCAGACACACCCAGAATCATTATGCTTGGTAAGTATATTTTTCTTCTTGATTTGTATGTACAGTTAAATCCATTTAATTCCTTTGAAATACACTACATTGCCAAAAGTATTCGCTCACCTGTCTTGACTCACATATGAACTTCAGTCACATCCCACCCTTAATCCATAGGGTTTATGATGACATTGGTTCACTCTTTGCAGCAATAACAGCTTCAACTGTTTTGGGAAGACTTATCACAAGATTTAAGAGTATCTTCATGGGATTTTTTGACCATTCTTTCAGAAGCGCATTTTGGAGGTCACACACTGATGTTGGACGAGGCGACTGGCTCTCAGGATCCGCTCTAATTCATCCCAAAGTTGTTCTATTGAGTTGAGGTCAGGACCCTGTGCAGGCCAGTCAAGTTCATCCAGACCAAACTCTGTTATCCATGCCTTTATGGGCCTTGCTTTGTGCACTGGTGCACCGTCATGTTGGAACAGGAAGGGGCTATCCCCGAGCTGGGCTTGGTCCCTTAGTTCCAGTGAAAGGAACTTTGAATGCTTTAGCATTAACCAAGAGATTTTGGACAATTCCAAGCTCCCAACTTTTGGGGATGGCCACCTCCTGTTCCAACATGACTGTGCACCAGTGCACAAAGCAAGGTCCATAAAGGCAAGGATGACAGAATTTGGTGTGGATGAACTTGACTGGCCTGCACAGAGTGCTGACCTTAACCCAATAGAACAGTGGTCCCCAACCCTCGGGCCGCGGCCCAGTACCGGGCCTCAGGAATTTCCTAACCGGGCCGTGACGAGGGGGAAAAAAAAAAAGATTTTCCTAACCGGGCTGTGACAAAAAAAAAAAAAAAAAAAAAAAAAATAGCCTAATAATATGCAAACTCAATGTACTTCGTATAGCCTACTGTTTTTAGATAGTAAGCATGCATGTTTGCATTTGGCAACGTCTTTTTCGGATGTCTGATTGTCCTGCCTTCAACACATTTGTTGGTTGCGTTGATCAACCCTCTCTGCCTCAGCGCAGCCTCTGGTCACTTCACTTGAGCAGTCCTTGGCGAACGTTAGTGTCAAGGTTAGCAAAACTGCTAACTGAATGAGCAAAAAACTAACGTCTCTAGAGAATTTTTTGGAAGGGCAAGGGGGGAAAGATCCATTGATGATGTTAGTAAGCCAGATAATGCAAAGAAAAAATCGAAAATATAACAAGTCCTATAAAATATGTATTCATAGACTCGCATGCACCATGTCCTTTATGTGTGGTACGTATGTGGCGACGGTCTTTAAATTGGCAGATAAAGTTGCTGGATTTAAAGCAAACTTGATTTGTGGGGAAGACGAGTGGACAGGGGGGTATTTAATATGTTAGTGGGGATTTTAGGAGTGGCTGAGGCAGGGCCCCCTTTCTGGCAGCTGGTGCGCGATCATCTAGTTTCAAATGAGTTTGAATATTACTTCCCATCCTCCAAAGATCCACGCAAACGAATGAGAGGGTCCGCAACCCACTCGAATTTCGAGTCACTTGTCTAGATCAATTGATCGAAATAACAAAAGACGGTGGTCTTAAAAGTAAATTTGAGCAAACCTTTTGGGACAAAACCAAAGGGGAATATCCCGAGATAACCGCGGAAGCGCTAAAAACGTTGCTGCCATTTCTCACCACATACCTACGTTTTCGGCAAAATTGCACAATCGACAGGACGTTTCGCACGCACTAACAGTGTCAATATCTTCCATCACCCTGAGATGGAGACGCCTTGTTGCGGAGAAACAAGCATAGGGCTCTCACTGATTATGTGGCTTCATTAGTAATGCACTTTTAGTTCACTTGTCTACATACTGTATTTTGTTGAGCATGTTTAGGTGTCCTTGATATATAGCTTCAGAACATTCAGTTCAATAGTTCAGTACATTCATGTTTAGTTGTTCAAATTGAACTTCCTCAAGCTTACTGTTAAGTACTGTTCAATGTTCATGAATAACTGGAGTTAGTTATTTTCAACAACATGTGAATTGAACATTACATATATGTGAATTGAACATTACAATTGACCCCCCCGGGAAAAATTTGGGAAGCAAACCGGTCCATGGTGCAAAAAAGGTTGGAGACCCCTGCAATAGAACACCTTTGGGATGAATTTGAATGGCTCCTGAGAGCCAGTCGCCTCATTCAACATCAGGGTGTGACCTCAAAAATTTGCTTCTGAAATAATGGTCAAAAAATCCCATAAACTTCTAAACCTTGTGGAAAGTGTTCTCAGAAGATTTGAAGCTGTTATAGCTGCAAAGAGTGGACCGACGTCATAATAAACTCTATGGATTAAGGATGGGATATGACTGAAGTTCATATATGAGTCAAGACAGGTGAGCGAATACTTCTGGCAATATAGTGTACATTAGAAAACTATGGATAGTCCATGGAATGGAGGAAGTTGGGTCCTATGGGAACAGAAGATGCCTTTTTATCCTTAAGGGAATCAGGTTAAACAGTACAAACTATACTAAAAGTAACATTTTGGAGCAGCACAGATGTACTATTAGCTAGATTTTAATTAAGGTGCACAAAAGGATGCTGCAGAAGCGCGGTGGATCTATTCTTTAGTACAAACTATACATCATGGTCAAAATTGGACAGCAGTAACCACTGAAACATTTTAAGGCTACATAAAAAGCCATAACAACAAAACAAAACATTTCGTCCTTTCTTCTTATTCAGGACATCAGTTTTCTCACACTGCTGTGATTTGATCTTGGTCCATTCATTTTGCAGTCTCTCCCAGTTTGGCAACTAGAGTTAGTTTCTTGAGTTTCCGGAGTGAATCAACCCGTTAAACCTTCCAGTCAAATGTTTTCCGTTGTTGGTAACATTATGGCTGCCCCTCTACAGCTCCCAGTTCGCAAATTCAGTCTACTGTATGTTGTACTTGCTGTCGTTCTGATACCTATCAACAGCACTCTGCAACCTCAAACAACAGGGATATGGACTGACTGACTCCAGATTTTTCCTTTAGGAAGAAGATGTGTGTTAATCGTGAGATTTCATTAAGAATAAAGTACTGTACATTGTCTTTTTCAGGACACTCGCTCATAACCGCAAAAAGATGGATGGTATCCATTGAAGGAAGAGTTGAAGTTACACTGGATGCATCAGACACTTTCGCAGCTGCCCTTGCTTCTCTGTTCGCGTGTTACTATGTACTCAACATCGAGTACCAGGAGTCAGCTGCATGCACACTGGAGCTTGTTCAGAGGTAAGTTATATTCTAATCATGTGTGTGAAGATTCTCATTCATTCAGGGCAGTTGCCAAGTGTTCAGTTAGTCAAGGCCACTGGATTTTTTGGAGGTTGAAAACGTTTCATCTTTCATCCAAAAGGCTTCTTCAGTTCTGGTTTGGATATCTCCACACCAGAACTGAAGAAACCTTTTTTGATGAAATTTAAACATCTCAAAACTCCAAAAAGAAGTCCAGTTGCTTTAACTAACTGAACACTTGAGCATTTTAATCAGTTGTCAAATTATAGATGGGAAGTTCAAATATAATCTAACATTTCTAACAATCTAGGTTTCTGGTGAGAATTAACCCTGATGAGGGCAAGAAATGCTCTTCGCGACAAGGTGTCAGCAAGAAGACTGGGAGAATGGTTCAGAGAAAAGCACCCGCCATGAACTGCCATGTGACTAACTTCATCTGCACCCTGCTAGACTTTGAGTGGCAGACGTCCAATTGAACAGTAATGTGTGTGTGTGTGTGTGTGTGTGTGTGTGAGAGTGAAAGAGTGAGCGATCATGAATGTGTGTGTGTGTGTGTGTGTGGGGGGGGGGCAGAGCCATAGAGTGTTCTCTACCTCTACTATTTCTGTTAGAGTGTAAATACTACATTGTTCACACTGTGTGTCTGTGTGTAAGAAAGGGAGGGAGAAAAAGTGAGTGAGCGTGTGTGTGTGTGTGTTTGAGAGTGAGCGACCATGAGTGTAATGTGTGTGTGTGTGTGTGTGGGGGGAGGGGGGTCAGAGCCATAGAGGGATTGTGTTCTCTACCTCTGCTATTCTCTAACTCTGCTGTAAGAGTTCAAAAGCTACTTTGTTCACACTGTGTGTCTGTGTGTGAGAAAGGGAGGAAGAAAGAGTGAGTGAGCGTGAGTGAGCGTGTGTGTGTGTGTGTGTGTGTGGCAGCCATAGAGGGATTGTGTTCTCTACCTCTGGTTTGTTGGAATAGTTTACAGTTTTAGATTAAAGTTTAAATACTACTTCTGTTAGAGTTTAAATACTACATGTGTGTCTGTGTGTGAGAAAGGGAGGGAGAAAGAGTGAGTGAGCGTGTGGGAGCATGAGAGTGTGTGTGTGTGTGTGTGTGTGTCTGTGTGTGTGTGGCAGCCAGAGCCATAAAGGGATTGTGTTCTCTACCTCTTGTGACAGCAGTGATGTTTTTTTTAATAACATGTTAAATGCATTAAATGCAAATGGATTGTGTTCTCTACCTCGTGTGACAGCAGTGATGTTTTTTTAATTACATGTTAAATGCAATAATATGAGTTGCAATAATATGAGCTGCTGAAGAATTAATAAATATATTTTATGTAAGATTGTGATGTGTTTCTTGATTCATGCATGTTGTAATAACTTAAATACTTAAGTCTAAATAAAAAAATAATGATATAATAAATAAATGAATGAAATAAATATTAAATGCAACTGAGGAATAGGTCAAATTTGAAAATAAAATAAAAACAGTAAAGTACTGTATTGTCTTATAATTACTGTACACTACTGTAAACTACATTACAGTACTGTATTGCTCATTTAATATACAGTAAAGTTCTGGCAACCATGCTGCCTGTACTGTACTGTAATTTTACAGGAATTTTTTTAACAGTGTATTCAGGAGTGAACCTACCCTCGATAGATGCCAGCCACAGCTCAAATTGGAAAACTGTGGTCTCTTCAGCCTCACGTAGGTTGGAGCCCTCCTCGCTCCAGAGAGGCTAACTGTGCTCTCTTCAGCCTCACAGAGGTTAGAGCTCCTCACTCCAGAGAGGTTTGAATAGGTTCTTCACCTCCGTCCTTTTTACGTGGTCGCCAGGGGTTCCGTAGGTCCTTCCAACCACTGCAGCATGAGACTGTAAGAAATCTGTTTGACATTTGGGACAAGACTTTTAACCAAGACAACAACCTATACGGCCATACACTAGTGAAAGTTAAGGTGATTTAAAGACTTTTAACCAAGACAGCAACCTATACGGCCATACACTAGTGAAAGTTAAGGTGATTTAAAGACTTTTAACCAAGACAGCAACCTATACGGCCATACACTAGTGAAAGTTAAGGTGATTTAAAGACTTTTAACCAAGACAGCAACCTATACGGCCATACACTAGTGAAAGTTAAGGTGATTTAAAGACTTTTAACCAAGACAGCAACCTATACGGCCATACACTAGTGAAAGTTAAGGTGATTTAAAGACTTTTAACCAAGACAGCAACCTATACGGCCATACACTAGTGAAAGTTAAGGTGATTTAAAGACTTTTAACCAAGACAACAACCTATACGGCCATACACTAGTGAAAGTTAAGGTGATTTAAACAGCAACTCACAATCCTCATTTCCTAAAAGGAGTAATCACTTGTCCAAAATTTCAAGATAAAGCCACAATCTATTAGCCTGGGAGTTCCCATGCTCCTTTGCGCTTATTTCATTTCACTCTGCAGAGCAGCATGGTGACCATGGCCGATTTTCTCGCCTGCTTTCGGTATCCAATCGCAGAACAAAAAGGGATTTGTACAGCCTCGATTGCATTTTACGTCACGTGGTGGCTCTGGTATTGGCTCCGAGGTATGTACAGACGGTCTGATAGACATTCGTAGCTGCGCCCAATAAACGGCTATGGACAATTGTAAACGATGCTTCCGCTACGAGAAATGCAATAGGTAGGTCCCCAGACTAAATATCATTTGTGATTTTAGTTTGGCATTCGCCAGGCTAACGATCTATGCTACTGACCACACAACTGCGCATCTGCTATAACTCTTCCCACCTATGACAGATTGAAGACCACAATTACATATAATTCAGAACTTATGCACAACATTCAAAGGCATATCAGAGGGCCATACCTTTCCATTTCATAAGAAATCTACATTTATTTGCGACTCCATGGAAAATAATGTAGCATTTACAAATGACAAACACATGTGAACATACATGTCTCACACACTCAATTTATGGGCAATTTATAAGCTGGAGGAGGAAATGGAAACAAAGTCAATCTTACCTATGGAAGGCGAAGTGGGACACCACCTGGCTGATGATCTCTGGCAGGTCAGCCAGGGAGCATGAGAAAAAGGTGGGGACACCACAGCTGGCGACCCAGTCCCCTATTCGCAGCTTCAGGTCCTCCAGGCCCTCTAGAGTTGAGCACCCCCTCAGCTTCACAAGGTGAGGAAATGAATGCAATAAACTTGAATTTTGAAACGCATTTCATTCCGAATGTTGTCATGTATTTAATGGGAAAGGACAGGCGTTTACATTTTCCCAGTGCTAAATGACTACAGAAATTCCCACAAACACATACCTCATTTAGTTTGGTGTTGTCCTCAGGGTCAACAATATTGCTGATATCCGATGTGGACATGTCCACCCTGCGCCCACACATTAGCCTGAAAAGGCCCTGGGCCATTGTGGGCCAGGGACCAGGCCGTCATCATCCCGGCCTTGAAATATTTATTTTCGGCCAGGGCCCTTTGGTCGTACCCAAAGAAGAGGTCCCCAGGCCGCCCTTCAAATATTCCCATGGTCCCCTGTACCTCAATCACCAGCAGCCTGTAGGGAAACATCACATCTTAATCATGGGTAATTTCACACTGCCTCTGTTCTCCTGCCATAGTGATTACTGCTGTCAGTCTTCTTACTAAGACCCCGTTTACACAAACACAGATAACCACAAAGACGCACATGTTTCTCTGCGGTTGCACCTCTCTGTTACACTTATCCGAAGGTGAAGACGGAGAATCTCACGAACTCCGGGCAAGGTGGAGATGTCAGAGAACCCCGTCTTCAGACATATGTGTAACTACCCATAACCGGAGCTCTAGCACCAAAGACAGTTGGAGCAAACGAGAAGCACCTACGTTCGCGCATAGTAGTTCTATTTTCACAAGGGGCACCACCTGGTTTTCAATGATGTCAGGACTTTTACCAATAAATCGTCTTTTTGGAGTTATCAGGTTTTTTTTGGCATGTATCTCTCATATTCTGTAAGTGTTTAACATGATTTCAAGACTAATGTTGTAAACTGTTACTGTTGGCATAACTATCAGATGAAGCTGCCAGGCAGTAAATAGCCTACTAAAATTTCAAGTTGTTAGCGAGCTAACGCTAGCGATCTAGCTAACGTAATGTTTTACATTTATATTTGAGATGTAATTTATTGACAGCCTGCGTGTAACATTACTGAGTTCATTTTAAGTGGACAGAGCAAACGTGAACATAGTTTACAGCAATATGTGAGGTTTGAGCAAAGTCCAAAACGACTAGCTTATAGTTAGCATATAGCTATGTTGTCATGGTAACTGCCAAACAAACCCTGTCGGTACACTATCTGTGTCCGAATGCACGATCTGTGTCTTCGTTCTGTTTGTTCAAGTAAACATAACAACAAACATAACAACGGAAACTGTTTCGAATGCACGATTAGTTTCCCCGTTGTGACAATAGCCGTTCTAAAACAAACAAAACAGACATTCTATATCAAATAAAGCAGCTAGGCAACGCGTTCTATTATTGGGTCTTTTATCAGGAGCCGTCGCCAGTGTTGCAAAGTAGTCACTCCTAGTCTATTTGTGTGCTTTACGAAAGCATTATTCCCATTAAGAGGCGTATCGTATAAGCAGTGATTCCTTTGATTGCATTTCAATTCGACGTGTATGGGACAACGCGGATTGGCTCCACCTTCCTGCAAACATGTACGCGGGAAATATAACTCGAAAGCGGACCTGGATGAGCACAGGCGCCACACGTCACACGCTACAGGCGCCAAACACGTTCCCGCCCACCTTAAATAGACTCCACTAACTTAGATGAACAGAGATGTCTCTGCGCGCATTGTGTGAAAATGTAGGCTTCGACTGCATGCTTTTCCTTAAGTTACAATTATGTAGTATCGTTTATTAGAAGTGTGCGGAGTTTGACTCATGCACTGCAATTATGAGGTGATAATGAACAATGCAGGTAGGGTTAAAATCCTTGCTCATTTTTTTGCAAGAAGAGCTACCCCGCTCTGATCTTCTGACTAACGTTACTGCAGCAAAATCACGTCCCCTGTCCCCGACATCCCCCCTTGGAATAAAGCTCTATGCTTGAATGTGTGGGTGGCCCTGAAAAGGGCCGTTTGTTGCTCACAGCAAATTTTGGAGATGGCCAATGAGATTAGCCATGTTGCCGGTGTGGTTCAGATGAACTCCGTCACTCCGTCATATAGGCATAGACCACCGGAGGTTGTTATGCCTCAGGCTGCTCATGCCCACATCACGGAGGAAGGAGCCCACGACCTTGTTTACATTCCTCCTGGTCTTGCCGATGCCACGCCGTGCACCACAACGATCTGGGCCCCAGGGAACAGAGACATGATCAACGCAAGATCACTCCTGATCTTATGGATTAGCTTCATCCCGTTGGTGTAACCCAAATCATTCCCCCCGCAATGGATGCATATGACATGCGGCGCATCCCTCAGCCCCTTCTCCGCCTCAAGCAACGGCTGACACCTCTTCATCCCCCTCCTGCCAAGCCACACGACATTGCCGGGAAGAGAGAGGTTTGGGACCCCTGCGGAGCGGGCGTAACGCTCGAGCCAGTATATCCATGAAGTCCCTACAATCCAAATTGATGGCAACTCGGTCATGATTGCAAAGTGAAATGAATGAAAGTTGTCATAGTTTTGCGTATTTATGTTTTTATTGACGGCCTGCAACACTATGATTGGCTCTCTTTAACCGTGTGTAACCGTGTGCAACCGTGTTTAACGCACATTGGTTAATGTCACGTTCCGAGCACAGTAATTGGTGCAGACTGTTGCACATTTCTTTTGTACAAGCCAGCAACTGTTCATCCTTCTCCAGTCCTGCTGCTACTCAGCTCACTAAAGAAGCCGATTGCATTAAGAGACTTTTCAGAACATTTTCTACTACATCTACAGATTAAATATTTTCTGGAAATATAATGTTACACCTTTATTGGAGTTCACACACAGCTGTCGCAGAAGATCTCCAGTCAAGGTAAGCAATTTTCTGTGAATTTCAGTAAGCATGACAGTTAAATTCAGAAAGGTTCGACCCCTCTCCTACGGTGTTTGATGTGTACATTGCATAAAAAAGTTCTCTACTACTATTCTCTCTACTATTTAAGGTTATATGGTTTATTTTGATTGCCGCTAGTTAGCCTTGCCGATTTCGTTAGCCGCTAGTTAGCGTTTCATGCGCATATAATGCGACTGTGTCTGTAGGTTTACCTATATTGTTGTTACAACTATTTAGACTAGTGCTATTAACACACATATTAATTTTATGTTATATATTCTGCGTATGTGGTAAGACATTTTTGACGGGGGGGATATGTAGGCACACAGCAAACATTAGGCGGGCAAAGTGACAGTCTGGCACCATTACCGAAGCGCAGTTATGAGAGCGCGGCTATGAGTTATTGTCATAAACTGAAGTGTTTTTGGCGTGAGAAGTTTTTCAGAGGCGATCAATGCATTTAACTGTATACAATGTGTAATAGTACTAATTTACGTATCAAAATTAAGTTTATTTCTACTCGCCGGGAATGAACAGCAATTAGGCGCGCAAATCAAGTTCTTTCTATTTTTAGCTGACATCTCCAAGAGTGCAGAAAAAAAAAGAAAAAAGACACCTGATAGACATGGCATACTTCTGTTGATGACTCCTTTAGCAGACTGTTTTGGTTTAAGTAAATAAGTATGAACCTTTAAAGAATATTGCATTTTATCATGTCATAATATAACATGAATTATAATAGATTATAGGCTAATTGTTGAGTCATTGCCACCACCTTGTGTTTTGTGTGATCTCTGGAGGTGTCAATGTATAACAGGAGTTGTAGTGCAGGGCCTAAGGTAGCTAAGTTGTTTACTTTCTCAAGCCTAGGCTATCACTTCACAACATGATTTTTTAGCTGACATTATGAACTCCAACGATCTAGCGAGACAGCGCTCCATAACTCCAACCAATGACTGTAAATATTGCATCTGAAAGTCTGTCTGACGGTAAACTAGTCTAATTCAGAAAAATAACGTGCAATATCAACGTTGACCTGTAGATGTCAGCCAAGTACAGCGAATGTCAGAGCCTTTTTCTACTTCATAGGGTTAGGGTTAGGACAACAAAAAACCTCAACGGAGGGTCATTACAGAACAAATAAATTTAAATAGATTATAATAGATGAGCCTAATACTATGAATTCTAATAGATTGTAATAGATGAGCCTAATTTCTGAAAAGCCCAGCGTTGTTTGAGTAATTGGATCTTCTATTTATTATACTTAGATATGAGAAACAATTACTGATGCTTTGATCAGCCTTTAAATGTGTAAAGTTAGAACATTGAAATCAGACTGATTAATATTACACAGGCCAGGTTCAATTAAGCAATATCACACGAGTGGGAGTGATGTTGTTGGAAGAATAACATCACTGTGTGGTGTTCATCGTATGCAGAAGCTAAGTTTTAAGACACCAAATTGTATTTTCTAGGTCCTACTGTTTAGTTTAAATTTTTTATCAGTTTCTTTCGCCCCCCAAAATAGTTCTTAGCTTGGAACTGCCCTGGCAATATGTAAAAAAAATTAGACAAATAGCAAAAGGTTTATATGTATTGGATCTTTACTGAAGATTTCAAACTCGTACAGAGAGCTATTCACTTGAACTTACTAGTCAATTAGCATGCTAAGTTCATGGACATATTCATGTGACCTGTTTCACAGTACCACCACAAATTGCTACCTAATCTGCATGTATCTCGTCCAATCAGAAATTCAGAAATAGCTCGACTGGACCTAATTGTTGTATAATGTATAATGTGAAGTTTACTGTATACATCTAACAAATACTTTCTTTTTTTCTCTTGTGTGCTTGTGTTTTTGTTTGTTACAGTGTACTACTGTATAGTCTGTTTGTATTTGTCTCTGTCTTTGTGTCTGTCTGTCTGTCTGTCTGTTTTGTTGTTTGATTTCTTGGAATTCATCTATTTTGGCAGAGATGGAGGGATTTGCTCGTCTGGCAGCAATTCGTGACTTTATAACTTCCGGTAATCATCAGCCAGGTGCTACGAAGGCAGAGAAGTCTGCTGTTGTTAGAGCAGCGACGAAGTATGTGTTACACGACAATAGGTTGTATTACTTATGGCAGGGCAGCAGGCGTCCAGAGGAAAGGGACAGGGTGCTTTTTGAATGTCATGATCATGCAGCCTCAGGGGGTCACAGTGGTGTTAGAAGGACAACCGAAAAGATTGTTGAAAGGTACTACTGGTTTTCGATAAAACAAAATGTGGAGGCATGGGTTACATCTTGTGAAAAGTGTCAAAGGCATGACACAATGAAAACAATAGTACCCACTATACATCCAATCAAGGTTGAGGGTCCCTGGCAAGTTCTAGGCGTTGATATTGTTGGGCCTCTAGCACAGACCAGCACAGGTTATACACACATCCTCACAATGACAGATTTGTTCACTAAGTGGGTGATGGCTAGGCCTTTGACTGGTTCAAAGGCACCAGAAGTGGCTTTGAAGGTCACAGAAACTCTTTTGGCACAGGGGGGGCCAGAAAGATAATTACTGACTGAGGCAGGGAGTTTGTAAATGCGGTAAGTTTTTCTTTTTTGAAACCCAAATATTTGAATATATCTGTATACCATTGCAACATGCTAGGACTGCTATCAATGATGCACAAATGATGAACATATGCTCTGTCTATTTGTGTTGTTTCTCTACAGATAAACAATGCCCTTCTGGAGGCCTTTGGGGTAGAACATGCTGTGACGTCGGCTTACCATCCTCAGTCAAACAGTCAAGATGAACGGACCAATCAGAACGTCAAGCGCCATCTTGCAAAGTACTGCAACCCAGAGGGAAATGATTGGGACAAATACCTACAGTTAGCGGTCCATTCAATCAACACCCCAAAGCAGCGGTCCACAAAGGTGAGTCCGTACTTTGCTCTCTATGGGGTGCACCCTCCCAATAGGGCTGATCCAGTCGTTAATGACTTTGAGATCAATGACAATGAGGAAGTTCTGCAAAGGAGAGCAGACTTACTTGCAGACGTCCACGATAGAGTTCAGGAGAATATTAAAATAGCGCAAGGGAAACAGAAAGGCTACTTTGAGGCAAAACAGAAGCGGAAAATGAAGCGCTTCAATATCAGGGGAGGCGAAGAGGTTTTATTAATGCAGAATAGAAGGGGAATTAAACTTGGAAGTGGGTTGAAAGTGCGTTGGACTGGCCCTTTCAGAGTAGAGTCTCTGACAAACAAAGGAATGGCAACTTTGGTTGATGTAGAGGGCCTTTCCAAGAAACGTCAGAAAGTTAACATCCGGCATCTAAAGCCTTATCTGAGGCGTCAGAATCAGGCTGAGGATGCTAGTGAGACTTCTGAAGATGCAGAAGTAACTGTTCAATGTGGTCCTACCCTAGAGGCAGACAATTTGTCTGATGATGTAGAAGTTACTGTTTTGAGCAGTAGCCCAGTGGTGGAGGATCAGACCTCAGATGTAGAAGGTGCTGGTCAGTGCAGCATCTCTAGAGTGGCAGACTTCACTTCTGATGTGGAGGAGGTTATTGATTTGTGTGACAGTCCCTCTGAGATCAACATTGGTGTTGTTCAACACGACACAATGGTACTGTTGAGTTCCAAGAAATAAACTGATAATATGATAATCTGTTATTGCATAACCTTGTGTTAATTTCTGTTATTCTTTTTTTATTTTTTTTATTTTTTTTAAAGATGCCTTCAGTAACCCTGCCAGTTTAAAGGTCCAGGTGCAAGGAAAGGTACAGTGTTTTTTTTTTTTCTTGTTTGTTTTTAAAACTACTACATTTCTTGTGTGTACTCATCTGTCTTTTACGCCTGCTTGATGCATACAGTGAAACATATTTGCTTTTGAGAAATCTATTGATTCATACTTCCTCTCCAAAGCACTTCTCATTCGAGGACAGTTTTCCAGTTTCCCGCCATGATGAGGTTTGTTCAACTAATTAAGTTTTGTTTGTGCATAGTGATAAGAGCAGTTGTAGCAGAGTTGTCTGTACTTGTTCACTGATCCACTGTGCCTGTTTGCGAAACCTCTAGGCACTACTGGCATGGTTTGCCCATACTCATCATGACATGAGGAAGCCTTTTGTTACCGTGGGTCGTTATCGTGCAACTCCTTTAGACTTGCAGAGCCTGGCCAGTCAAGATTTTGAATGGCTGACTGATGACGTAAGTATTCCAACATCCCACCATTCAGATATATTACCATTGCAAGACTGAGACCATTTGTACAGCTTCACATAACCTTATTTCAAACGGCTTTGAATACTATGGATGGGCATTGTGTCAGAATGGCAGTATGTAACCAATTCACCATGTTTGATATGTCTGCGACTTGTACGTGTTAGGGTAGTGCTCATCACAAAGCGTTTGTGTGAACTTTTGCAGATTGTAAACACGCGCATTGCTTTGCTTGTTGCACAACACAGACCACGTAATGCTGTGAGTAACTCATTCTGATGAAAACTAAACAAATGTATCCGTATTTTACGCTTTCTTTCATCTTTGACTTATCTCTTCTGTGCTTGCAGGGCAACGCGGCTTACCATGCCCTCGTCAGTGATGACTTTGTCTTATGGTGGCGAAGTAGGCAAAGAAACGATGCCTATACAGATGTTAGACATTGGAACAGTCTACGCAGAATCAGGCCAAACGATGTGGTACTGCTGCCCCGCATTGTTGGTTCATCCAGCCCTGAGTGTGGAAACCATTTCATTTTATGGGTGCTCGATGGGGCTCAGAAAATGATTCTTGTTTATGATTCCTTAGGAATGTATCCAACTGTGTCTCCGAGGGACAAGGCTGTTTTGGCTTATGGTTTGCAAAAGACTTTCCCTGATTTGACACATTGGAACATTGTTTTTCCACCTCAGTGGATACAGAGAGATGGTGTGAACTGCTGTGTTTTTGCATGCACAACAGCTGAAGCCATACTTAGGGACATCCCGATTACGAATGTGGCTTTGACCTTAAGACAGCTTGCCCACCTTAGATTGTACCATGCTGCACAAATATGCAAGTATGCTCAAAGCCTGTGATCTCCTAGTGTTGTGTTCTCCACGCTTTGGCCACAGGTAGTGCGTGTGTCGAACTGGTCTGGAGTGCCTGTATGGATCCGCAGTGAGACCCGCACAAGACCGACTGTCAGCTGGAGACTGCCCTCGCTTGTGTATGTCTTGTGTCTTGTGTGATCTGGTTGCATGTCTTATTTCAGTTTTATAATTATTTGTATAATTTTTTTCAGGGTGGCAATATGTCAGGTCATAACACACTATTTAGGCCTGTATAACTGCAGTGTTTCCACAGGCTTAACTTCACTGTAATATCAACATTGCTCGAACACAGTTGGTACTAGTGGGTCTTTCTCTACTAGTACCTTTGAAAACAAGCACACATGTTAAAAAAAAAATCCCTTCAGTGATACTTTTGTATATGCATTGCTCTGTTAACACAATCTCTTAGCTTCCCCTGTCTCAGTTGTACTTCTCAGTAACCCATCATCGATTGTGCGGGAAGACTTTGAGGGAACTGAAGCAATGTGCCACTGGATAGAGGAGGAACCAGGACAAGAAAGACGAGGAACTGCAGCAAATAAAAAGCAATAATCTAAGTGTATAAAGAGAAATTTTCCAAGCAGCTATCATAAAAGGCAATATTTCCAAGTATTTGTTTGCCCCTTGACCATGATCACGTCAAATGAGTTGTTTTTTCTGTTATTTTGTGCCTTGTGCTGTTGACAGATTTTTTTAAATAAAATAAGAAATAATCGAATATACTATTGCTCTTTATTTACATGGTAACACCGTTAAGGACTGGCATTTCAATGTTGTTCTTGCTACTTGAGCAAAGTGTAAAGATTGACACCGTGCTAGGTGATGTGTTTGGACTGAAAGTGCCTTGTTTTTTATAAATATAAAAATAGGAAAGAATTACATGGTAACACCGTAACAGACTGGCACTTTATGTTGTTCTTGCTACTTGAGCAAAGTGTAAAGATTGACACCGTGCTAAGTGATGTGTTTGGACTGAAAGTGCCGATGCAACGCCTTTAACTGATGAAGTTAGAAGCAGGTAAGTTTTTAAGAAGGGCAAAGTAGACCAACGAATTGGTTCGTGTTCACCGGCGTGGACGAGTACTGTAAAATAGTAGCAAAATTTTGCTGCTAACCTAGCAATTGCCTGTCATTTTAATGAGCTACCTTAACAGACTAACCTCTACTGTTGGCGTTGAATTACATCTTAATTCGCGAATTTGTTTTTGTATTAGTTGGTTGTTTACCACAATTCTCTCAACATTATTTTTTACTACACACTTATAAAACCAAAGAAACAGGCATAAACTGGTAATTTATGCGCCATGAGAAGCTTGAAGGTCCATGTGCGCGAGCTAAAACAGTTTCCAGTGCTGCGTTCTCGTTGCTTTGTTTACTTTAAATAACAGAACGTTGCCATAGGCTATACATTCGGGACACAGATCGTGCATTCGGACACAGATAGTGTACCGACAAACCCTCTTTGTCTAAAGCTAAAAAGCACACCTGGTTCATCCAACATTGTTTTGCAGAGGAGCGATTGAATTGTCATTTGTTGGTTTTATTAATGATCACAGACAATATTATGGCACACATACATTATATCATTTTATAATTTCCTAGGGGAAAATGTTAATGATGTGACGTAATGTGAGCCTGCTGCTAATGCAGACCGAAACACTTCACGTTTGTGGCCATCTGCTACGATGTTGCTCCCTTGAAAGATCTTTGATAAAACTGTGACGTGGTGGTTAATTGTCACCGCCTTTCTTAGCCGTTTTTGATGTTTGTGTAAATGCGATTGTTTTCTTACTCGGGGGAGGGGAATATACCCGGTTCCTTGAAGACCCGGGGAAGTGTAAACTAAGACCCCGTTTACACAAACACAGATAACCATAAAGACGCACATGTTTCTCTGCGGTTGCACCTCTCTGTTACACTTACCCGAAGGTGAAGACGGAGAATCTCACGAACTCCGGGCAAGGTGGAGATGTCGGAGAACCCCGTCTTTAGAGATTTGTGTAACTACCCATAACCGGAGCTCTAGCACCAAAGACAGTTGGAGCAAATGAGAAGCACCTACGTTAGCGCACAGTAGTTCTATTTTCACAAGGGCACCACCTGGTTTTGAATGATGTCAGGACTTTTACCAATAAATCGTCTTTTTGGAGTTATGTTTTTTTGGCATGTATCTCTCATATTCTGTAAGTGTTTAACGTTAACATGATTTCAAGACTGATGTTGTAAACTGTTACTGTTGGTATTTCTATCAGATGAAGCTGCCAGGCAGTAAATAGCCTAACTAAAATGTTAAGTTGTTAGCGAGCTAACGCTAGCGATCTAGCTAACGTAATGTTTTACATTTATATTTGAGATTTAATTTATTGACAGCCTGCGGGTAACATTACTGAGTTCATTTTAAGTGGACAGAGCAAACATAAACATAGTTTACGGCAATATGTGAGGTTTGAGCAAAGTCCAAAACGACTAGCTTATAGTTAGCATATAGCTATGTCGTCATGGTAACTGCCAAACAAACCCTCTCAAGCTAAAAAGCACACTTGGTTCACAACATGTTTTGCAGAGGAGCGATTGAATTGTCATTTGTTGGTTTCGTTAATGATCGCAGACAATATTATGGCACACATACATTATATCATTTTATAATTTCCTAAGGGAAAATGTTAATGATGTGACGTAATGTGAGACTGCTGCTAATGCAGACCGAAACACTTCACGTTTGTGGCCATCTGCTACGATGTTGCTCCCTTGAAAGATCTTTGATAAAACTGTGACGTGGTGGTTAATTGTCACCGCCTTTCTTAGCCGTTTTTGATGTTTGTGTAAATGTGATTGTTTTCTTACTCGGGGGAGGGGAATATACCCGGTTTCTTGAAGACCCGGGGAAGTGTAAACTAAGCATAAGCCTAACTCTGCAAACATCCAAGTCATCAAGGATGGCTAACTTCACCTGCACTACTTTGGGTACAGAGAATATGTTTGTAGCAGGGAGGGAGTGTGCGTTAGCTGTGTTTAAGGGGTGAGGGGGAACAGAGAATATGTTTGTAGCAGGGAGGGGGTGTGCGTTAGCTGTGTTTAAGGGGTGAGGGGGAACAGAGAATATGTTTGGAGCAGGGAGGGGTGTGCATTAGCTGTGTTTAAGGGGTGAGGGTACAGAGAATATGTTTGTAGCAGGGAGGGGTGTGCGTTAGCTGTGTTTAAGGGGTGAGGGGGAACAGAGAATATGTTTGGAGCAGGGAGGGGTGTGCATTAGCTGTGTTTAAGGGAGGGAGGGAGGGAGGGGAACAGAGAATATGTTTGGAGCAGGGAGGGGGTGTGCGTTAGCTGTGTTTAAGGGGTGGGGGGGAACAGAAAATATGTTTGTAGCGGGGGGGATGGGGGATGGGGGGGGGGGGTGCGTTAGCTGTGTATGGCCCAGTCCCATTTCTCTTCCCTAACACTAGCATTCGTTTTCGAGTTCCCTCCAAGATGAGACACCCCTCAATTGAGTAGTGAGAAGTGCAGATCTTCCCCTAATAATTGGGACAACACTTCACGTAAAAACGTCTTCACCTGTTTTGCGCGTCTGAACGGATATAAGGATCTAAACCGGCATAAACTGTTCAAAAGCCGTCATCCACAAATTATCATTGAGAAAATCACCCACATGAGAGGATCTGGTAGCCTGGCAAATGCCAAACTAAAATCACAAGTGATATTTAGTCTGGGGACCTACCTATTGCATTTCTCGTAGCGGAAGCATCGTTTACAATTGTCCATAGCCGTTTATTGGGCGCTACGAATGTCTATCATAGCGTCTGTACATACCTTGGAGCCAATACCAGAGCCACCACGTGACGTAAAATGCAATCGAGGGCCGTACAAATCCCTTTTTGTTCTGCGATTGGATACCGAAAGCAGGCGAGAAAAACGGCCATGGTCACCATGCTGCTCTGCAGAGTGAAATGAAATAAGCGTGCAAAGGAGCATGGGAACTCCCAGGCTAACACAACAGGGCAACTGGGCGATTTGAACAAGCAACTCGGTTGCCAAGGAGGCGCGACTCGTTTAAAGTTCGTTGCTACCGGCAAACATTAAAATATGCGTCTAGTAGCGACAACGTATATCGCCAGAGATTAATTTTTGTGTTACAAAACCCATGTTTTCAAATTTATCTTACCTCATTTGCCGTCTCGTTTTACAGAGTATCAAGTTATAAATCCCTAACTTCTTAGTTTATTACAGATTAATATGTTTTTAGAGTTGGCGCCGCCATGATGGATGTCCGATCCAAATTCTTTTTGAAAGCATGCCGTCACGCATGGCTTCACTCTGATTGGGATTTATGAAAAATCGCCTTGTTAAATCACCCAACTTTTGCAGAAAATAGCCTGCATTTCTATTTTTTCCCCGCCCACCAGGCGATCTGTTGCTCAGTTGCCTCTACTAATCGCCCGTTGCCTACTGACATTGATAATGAATGGGAGCGAGTCACCCAACACCAGCGATTTTATCGCCCGTGTGATCACAGGGTGAAGGTAAACTCCAGGTCGTGCAACTTTCGGCAAATCCATAACGTGCACCGACACGTTATAGCAAACGATACCCTTTTTTTAAAGGAGAGTTAATCGCAAACTTCCGTCCATCTGCATTCCACGTGTTGATGTTTGTCAGGTGACATGACAATTGTGATTCATATCCGAATCGCTGCGATGTGAACAGTTTAACCACCTGGATAGGATTTTACCGTGGAATTTAGCAGTCGTAACATAACAGATGCCATTCATCCCTGGCCTAGAACTCTAGACGTACCCCTAGCGGTAGCAAATTTGAATTTGCACGGCGGATACGTCTAGAGACCCCTGATAGAAACCCGTTGTAATCCTTCCTCTGGCGGCGGATAACCAATCACAGCGCGGTATGTGTACAGGAAATCGTAAGGCGGGCTTTGTACAATGACGACAGTCCTGCTCAAACCAGAGTCGTATGTAGAGATTCGTCTTTGGCTTTAGTTTTGGACGAATTGCACTTGTCATTTTCTTTGAAAGTGAAACAAGAAAGTGCACTGAAGTCTTTCGTTCTGAAAAAATATGTCTTTGCCGTGTTACCGTCAGGCTACGGGAAAAGTTTGATATACCAGCTGATACCACTGGCCGGAACGCTAGCCTATTACGTGGAGAGGTAGTTTGAAAGACAACGCGAACACCCGCCCCTCCATTAAGGTACAGTCTATCAGTGTCTTCAGACTATATATTCTTATGATATAGTCTGGCGTGTCAGGCTAATTCATCCCTGTGGGTGACGTATTAAACGTTTTGTGTCGTTATGTCATTTTAAAAACGTTTGGATGGAAGTGAGTGATGAATGTAAATTCTCCTTTTAAAAACCAGTATCGTTTGCTATAACATTGTGTCAGTGCGCGTTATGGATTTGTCGCAAGTTGCATATGACCTGGAATTTACCTCCCGTGTTAACATGCCCTGTTCTGTTAGTATTTAGCTGCCGTTTCACAAGCTCGGGCTATGCCGCATGAAATTTGATCATTGAGGTGGTTATCATTTTAAAACAGCCCGGCTAAGTGTTGATTCCCTTCGGATAATACCTGTTTATTTTTAAGATGTTTTTTTGGGGGCCATTTCCACCTTTATTGGACAGGACGGTGCAGAGAGACGGGAGGTGAGAGGGGGAGAGAGACGGGAGGTGAGAGGGGGAGAGAGACGGGAGGTGAGTGGGGGAGAGAGACGGGAGGTGAGTGGGGGAGAGAGACGGGAGGTGAGTGGGGGAGAGAGACAGGGACGAATCAGGAAATGACTTGAGTTGGAATCAGACCTGGTGGCCTTGCTGGTGCTGTTCAGTTATTGATTGAAGGTTAGCATGAATTGCTCTCTTTAACTTTTTTATCGGTTTGTTCAGAATTCTGCCCTTTATGCAGTGCTTGTTGATTGCAGCAGGTGCTTGTCCAGACGAACATACATTTTCCCTTTCGGGCATTTCTTCATTGGGCATTGGAATCTCCCTCCATGTCTCTGCATCTTTAGACTAATTTGCAGCCACCTCTCCTCCTTGTTCAGGTGTTCATGTACGGCTTTTGAGCCTCTCTAGAATTTATGTTATTGCCTTGGATGTCATTCTCACTTTGAGCAAGTTGTTGACTCACACAAATTTGAGGAAGGTCTCAATGTCCATGAATACATGTTTTTGGCTGGTTGGCTTCAGCTTCTTATTAAGGCTATTGAGGTAACTAAGTAATGATCCATTTCAATTTTGCAAGAATAAGTCAGAACTACGTCCCCTGCCAGTTTGTGGTGTCCGCCAAAATGTTTAGTGTCCTAAGGTCCCCCTCTGTCCCTGACAGATATATATTAAAAAGTTCCTCCAACATATATCTTTCTTTGTTTTATATTTCTTAGGGCCTGTTGATTCACAGAAAGCATTATCATGCTGGCTTCAAATAGGTCCAGCAGATGGTTTACCAAAAGCTTTGAGAAAACCAAGAGCTTTGCAAAAGAAGCAATATACTCACTCTGACTGAACGTCTTTTATGAGCCAGAGGAGTCTCAACATCTTTCACGGTCATGCCGACCATGACGCACATTCTTTGGCCTGTGGCGCTGTTGTTGTCACTTTGAAGAGAAAATTGCCAAATATAATTACAGCTGACCTGAATATATGCGTTTAGCAGAGACTTTTGTCTAAAGTGGCAATGTTCTGTTTGGCAATCGTAAGGTAGCAGCTTCGAGCCCCGCTGGCTGTACCTGATCTGGCCTCAGGTTAGGGAAAAAGAAATGCTTCACACATGGAGATTTAACTTCATTTTAAAATTAGCTCACAGTGCTATTGGGCTAGCAGTGCAACTTTCTTAAAGGAAAAATCCGGTGTGAGTCAACAAGTAGTCCTACTGTTTCATAGTGCCAAGCTTGATAGCCACCTCAATCACTGGATTTCATGCAAGGCAGACTGAGATAGCGAAACGGCAGCTAATGTTAACAGAATGGGGCATTTCAAAACGAAAGCAAATCAATAAGGTTTCGTTTTTGACATGCCTCATTGAGTTAGTGTTAGCTGCCGTTTCGCAAACTCGGTCTATGATGCACAAAATTCGATCATTGAGGTGGCTTTCAGTAGCGCATAGCAGTATAAAACAGCAGGGCTACGTGTTGATTCACTCCGGATTATACCTTTAACTCTGTCGCTCTCAATGATCTCACACATGTTCCACCTCATCCAAAATTTGCCTACTTCAGTGTGATGAGCTACCCACAGTTAGTTACCTCCTAGCTGCACTGAAAAGACGTCTTTGATTAACATGTTGAGGTGATTTTTAAAGTAGTCTAAATGTGCGCCTACGACACATGACCAACGTAAAGTCTGATCAGAATGGAATGATTTTATTAATGTAGCCGATATTTTAGCTACTGATAGTTTACAGGCCAACTGCAGAAGATTAACCTGATGAAGCACTGAGTGATGTCATAAAGATCCAAAATTCCTTGGTGACGAAGACCGTGATGTCATAAAGAGCTAGAGTTCTGTGGTGGGAAGACTGTGATGTCATAAAGGACCAGAGTTCTGTAGTGAGGAAGACAGAGACAACATAAAGAACTAGAGTTCAGAGAGGAGGTTTCAGTATTCTGAGCTTCACATGGCAGAGAGTTGATTGAGTTGAGCTCTGATCACGATAACTCCACTTGACTTTCAGCAGACGGCTGGAGACTCCACAGACAGGAGAAGAAGAAAGGTGAGAAATGAAAGTGATAGAGGAGGGAGGGGAGAAGATGGAGGGAAGGAAGGAGAGAAGTAGAAGAAGGAAAGAAAAAGAGAATGAGATGAGGAGACACAGAAGGGAGGAGGGGAGAATGAGAGGCGACAGTAAAAGAACAGTATGGGGAAGAGAGGAGAGGAGGAGGAGGGGAGAATGAGAGAGTAAAAAGAAGCATTATACACGAATCCGAAGAAACTACCGGAAGTAAGCAGGCGCCATTGTTGAGCTACCCAGATCACCAATCTGTCCATAAGAATAACGTTATAGCACACCATAAAATACCATGATTTATGAGATTCATTACTACCTGTATAATGTCAGAGTATTCCATGGTCTTTGCTGTTAGTTGTCATTGACTGTGCATTTTCAAAATGTTTTGTTTACAGTCCAACAATGGCTTCGCCACAAGATGGCAGCCTACACAAAACGCTCGTCGGATTCGTCTATAGGGGAAGAGAGGAGAGGAGAGGAGAGGAGGAGAGGAGGAGGGGGGGGGAGAGATGGAGAGTAAATAGGGGAAGAGAGGAGAGGAGGAGGAGGGAGAGGAGGAGAGTAAAAGAACAAGTGTGTGTGGGCCATGGGGGGAGCTCTGTGGGGACGTATGTATGTGAGCACAAACCGGAAGTAAAGGCCAGTCTTGCATACTTCCTCTTTAATACTGGGGCATTTGGACATACTAATAGCGGTGTAGCCGGCGGTGTGAAAGTTTATTTAACATTAGTCTCTGTGTGTGTGACACAGGTTGGGTGTTTGAATATGCATCAAGAGCAGCAGATGAGTTTATTTTTATGTCTCTAACTTATTTAACATTAGTCTCTGTGTGTGTGTGTGTGTGTGTGTGACACAGGTTGGGTGTTTGAATATGCATCAAGAGCAGCAGATGGATCCTCCAGTATCTCAGCAAACACACACTCCACTCCATCCAGCACACACACACTTACACTCGCAGCCCAACTCACACACACACTTCCCTTACTCTGCCCATGACAACCGCTCCTCTCTGCTCACCAGCATCCATGTCTTTGATGGGGTAAGAGTGTGTGTGTGTGTGTGTGCATTTATTATACCTGTGTGAATGCGTGTGTCTGTGCATCCATATGGGGTAAGAGTGTGTGTGTGTTTATTATACCTGTGTGAATGCGTGTGTCTGTGCATCCATGTCTTTGATGGTGTGTGTGTGTGTGTGCATTTATTTTACCTGTGTGAGAATGTGTTTGTGTCTTTATTTCTAACCTGTATGTGTGCATTTTTTTGATTGGATAAGAGTGAGTGAGCATTTCTTTTATCTGTGTGAGAGTGTGTGTCTGTCGTCAACACAATTCTGTGTGTGTGTGTGTGTGTGTAGGGTCATGGCCGTAAGAAGTGTGTGGATGACCATCGTCAGCATAATTCCCATTTCTGTCTCTGTACTGTGTGTGTGTGTGTGTGTGTGTGTGTGTGTAGGGTCTCGGCCGTAAGAAGTGTGTAGATGAACGTCGGCAGCATAATTCCCATTTCTGTCTCTGCCACACGGACACGCCCAGCACAGGGGGCGGAGCCTACTCTGCCTACCAAAGGGACTTCCTGTCCAAACAGGAAGTGGAGGTGACTCAGAGCCGGAGATTTCCCAGAAGCCACCGAGAGCAGAGTAACGCGGCAGCAGCCAATCACAAGCGAGACGACCCCTTCCTGTGGTTCTCTCGTCATGACGACAAACACACACACACACCACTCCACGTGCTGGCTGCCACCAACATACACTAATACACACAACCCGCTCCATGTGCTCGCAGCCATCAACACACACTAATACACACACACACACACACCGCTGCACGTGCTGGCTGCCACCAACCAACACACACTAATACACACACAGGTTACACACACACAACCCCTTCCTCTGATTCTCCCGCCATGATGTCACACACACACACACCCTTCCTCTGGTTCTCCCGCCATGACGTCACACACACACACACACCGCTACATGTGCTTGCTCCCACCAACACACACTAATACACACACTTGGCACACAAACAAGCACATGCTCACGGCCACCCACACACACCAGCACATGCTCACTGCTACTAGCAATCCTCCAGTATCACTCAACACACACACACTGTGCATAATATATTCTTCTCTAAACGTGTGTGTGTGTGTGTTACTCCTTTCTTATAGAGCAGAGTTGTATCAGTGACTGTATTTGCGTGGACAATGATGAGTTTGAATCTGTTTTTGAGTCACAGAAACTATGATGAGAAGGGTTAGGTTGTGTGCCACTGTACAGTACTGCCTACGACTCGCTATGCAGCCAAGCAGAACTTACTACTCGTTATGCAGCCAAGCAGAACTTACTACTCGTTATGCAGCCAAGCAGAACTTACTACTCGTTTTGCAGCCAAGCAGAACTTACTACTCGTTATGCAGCCAAGCAGAACTTCCGACAACTCGCTGTGTAACTAAACAGTGCTGTCTACGACTCGCTATGCAACTAAACGGTATTGCTTACAACTCGCCTAACTGTACGTTCAGACCGCCAGCGATAAATTGCCAAGAGTCGCCGAAGACTCCCTAAAAACATCGCTTGAGCACAGTAACCAAAATGGCAAATTTGCCCAAGACGTTAGCATTCAAACGTTTGATCCTGCTTCTCTATTGGCATCTCACCAGTAAATCAACATTCTGATTGGTAATCGCCCAACCGCATCATAGCTCATTACATAAAGTTAACCGAAGTTTAACTTGATTTTATCGCCCAAGTCGCCTGCCACTTTTGTCGCCGAAATCGCCCGTCCCCATACAAAGTCAATTACTTCCGTCGCCCTGAATCGGTGTCGGTCTGAACGCACAGTAAAACTGATGATTTTAAAAGAGACATTCTCTCTTTTTTAAACTTGTTGCGCAGGCATTCCAACAGTGTGTCCGAGAAACAAGGACAAAGAGAGGTGACTCTAGACCCTACCATTACTAGAGGTGTGCTATGAGGTATGTACAGTACGTACCTGCCCTGAACAGCTGCCATCCTTTAAAAAAGGAAATTTCATGATCACACTTGTCAGAACATCTGTATACATTTTGTCACTTGGATACCTAAAAGCACATCATCATTAGTATAGTTCATTAGCAGCATCATAACATTCAGATGTGGTTTAAAAAGAAACAATTGAAGTCTTCATATTGTAAATATTCATGTGTGTTTGGTGATGTTGTCAAACAGCACTTGGATAAGCAGTGATCGCAAGTGTTATTTGTCCCTATTTTTAAAGGCAGGATCTTTCCTTTGGATGGCATCATGGCAGCTTGCAGTTCTGGGGGGAAGCTGGGTAAAGTGTATTATACACTGCACATATGACATGGGTTCTATGACGTGGGTTCTTGCCTGTGTAGACAAACATTCTCTTGTGTAAGTGATAATGGCTAACACAGTCTGATTTTTGTCTGATATTCCTGCACAATCAAAGTGGTAATAAAGTGCCTAACCAGCTCAAGTTAGAAATTCTCCCAACACTAAATTGCTAACAGATCTACAGGTCAGGTACTAGAATATATGTCATAACTTAATATAGGTTATAACTTTTAACATGAGTATTAGTGAAACATTAAAGGAAAATACCGGCGTGAATTCAAGCATAACCCTGTTGAAAGAGCTTGCTAAATGCGCTAGTTAGCGAGTGGAACAAAATAATTTGGTACAGCACAGACGCAAACGCAGAAGCGAACAGGCACTTTACACTGAATCAATGGGACCTGACTGTTGGAAACCGAAAGTAAGATCTGAGGTCGCATTGACTCAATGTAAAGTGTTTCGCGTTTGCGTTAGGTCTGTGCTGTTCAAAATTCTTTCATTCCATGCAAAATATATTTCTGTTAGATGGCTCGTGCAGCAGGGACATGCATGAATTCACTCCGGTCTTTTCCTTGCTTTGAAGTAGCCGATCTAAAGTATTGTCACCTTGAGTTTGCACACTGTGATGTAGTGTGATGAATGACTCGGTGTCATGGATATAAAGGTCAAGAGGTCATAATAAAGGTCATGATGGTCTTTTTCCTCTCCTGGCTGAACCACAATCCAGTATCTCTGATCCTCCACTCTAAAGGCATGGTAATGTCTGTTGAATTCTTTTAGAAGCAACAATTGTCCAAACAGCTCCCAAACTCCTCTGAATTGAACAATTTTGCAGCTCTTGATGAAGATCAGGATGTCCTCCTCAACAGTAGCAATAATGAAGTTGTCACCCACACTTGTTGAAAGGGAACTATGCAACATTTTTCCCTCATTTTTATTTAGCAACTTAAGAGCCATTGTGATGATTCTACAACACATTTTAGGCCGATTGATGACTGTTCCGCCTCCCTCAAGCTCCTCTTGGCGTAGAAATTGAATATGCAAGACAGTTTTTGGGAGCTGTAGGGCGAGCTATCGGTAAAAATGTGAACTCAAGCCCAAAAACTATGGTGCATAACGCCCGGTCCTCGGGTCTTTTCACCAAACGCTAACTTGGTTGGTATTGAGCCATTATAATGCACACAACAAGTTGTTAACTGGTTAGCAATAGCCTGGCGAATTCCAAACTAAAATCACAAATGATATTTAGTCTGGGGACCTACCTATTGCATTTCTCGTAGCGGAAGCACCGTTTGCAATTGTCCATAGCCGTTTATTGGGCGCTACGAATGTCTATCATAGCGTCTGTACAAACCTTGGAGCCAATACCAGGGCCACCACTTGACGTAAAATGCAATCGAGGGCCGTACAAATCCCTGTTTGTTCTGCGATTGGATACCGAAACCAGGCGATAAAAACGGTCATGGTCACCATGCTGCTCTGCAGAGTGTAATGAAAGCGTGCAAAGGAGCATGGGAACTCCCAGGCTAGGTTAGCAATGCTTTTCTGAAGCTTTTGGGAAAAGGACGCCTGCAAGGAGGAGCTCTGTGGTGAAAATTTGTGAGCATAAACCTAGCGCGAACCGAAAGTAAAAATCGGTCTTGCATAGTTCCTCTTTGAGAGAGAGCTGACCACTGCTGATCACACCCTTGGGATGTCCTCAATCAAACTATTCCCACTCACACCTCCCTGTCTATCAGGTGGCAATGCTCTGAATGGGATGAGTCGCTCACTTTCTGTGTATACATACGCCTTGGTTTGGATGAGCCGCTCACTTTCTGTGTATACATACGCCTTGGTTGAAAAGATCTAATGATGCTCTGAATGGGACGAGTCGCTCACCTTCTGTGTATATGTAGCCGATGGTGGTCCGCACCGCACACGGGTCTCGAACCCGCCATCCCGCAAGCTACAAATTCCCGGCGTGGGAGTGGAACGCTCTAACCAACTGAGCTAAAAGCCCGAGCTCCTAACTCAGCGTGTTAGAAGCGCCCATGGAATTGGGTGATGAGGATTTACACACTACCACCGAGCTAGCCGCGCTAGCTGGCCTCCGTTACACTCACCCTCCAAATCCTCACTCCCATCCGGGTCACGGCACCAATGTAGCCGATGGTGGTCCGCACCGCACACGGGTCTCGAACCCGCCATCCCGCAAGCTACAAATTCCCGGCGTGGGAGTGGAACGCTCTAACCAACTGAGCTAAAGCCCGAGCTCCTAACTCAGCGTGTTAGAAGCGCCCATGGAATTGGGTGATGAGGATTTACACACTACCACCGAGCTAGCCGCGCTAGCTGGCCTCCGTTACATATACACGGCACAGATTTCTAAAATTTTAAAATACTGGTGCTTCCCCTCAAACCTCATGCACCACAATAGTTCCAAGGGGCCAAACTGAGAGATTATTAAGTGGGGATGTTCAAGAGGCCAGACTGAGATTAAGCGGGGATAATGTGTCAGAAAATGGAGCTTGGGGGTCAATGTTTCAGGGAACAGCGTTTTACAATCTGAAAGGAATTCACCAATTTGGAAGCTGACGACAGGGATGATTTCTCTCCTGATGGTGAGTGAAAAAAGAATCTCTCCTATCTCCCAACACTTCAAATAAACATCCCAATGGACTCCACTCGCTGAAATATAATGTCCAATTAGAAATGGCCAAATCCAGTCACCAGTTCTGAGCAGCAGATACCTGGAATTTGCTCTTTTTTAAACGATTTTGTATCGAATTCTGAGGGATGTTGCTGCCATCATTCCTCCCAATCTCAAAAGCATCCAACTCTGCATTTAGGCTTGTCAGTGAAACAATGAGCAGTGACTGTGATGCCTTGAGTACTTGACAGATCACCAGAGGTACAGTTCCCTCCAAGAAATTGTGCATTATAACATATAAAGTGTGTAGGTTAATAATGAGTGGGAATACCTTAAAAGCAATTTGTTTTTCACAGGAATGCATAGATGTATAACCTCAATTGAGATTTAAAATTTGACTCCAGATTTCTAATTGTGAAGTAAAATGCCACAAGCTTGTGAAGTGATTTTCTGGAGCCTAAAAGGTTTACAACTTCAGATTCAATCTCCAAAAAATTGACTTTATTGAAATATCTCCCTGTCAGTGTAGTTGGTAAGGGAAAACCATCTTTCACAGGTTCTTTGGAATGAATCAGAAACATCTGGTTTCTCAAGATGATTTGTCCAAATCGGCATTTGTCCAAAAGCCTGAATTATTGAAATGAAATTTAATGATTTCAGCATAATGCTCTTGTAAAAATTTGAGAATAAATTTTAGACTTGTGACAATAGTGTCTTGGGTCTCTCTAGGCAGAAGGTGCTTTTCTTGTAGGTTTAAAATGAAAAGAGCCAAGGTTTTTTAATCCTGTCAAAAGAGTCTCTAAATCATTTGCTTGGAAAGATCTTTCACTAACATCTTTGTAGTCAGCATCTCCTATGTCCTCTTCCGTCTTTTTTCTGTAATCTTACAACGCTTGTCATTGGGTTTGAAGTTCCCCTACTCCTTCTATAAATGTGATTTCTTAAAGTACGGAGTTCCCCTACTCCTTCTATAAATGTGATTTCTTAAAGTACGGGTATGAAGTTCCCCTACGCCTTCTATAAATGTGATTTCTTAAAGTACGGGTATGAAGTTCCCCTACGCCTTCCATAAATGTGATTTCTTAAAGTACGGGTATGATGTTCCCCCACGCTTCTATAAATGTGATTTCTTAAAGTACGGGTATGATGTTCCCCTACTCCTTCTATAAATGTGATTTCTTAAAGTACGGGTTCACTCAATATGATGTTCAGCCCTGTTTTTGGATATCTTACCATGAAATACGATGGTTTGGATATCTTACAATGAAATACGATGGTTTGGATATCTTACCATGAAATACGATGCTTAAGATGCTTCTGTTCCATGAAATACGATGGTTTGGATATCTTACCATGAAATACGATGCTTAAGATGCTTCTGTTCCATGAAATACGATGGTTTGGATATCTTACCATGAAATACGATGCTTAAGATGCTTCTGTTCCATGAAATACGATGGTTAAGATGCTTCTGTTCAAAGAATTTTCGCTTGTTGCTTTAGCGTCCTATCAGCATATAAACGGATTAAAACGGAGCTTGTAAACCTACCCAATGACACACACTCACACACACCTGCTTCATAAGGTCACACACACACACATCTATTTTATGAGGTCATGGACACACACACTAGGGATGTTTATTTTACTGGTGTTGGCATCAAGTACTGAATGTCTGGTATCGTGATACCCCTAACACACACACACACGTTTAATGAGGTCCCAGACACACACACTAGGAAAGACTACTATGTGTGAACCCCCCCCCCCCCCCAACACACACACACACACCCATATCACAGACACACATAAAGACCTGCTGAAAGAGTTCACACTGAAGTCTGTTTAATAGCAGGCTAACACACACACACACACACCTGCTGAAAGAGTTCACACCGAAGTCTGTTTAATAGCAGGCTAACACACACACACACACACACACCTGCTGAAAGAGTTCACACCGAAGTCTGTTTAATAGCAGGCAAACACACACACACACACACAGACCTGCTGAAAGAGTTCACACTGAAGTCTGTTTAATAGCAGGCTAACACACACACACACACACACACACACACAGACCTGCTGAAAGAGTTCACACCGAAGTCTGTTTAATAGCAGGCTAACACACACACACACACACCTGCTGAAAGAGTTCACACCGAAGTCTGTTTAATAGCAGGCTAACACACACACACACACACACACAGACCTGCTGAAAGAGTTCACACCGAAGTCTGTTTAATAATAGCAGCCTAACACACAGCATCTCAAAGTTGTACTTCAACAATCATTTTATTGCCACACATGCGTCAAAAATTATGCAGTTTTTGTCATTGTGACACGGACTGGATACACAAACTAATGCTCACACTGGAGGAAACTAGCTTGATTCCTCACCCACAGCTGTCAGTGTTGTTTCATTCCTCACCCACATCAGTCAGTCAGTGTTGCTCTGTTTGGAGATCAGTGGCTAGTATGCTAGTGGCTGCTTCTCCATCAGGTCTCAATGAGATCAGTGGCTAGTATGCTAGTGCTAGTGGCTGCTTCTCCATCAGGTCTCAATGAGATCAGTGGCTAGTATGCTAGTGGCTCAATGGGATCAGTGGCTAGTATGCTAGTGGCTCAATGGGATCAGTGGCTAGTGGGCTAAAAGGGTTGAGATCAGTGGCTAGTGGGCTAAAAGGGTTGAGATCAGTGGCTAGTGGGCTAAAAGGGTTGAGATCAGTGGCTAGTATGCTAGTGGCTCAATGGGATCAGTGGCTAGTGGGTTATATTAGTGGCTGTGGGTTGGGATCAGTGGCTAGTGTCTGTGGGTTGGTTGATTGACTCAACACTGCTTCCACACATGAATAGAGTCACAAACAAAAATAAAATTCCCAAAAATGATGTGCAGGATAAGAGATTAGCGGCTAATAGATTGTAATGCATGAAAGGTTAGCGGCTAATAGGTTGTAATGCATGAAAGGTTAGCGGCTAATAGATTGTAATGCATGAAAGGTTAGCGGCTAATAGGTTGTAATGCATGAAAGGTTAGCGGCTAATAGATTGTAATGCATGAAAGGTTAGCGGCTAATAGATTGTAATGCATGAAAGGTTAGCGGCTAATAGATTGTAATGCATGAAAGGTTAGCGGCTAATAGATTGTAATGCATGAAAGGTTAGCGGCTAATAGATTGTAATGCATGAAAGGTTCCTAGGTACAACGCTAACCTTGGAAGTCGTACACTACAGGAGAGGTTCCATCAGTGCATCTTTAACAAATCTATGAATGAGACTTTCGAGGTATCCTTGACATTGGAACAGTGCTTGGCGACAGACAATGACATGAATTCCTTATAAACAAAAAGCAGCCTCCCAACCACACATCCTCAACTTTGAGAAACATCCCATAGTATCAGATGGTGACAACCATCAACCCGTTGACTGTTAACACGCTAGTCAGAATCGAAAACCCAATGTGTGTGTGTGTGTGTGTCTCTCTCTACAGGTCTCTAAGCTACTCCATCCTCTGTAGTGTCTCCAGTGTGTGTGTGTGTGTGTGTCTACAGGTCTCTAAGCTGCTCCATCCTCTGTAGTGTCTCCAGTGTGTGTGTGTGTGTGTGTGTGTGTGTGTGTGTGTGTGTGTGTGTGTGTGTCTACAGGTCTCTAAGCTGCTCCATCCTCTGTAGTGTCTCCAGGGTGTGTGTGTGTGTGTGTGTGTGTGTGTGTCTACAGGTCTCTAAGCTGCTCCATCCTCTGTAGTGTCTCCAGTGTGTGTGTGTGTGTGTGTGTGTGTGTGTGTGTGTGTGTTCTACAGGTCTCTAAGCTGCTCCATCCTCTGTAGTGTCTCCAGGGTGTGTGTGTGTGTGTGTGTGTGTGTGTGTCTACAGGTCTCTAAGCTGTTCCATCCTCTGTAGTGTCTCCAGGGTGTGTGTGTGTGTGTGTGTGTGTGTGTGTCTACAGGTCTCTAAGCTGCTCCATCCTCTGTAGTGTCTCCAGGCTGTGAGTGTGTGTGTGTGTGTGTCTACAGGTCTCTAAGCTGTTCCATCCGCTGTAGTGTCTCCAGGGTGTGTGTGTGTGTGTGTGTGTGTGTGTGTGTGTGTGTGTGTGTCTACAGGTCTCTAAGCTGCTCCATCCTCTGTAGTGTCTCCAGGGTGTCTGACTGCCAGGAGTTTAGCTGATCCATAGCTCTCTGTCCCACCTAACACACACACACACACACACACACACACAGTTAGATGTACAAGTCTTTATGTCCAAACAGTGTCAAACAGTGTATGTGGGTGAGATGAGGAAGTATGGGGAAATTATCAGTTGGGCTATTTTATAGCGGTTCTGTGTGTGTGTGTGTGTGTGTGTGTGTGTGAGAGACTCACAGCGTTGGTCAGGCATGAATCGGCTCCAGACAGGATGAGCAGTTTGGCTATTTTGTAGCGGTTGAGTGTGTGTGTGTGTGTGTGTGTGTGTGTGTGTGTGTGTGTGTGTGTGTGTGTGTGTGTGTGTGTGTGTGACTCACAGCGTTGGTCAGGCATGAATCGGCTCCAGACAGGATGAGCAGTTTGGCTATTTTGTAGCGGTTGAGTCTCACAGCGTCGTGAAGAGGCGTGTCTCCCTCCTAATCGACCAATCACAATACAGAACACAATATGTGAGAGAGAGAGAGAATGTGTGTGTGTGTGAAGAGCTGTATCTCCCTCCTTATCAGAATAAAGAACACAATATGTGAGAGAAAATGTGTGTGTGTGTGTGTGTGTGTGTGTGAGAGAGAGAGAGAGAGTGTGTGTGTGAAGGACGGTGTCTAACCAATCAGAATATAGCATACAATTTCACTACAGTGGACATCTGACAGTGTGTGAGAGAGAATATGTGTGCGTATGTCTGTGTGTGTGTGTGTGTGTGTGTGTGTCTGTATGTATGTGTGTGACTGTCTGTTAGAGATCTGCATTGGGACTGGGACCCGCGGGACCCAACGCAAAACTCGCGGGAACGGGCGGTTTGCACTTGGCTGCGGGCGGGAGCGGGCGGACAACTTAAAAACACTGCGGGAACAGTGGGACTGGGACTTCGAGTTGTTCGTTGCTTTGTAACATTTAGCCTACTTATTCAAACGGAATTAACTTCATACAAACATGTGGCAAGGTCTCTCTGTTACTTCTTACCTGCTTCTACGTTTCCTCTAGCTGGCAGTAAATCCATCCATTAACTCTCTATATTCGGCTCTGTTAACTCTTATGTTGGAGCGCCCTCTAGTGGACAATATTATAGTTCCAACAGTTTAACATTGATTTCCGCAATAACTCAATAACAGTTCTTAAACTGATAACATTATCTACGATATCACAGTTTCTATTCGTGTTTTTTCGAGAAAGATACCTGCTACATCTGATAATTTTCATGTTCCATGGGCCTATTTTTGCAAAGCAAGCTGTTTTATGTGCCGTGATGGTGCAAGGTTTTTGACTAAGTTGCATATTGTGTTTCTTATGTCTGCCGAAAAGAGACCTTAACCTCAATCACTGCGTGAATATATGAAGGTAGGAAAAAAGAAATAATATAATATGAAACTGCCTTTATTTTATTTAAAAACGACATGGAAATAATTAAATAGGAGCGCTATCCTGACCAATGCGTCAATCCCAAGAATCTCTCTTAGCCTAATAGCCTAAAATAGGCCTACACTTTCTCCTGCGGGATGGGAGAAGACAAAAAATCAATGCATCTCTATCAGTGTGCGGGAATAACTTCTCACACTTTCGCGGGTTGCGGGCGGGAATGGACATACACATCGCGGGAATGGGCGGACACGCTGCGCACCCCTTGCGGTAGCGGGCGGTAATGGACAGAAATTCAGCGGGAGCGGGCAGGAGCGGGACGAAGAAAACAGTCCCGCGCAGTTCTCTACTGTCTGTGTCTTTGTGTGTGCGTGTGTGACTGTCTGTGGTGCACTGTTGTTTTTACAGCTGATTTTGTCAATGTGTTTTGACTGTGTGTTTCTGTTCTGTGTCTGTGTGTGTGTGTGAGAGAGAGAGTGTTTGTGTGTGTGTGTGTGTGTGTGTGTTTCTGTACTCTGTGTGTGTGTGTGTTTCTGTACCCGGTCTTTGCAGTTGATTTTGACTCCACTGGTGAGGAGATGTTCCACCACATGCTGATGTCCCGTTCTAGTCGCCACATGTAGGGGAGTACTCATGAGCTACACACACACACACACACACACACACACACACAATCTGGTGTTGAGGTCTAGTAGCCACATGTAGCGGGGTACTCAAGAGCTACACACACAGCTTGTCTCTGGCGTTGAGGTATGTATATACACACACACACACCTTGTCTCTGGCGTTTAGGTATGTATATATACACACACACACACAGCTTGTCTCTGGCGTTGAGGTATGTATATACACACACACACACACACAGCTTGTCTCTGGCGTTGAGGTATGTATATACACACACACACACACACACACACACACCTTGTCTCTGGCGTTTAGGTATGTATATACACACACACACACACAGCTTGTCTCTGGCGTTGAGGTATGTACACACACACACACACACCTTGTCTCTGGCGTTGAAGTATATACACACACACACACACACACACACACCTTGTCTCTGGCGTTGAGGTTGGCTCCGTGGAGTTGCAGAAGTTTCAGAGCTGATAGACTTCCTCCTCTGCAGGCCCAGTGCACCGCAGTACTGTCCAGCTACAACACACACACACACACACACACACATTTATATATATAAACACACACACACACATATACATATAAACACACACACATAAGGCCCAGTGCACCGCAGTACTGTCCAGCTACAACACACACACACACACACACACACACACACACACATATATATAAACCACACAAACACTATCAGCTAGCGCACAGGGCAGTATAGGCGCATCCTACGCCTCTCGTTTACAAACACATGATATAAATCTTGAACAATCAACACTTCTCATTCGGCGTCTCGTACAACATTATACACACAGACTACATAGTCTACTATGAGATGCAAGTAATCCACAATAATACCTGCAAACTCATAAGGGTTGAAAAAGGTGACAAACCGTCCGCGCGCGCGGGGGGGGGGGGGTTAAATTAATAAATTAAAAATTAATTGTAAATTAATTGTGGTATATTGCATGGAGTAGTGTTACATATAAATGTTATATAAATATAAATATATTTATATGATATAAATATCATATATGAATAGGATTAACATTATTTTCTACAAAGGCCTCATAGTAGCCTATTTGACCCAGATTGCTTTTTTAATGTGGCGGAAATGGGCTTCCATATTGAGCTCCTCCTCCGTCTAAGATAATACCAGAGACTATCACCAGAGAAATTTTAATAAATGGGCTCTGCTATCACATGAAGAGTAGCCTACATCTAGGTTTCTAAGCTAATAAAATAATTCCATTTAGGCTAAGCGGCCAAGCCAGCCAGGGAAGATACACGTGAACCATTTGAAGAGTGAAAACTGTGAGGATGGTGCGCAGGTTTTAGAAAAAAGTTTTCTAACCCTCTGTATAACGGAGTCCACTAGAAACACAGCTTCAGAGGTTCAAGCAATTAGGAGAAAACAATTTCGAAAACCTGCGCGGCGAGCCCATAGAAATTGCTTGCTTTACTAACAAGATTATTGTGTAAATGACATTCTCGACCATTTAGATGAAGTTAATAGGCCTGCCGTTTGCTTTAAACTGCGCTTTTCTTCCATTACCGTTGCCAAAAGTAGCCTAACGATACCGGCGATGACATAGCTCATATTTGGCTGATTAAAACGGCAATTTAACTGTATGCTACAACGACATTTGCAAAGCCACCGTCTATCATAATAGCATCAAAACAATGAGTTTCCGTCTTTGTTTCTCTTTTAAAATAGCGCTAAATTGTGTCCTTTTGCTACGTTTTGATGGCAGCACTGAGAATGGAAGATGATTCCTTGGCTGCTCTGGCGCGTTGTTACAGGTGCGCCTGTCTGCCTCCAGACTGGATAAATGCGGTGGAAAAAAAAACTCGCTCCCTGTCATATGTACTCTCTACAGCTATAATATAAGTCCGTCCCCCCCCCCCCCCCCCCCCTTCAAAAAAAAAAAAAAAAACTCTTCGGATTTACACGATTCACGTAAATGACATATTTTGAGTTCAAAACGGCGAATTTCGCCGAAAGGTGACAAGTTTGCAGGTATGCACAATAATCTGAATTGTCTTGATTTATTGAAATGAATAGGCTACAATAAAATCAACATCAAACTTCATTTGCATACATTTCACTCTGTGTGTGTGTGTGTGTGTGTGTGTGTGTGTGGTTCCTACCCGGTCTTTGAGGCTGATGTCAGCTCCGTATTCTAGAAGTTTCTGCATGACGGCAATGTAATCTCCATGGGCCGCATGATGCAGCGCTGTCTTCCTGAACTACACACACACACACACACACAATGTAATCTCCATGGGCCGCATGATGCAGTGCTGTCTTCCTGAACTACACACACACACACACACACACACACACACACACACACGTACACACACACACACACAATGTAATCTCCTTGGGCCGCATGATGCAGAGCAGTCTTCCTGAACTACACACACACACATACACACACACACACACACACACACACACACACATACACACACACACACACACACACACATACACACACACTAGAGCATGGAAACCCGACCGAAGTCCGACGGAAACCGACGGGTTCGGTCGAACTCGAACAAATATTTATAACAAATTTTCGGGGGCGGGTCGAACTCGGACAATGATAGGATGAATAGCCTACAAGATTTTTTTTTTTTTTTAATGGTAGGCATATTATAGAAGCAAATTACAAAACAAAAGGAATCTTATCCCATCTAATTTAGGAAATTTTAAATGCACATCTACAGTAAGTGTGTTTATTCCCGTTACTATAGCAGCCAACCAGAAACCCACATGTCTGCATAGGCTCCAGGCAGCAGAGCCATTTGTTTACACTCTGGGCTACAGACATGCAGCAGAATAGCCTAACCATAAGAACTTTTTTTCGTGTGGATGTATGGAGAATAAACAACAACGAGATGACTAATTCTGGTAGAGAAAGGAGAGGGAGAGAAAAGGAGAAGGAGTAACGTTAATGAAAGGTGAGCTAGAGGATAAAATTTAACTTAACCGTCTTGTAGGCTACAACTAAATTAGCGTTAGCCTTGGGCTACTTCATTTAAATACGCTCATGTTAGTGATTTAGGCTACGTTGATGCCTGACATGACTGGGCCCAGTCTCTTGCTCTGTGTGTGTGTGTGTGTGCGCGCGCGCTGAGCTCCCTGAATTGAGTGATAAAACCGGACTTTCCACACGGGCAATGTGTGTCATTAGCGGGGCAATGAAAATAGTGTGATTCGGTGTTCGGTCGGACTCGGACACAAGTATGCTAATACGTAACGGGCTCGGTTCGGATTTGATCACTGCTCTGTCAGACTCGGGTCGAACTCGGACAGAACAAATCGGCCCGATCCACACTCTAATACACACACACACACACAATGTAATCTCCATGGGCCGCATGATGCAGCGCTGTCTTCCTGAACTACACACACACACACACACACACATACACACACACACACAATGTAATCTCCATGGGCCGCATGATGCAGCGCTGTCTTCCTGAACTACACACACACACACACACACACACACACACACACACAAGGTAATCTCCATGGGCTGCATGATGCAGTGCCGTCTTCCTGAACTACACACACACACACACACACACACACACATTGCAGGTGTCTAGGTCAATCTCTACAATACACACACAGAGAAACACACACACACACACACACAGCTCATTGCAGATGTCAGGGTGACTATAAAACACACACACACACACCTCATTGGATGCGTCAGGGTCACTATAGAACACACAGAGAAACACACACACACACCTCATTGCATGCGTCAGGGTCACTCTACAACACACACAGAAACACACACACATAGGGCTGCAACGATTACTCGAGGTACTGGAGTAACTCGAGTAGAAAAAAATGCTCGAGGCGAAATCTTTGCCTCAATGCTTCGTTAAATTCTTATCAATAAAGTTAATCTTCAGAAAAACAAACAAACAAACTCGCGTTTTGGGTACCAAAGTGTCTGGGCATACAGCCTACAGCATTAATCAAAGATCGTGTTGGATTTAGTGTTTCGCAAAGAGAACAGCCTTTATGGACGTGGACAATGATCAGTGCCCGTTTCTCTGCAGTGATCTTGACGGAAAACCCCAGTTCTCCAAGTAGCCTCGTTAACCAGAGTAAACATTAGCGCTAGCTACGGTATTTGCATTAATTTGTTGCTTATAACACGACTAATGATTAAGCATATTGTGGCATCACGAGAGGACGTGTGGTAGACAACCGATACATTCCCTCAAGGGAGTGGCTTCCTGGCTACAAGATGGCCGCCAAGCAAACTACATTTCCCATGATGCATCACACAGACAGGTGTAGGTGTTTGGCTGGACTGATTAGAGCGGGAGTTGGAGCCAGGGGGTCAGGATTTGGCTGGTTAGCTCAGGGGGTCAGGATTTGGCTGGTTAGCTGTGCCAATTAGCATTGCACTTCCTCGTCGCCATTTTCCAGAAATGACATCATATCCGACTCCATTTGACATATGCTGATTGGTTAATGCTACACTTTCAGCTTATGCTAACGAGCTCCCTGTGCACATCAGGTGTGTGCCGCCTTCATCTCCATTAGTAACATGGGCCCTCATTGGCCTAATGAAGTGGAGTCGGAAGTGAGCACCATGAAACGCCATCTTGACAACTGAAAATTTTGTTCAATTTTGGATGAATTCACTAGCCTAGCATTCCACATTGGAATGAATGGGAGGCGGGACTTGGTATGTTTCTCCAGGTTTATTAATACCTCCATGGGTTAGCTTCGCCAATTAGCATTGCACTTCCTCGTCGCCATTTTCCAGAAATGACATCATATCCGACTCCATTTGACATAAGCTGATTGGTTAATGCTACACTTTCAGCTCATGAGAACGCACTCCCTGTGCACAAACTTTTGTGGGCGTGCCCAGACTTGCCATCTGTTTGTGTGCCACTCTCATCTTCATTAGTAACATGGGCCCTCATTGGCCTAATGAATTGGAGTCGGAAGTGAGCTCCATGAAACGCCATCTTGACAACTGAAAATTTTGTTCAATTTTGGATGAATTCACTAGCCTAGCATTCCACATTGGAATGAATGGGAGGTGGGACTTAGTATGTTTCTCCAGGTTTATTAATACCTCCATGGGCTGGACTGATTAGAGCGGGAGTTGGAGCACTGGGAGAGAACAAAGAGAGGACACACTCCACACACAGCAGAGCCAGGAGGAAGACACAAGCTGGAACTGAACAAAGGAAACAAACATAAAAAGGACATTACTGCTCTGGAGCATTGTTGGTCACCCGCAAGTATTTCAAAGGACTTTTCTGTTGATCTTTGGATTAAAACTGCTTTAAGTTCAAACCTCTGTTTGCTTCTGTTCTCTTGGTTCTCTGCACAGTCCCACACCCTGCTAACTTGAACTGCCTCTCATGATGCCACAATATTTAGAATTGGGGAGCGAACGCCACCCACTCCTGATCGCGCTCTCTGTCCTTCCCTCCCATTCGCGCATGGACATGGTGCACACAGACATGGTGCACACAGACATGCACGCTCCCTGCCTCTGACTCCCCATCTCCCCCAAAAAACATTAGCGCTAGATACAGCATTTGCAATAATTTGTTGCTAATAACACGACTATTGATTAGGCATATTTACAATTGGGGAGCAAACGTGTCAAATCTCTCTCCCTCTCTCTCTCCCTCCATGGTGCGCACACAGAGACATGCACGCTCCCTGCCTCTGACTCGCCACATTTGCATATGCATTTATGCTATACCTTATTGATTTGTCATAGTAGATAGGTCTACAATCCTCTTTACTACTTGAAAACTTAAAACAAAGGGCAAATGGATTTTTTTTTTTTTTAAAGTCCAATTTCATTCATGTTACATGTTTGACAATAAGATTATGCTTCAGTAATGATTGTGCCATGTGTATGGTTGTAGACAATGCAGGCCTAATTATTTGCCTACAATGCCAGACGACACATGCACTGACTTTAGAAGCCAATAGCCTTGGCCAAAGTTTCTTTTTTTTACTTTAAAGAGTTGGGATAAAACCTTTTTTGGGGGGGCAGGAAAAATAGACAATGGCTTTTACCAGAGCTTTCATGTTTCATGACATACTATTAGTATTGCTATTTAAAACCACAAAACTAAGTTTTATCCGATTACTCGATTAATCATGGAAATAATTGCCAGAATACTCGATTCCAAAAATATTCTATAGCTGCTAGCAGCCCTACACACACACACCTCATTGCATGCGTCAGGGTCACTCTACAACACACGCAGAAACACACACACCTCATTGCATGCGTCAGGGTCACTCTACAACACACACACACACACACACACACACAGAAACACACACACCTCATTGCATGTGTCTGGGTCTCCTCCGTCCTGCAGAAATTTCTCGACCACTTTGAGTTTCCCTTTAGATGCAGCTTTCAGGAAATCTGCTGGGTACACCGGGCCCACCTAGAGCACACACACACACACACACACACACACACACACACAGATAGAAACACAGACAGAGAGGCAGAGAGAAATACACACACACACACACACACACACACACACAGATAGAAACACACATGCACACAGAGAGGGATACACACACACACACACACAGATAGAAACGCACATGCACACAGAGAGGGATACACACACACAGATACACACTCATGTGGTTATACAGTATATACACACACACACACACATATAAATATGGTTTATTCTGGTATAGTTTCTGATAAAAAACCTCTTGCAGGTGTTTATGATACCAGCGTGCTAGCCAGCTCTTAGGATGACCCGAAGTTATGATACTAGCGAGCTAGCTAACATTATTGGTAAATTTATGATGCTTGTGAGCTAGTTAGCGTTATTGGTATTGATAGTATATGATATTAGCAAGCCAGCTAGCTTCATTGGTAGTTTTTAATACTAGCTGGCTAACTAGCTTTGTTGGTAGTTTATGATACTAAGGTTTTATTGGTAGTTTATGATAGGCCTAATAGCAGGCTAACTAGCTCTTGGATGTTAAGATAATAAAAAGATAGCTAGTTTAGTTGTTCGTTTCTGATACTAATAAGCTTTGATAGCTTTATTGTTCATTTATGATACTGGTGAGCTAGGTAGCTTTATTGGTAGTTCATGATATTAGCAAGCTTGCTAACTTCAATGGTAAATTTATGATATTAGGAAGTTAGATAGCTTCATTAGTAAATGTATGACAATTGAGCTAGTTGATCATACTAGCGAGCTAGATAGCTAACTGGTACATTTATAATACTAGTAAACAAGTATTTATGATACTAGTGAGCTAGATAGCTAACTGGTACATTTATAATACTAGTAAACGAGTATTTATGATACTAGTGAGCTCGATAGCTAACTGGTACATTTATAATACTAGTGAGCTAGAAGTTAGCAATTTTGCCACTTTTGGGTTCTTGGCTGCTCTTTGTCTGTGTGTGTGTGTGTGTGTGTGTGTGTGTGTGTGTGTATTCCCACAGGTACCTCCACTGTGACCTTAGGTAATTTAGCTACTCTCTGTCGGTGTGTGTGTGTGTGTGTGTGTGTGTGCTGTGACCTTAGGTAATTTAGCTGCCTCTTCTGTGTGTGTGTGTGTGTGTGTGTGTGTGTGTGTGTGATTACCACAGGTGCCTCCACTGTGACCTTAGGTAATTTAGCTGCTCTCTGTCGTGTGTGTGTGTGTGTGTGTGTGTGTGTGTGTGTGTATTACCACAGGTGCTTCCACTGTGACCTTAGGTAATTTAGCTGCTCTCTGTGTGTGTGTGTGTGTGTGTGTGTGTGTGTGTGTGTGTGTGTGTGTATTACCACAGGTGCCTCCACTGTGACCTTAGGTAATTTAGCTGCTCTCTGTCTGTGTGTGTGTGTGTGTGTGTGTGTGTGTGTGTGTGTGTGTGTGTGTGTGTGTGTGTGTGTGTATTACCACAGGTGCCTCCACTGTGACCTTAGGTAATTTAGCTGCTCTCTGTCTGTGTGTGTGTGTGTGTGTGTGTGTGTGTGTGTGTGTGTGTGTGTGTGTGTGTGTATTACCACAGGTGCCTCCACTGTGACCTTAGGTAATTTAGCTGCTCTCTGTCTGTGTGTGTGTGTGTGTGTGTGTGTGTGTGTGTGTGTGTGTGTGTGTGTGTATTACCACTGGTGCCTCCACTGTGACCTTAGGTAATTTAGCTGCTCTCTGTCGGTCCCGCCTCCTTCTCCTCAGCTCAGCCACAAGCTCCGCCCCCTCCAGCTTCTCACCCTCAGATACACTCTGCTGCTGCTGCTGCTGCACCTCTGGAGCAACCTGTGAGTGTGTGTGTGTGAGAGAGAGAAAGAGAGAGAGTGTGTGTATGTGTGGTATGTGTATGAGTGTGTGGTATATGTATTAGTGTGTGTGTGTGTGTGTGTGTGTGTGTGTGTGTGTGTGTGTGTGTGTGTGCATATATGGTGTTGTGTGTGTGTGTGTGTGTGTGTGTGTGTGTGTGTGTGTGTGTGTGTGTGTGTGTGTGTCGATGAGACAGGGTAAACAAAGCCAGCGGAACCCAACAAACGCGCGTGTGTGTGTGCGTGCATGTATCGTGTGTATGTATATGGTGTGTGTGTGTGTGTGTGGATGAGACAGGGTAAACAGAGTTAGTGGATCCCAACAAGCGTGTGTGTTTGAGTGAGATAGAGAAAGAGTGTGTGTATGTGTGTGTGTGTGGTATATGTGAGTATGTGTGTGCATATGTGTGTATTGTGTGCATGTATATGGTGTGTGTGTGTGTGTGTGTGTGTGGAGGGGACAGGGTAAACAAAGTCAGCGGAACCTAACAAACGTGTGTGTGTGTGTGTGTGTGTGTAACTATGTGAATTCCACATGAGTCATGCTACTGCAGAGTTGCTTGTAAACAGATGGCACTGAGGTGCAGCCAACCGTATAAAACCATTTACACACACACACACACACACACACTCACTCTCTCTCTCTCACACACACATACACAGACGTTAATGTCAGTGTGTGTATGTGTGTGTTGTTGGTGGTGTTAATGCCAGTGTTTACTATCAGCTGTTCAGTCTAATGATGAACCATAAAAACACACACACACACACACACACACACACACACACACACACACACGTTTACTCTCTCACACACTTTGTACTAGCCCTTTCCAGTCAAAGTCAAATACATACTGTGTATTATGGAAAAAGACAGAATCACTACACACACACACACACACACACACACACACACACACACACACACACACACATGCACTGTCTGACACACACACATGCACACAATCACAAACACATGCACACATACATTATACACACTCACACACACACATGCACGGTCTGACACACAAACACACACACACACACACACACACACACACACACACACACACACCAAGCAGTGGTTCCACACCTGGGGAGTTGATCTGTGTTGATATTCAGAATCTGGCCTCTGAACACCCAACTTCATTGCACGAGCCCGCATTTTCTGCAACACACACACACACACACACACATTATCACAACGCACACACACATGAAACACAGCTTCATCGCATGAGCCCGCATTTTCTGCAACACACACACACACACACATTATCACAACGCACACACACATGAAACACAGCTTCATCGCACGAGCGTTCTGCAACCTCCACTGAAAGACACACACAGACACACATGTTATCACAACGCACACACACACACACACACACACACATGTATATAGCTTCATGGCAGGAGCCCGCCTCCTCTGGAACACACATACACACGTTATCACAACACACACACACACACGTACATAACCCAGCTTCATCTTCTCAATCTGTATCCCTTTTAGTGACAACCCTGCCTCTCCTCAATCTATGTGTGTGTGTAGTGTGTGTGTGTGTGTGTGTGTGTGTGTGTTACCTCCTCTCTGCTGCTGAGTGCTCTGGTCTCCTGTGTGTTCTCTGTGGGCTTGTCTGTGGGGTTCTGTTGTTCTTGTTTGTATTCCGTTGGTTCTCTTTCTGTTCCATCCATGAGTTCTCCTCCTGCC